>JARWIR010000016.1:17643862-18113398 GCA_029959085.1 Nemophila menziesii | reverse complement strand
ATACCACTTCACCAACCCGTGAAACCTTTCACTTGTGTATTATCACACAAGCACGAGTGAACAATATTCACTCACTTTCTACCACTTCATATTATGTGAAGCCTTCAAACTTTGTGTCTACACCACATAAGCTTTAAACCACTCTTGTGTAATATGTGAAGATTACACACTTCACTAGATTAAGAGCAAAGCCTAGGTTTTACAATTAAGCCTAATCTACCTAGCCTACCCTCTATACTCCTTAATGAGTAGATAAATGAAAATGTTTGGGCTAAAAATTCAAATCAATATAAATATATGGACTATGGATTTCTTTGGGGATCTTTTTGAAGATAAATTTTATAAGTTTCCAAATTTGGTATACAAAAAGCCACTTTCCAAAGTATTCAACGCCTCTATTTATAGGCAAATTCTTCACAATGAATCTGCCTGCATGTTAGCTTCTAGTTGGTTTAGAATCTTTCTTGTCGGATGACCGGTCGTTTTTGGTTGAGTGGCAGATGAAAAATACTTCACGATTATTATAACAAATATATACCACCATGACTCTAGTATGTCCCTTGTAGTTGTTATCTTTTTTTTCATTGGGTATCCGCCTACTTCTTCACAGGCTTGGAGTCGAGCCTTCAACTTTTATGATCATGCGAATCTGATACTCGGTACTTTAGCTCGGTTGTCTAGTCTTCGACTTCCATGGCTCCCATCTGATACTTTTAAGTTATCCACCTTTCCTTCACTTGGGATGTTCGCTCTTGGCCTTTTCTCCGCCTTCACTCTTGAATGGATTTAGTCACTCCAATCTTCTCATACCTCAGAGGTCCAGTCTTCTTATCTTATTAGCATTCATTCTCCAATGGCTTTAGGTTATCTTGTCTTTGACTTTTTAGTGGTTCAGAACCTCTTTCTCTTCTTTCATGTTCCGTTGGCCATCTTAGGTTGTCTGCTTTTCAGCTCCTCCGAGGGGGGGGGGGGGGTCCATTGACCTTGTTTCTGCATCATCTTCATGTTTTATTATACCTGCATGTCTTATACCTAACCTCAACATTTATATTAAGATAAAAAAAGCTTAATTTCAATGTTATGTCACAAACACATTAACCAAGATATAGCCTTTAGGCTAACATTCTCCCTTATTTTAACAACGACAAAATATTGCATGGATCACCCAAAAGGATAAATTTAAACGATAACAATTAAAATGAATATCCCTCACAAATATATAACAATATGGATCAAATATCCCTCATAGACTATGCATTTAAGATATAAATAATAAAGATGAAGACATGAATTCTTCTCTCTGTTTGTCAACATCAAAAAGAGGGGAAATAGTAGAGGAGTTATAATAACCAAATCGAATAGTTAAATGCTCAACAAAATTATAACATAAAAAATATTCAATAGGAGCAAACCATAATATCACTTCAAGTATCATAGACAAGAGATAGGAAACCTCGTGGTGAACGACTTTGTTCACAAACCACTTGAGCAATTTTGTCATTTTCTTTCCAAACATCCATTAAGCTTTGGGATTTTTCATCACGATATTTGAACTTCTCATCAATACACGCTAGGATATGATTGGTCATACATTATAATGCCTCATTCAATGTATCACTATCAACAAAAATATTACTAGTTAAAGAAAAAACTAATTCAGCAATAAGATTTGTCTTGGTCAATCGACCACACTTCCCTTCATAGCTACTTTCTAAGTAGCCTTTGGATACATGCATCGGTTTTCATAAACTTTACTCTTTCAATATAACGACCGTGTAGAACCAAATTTTTATCTTGTTCAAAATCACGAGATCGAACCTCCATTGATAGTGAAGATCAGTGATATGCAAGGTAAACACGATTTTTTATTGAACACAACTCCAGATAGATCCTAACTCCAATCCAAAGAGAGCATGTATAGTGAGATTTCGAGACCATTACATATGAGAAATAATTATGACTTACCAATTTACGAGCTTATGAGTGTAACGAAATATAAGAGATAAGTTTCATAAGGATAAATGCTCCAATCTTTTATTGCTAGAAAAGAAGTCATTTTACAATAACTTGATATGCAATGCAAAACTCAGTAAAAAATGGACAATAAAATATGGAGGAGCATGAAACTTGACCATTTTCTAAAAAATTTACCTATTGGTTCTACCTTTTTCTTCTTCCGCCAAGACCTTTTCCAATCTACCCGTAATGTAAAATTTCAAACCCTCATTCTTAATAGAAAAATTAGCAAGTTTAGTTGCATCAATAATGATTTCCATATTTTGAACATTAGTAGTGATTGAATGATTCTCATCGGAATAAGAAAGTTTTTCATACAACTCTTGGATCAAGGAGACAAAGTTAAGACCTTGATACTCAATAAGTGAAGAGATATTTGTTCCTACACGAGCATATTGAACACTTCTCTACCATGTAATGGATTATATGCATCTCTCCAATGGTATTGACAACACCTTTTAATGATTCATTGGAGACATCTTCTACTTCAACTACTTACATGTTGGTGGAAAAACCATCAAGAGGATGAATATCAAAAGGTTGGATATACTCATCTCTTATGTCTTCAAAGGCGATGTATCCATGCGGATTTTGATTTTGAGCAAGGTTTGTGAAGGCTAGCATAACCAGTCTCTTTGAAAAAGGACGAGGATGGCTAAGATATCCAGGGTTTATGCAATGGAGAGGTTTGGAAATGAGGTGATTTAGGAGAAAGATGGTTGATTTTGGAATGAGACAAGGGATAAGCACCACCACACACCCGGTACAAAGGAGTTTTCATTTTTACCTCCCAAAATTTGAACGTCGGAAACCTGACTAAAGAGGATCGGGTATCCTCTGTCTCATTGTAAAACTATTGGCAGAAAAATTGACGGGTGATGGATGCAAGAGAAAGCCGGTGACCGAGAATATAGATAAGCAGTAAATAAGTGAGTTTAAGGGATAAAGTACATGTCTAAATTTCTTAAAAAATGGCAGTTTCGATGATCATCTTGGATGGGAGTATTAATGATCTTGCCTTGACTCCTTCAAGATTAGTTGATTGGGACCCAATTAATTTGGTGTCCACTTGAGCTTGCAATATTATTTAATTTTATGACCCATCTTGGTATTTTCCAGAAAGGTATATTTAACGCTTGGTCTTCTAGTTTATGGTAGTAACACCTTGAATGTCTATGACCACTTTTGCAAAAATAAGTGCAATCATAATAATATTTTGAAGATGATGATGCGACATACGAATGAATAACTTTAACAAGGATGGTTTTTGATTTTTTTTTGGTTAAATCGCTTTTCAAAACCTATTCCACTTCTCTCAAGAGTTTTCCTTTGAATACTCAAGATAGAGTTAAGATTTTGTCCATCTTTTGTAAATATTGTGATAATAACATTTTGATTTTCAACAGTTTTGAGTAAAGTCGTATATTCTTTTAAAACTTTTCCTCTTTTTCAAGAAGAATCATGTTTTCACATGTAAGTAAGTTTTTCTAGCTCCATTTCCAATTTCTTTGATAAATTGTTTTTCATTTTTCTAATGCAATTAATCTTTGTACATAGAGGCGAACACAACTTGAAAATCATCATCGTAAACAACCCTAGAAGATAAAAAGGGTTTACGTTTAGAAGATGCCTCCTCATGGTTTGTTTTCCAGAAGGCAACTACTTTTTCTTCTTAACTTCCTCCAAGCTTGCAATCTTCTTTATCGACGTAGTAGTATGTTTGAACACACATGACCTTACTTAGATTCCTTAAAGAAGCTTTTGAGAATTTAGTTTGAAATTCCTTATCGTCGTAGTATCATGTGGGATCTTCTCATTCATGGCTTCCTTTATTTCTTCTATTGCCTAAACTTGTCTTTTAGCAAGGATTTCGCGTTTCAATATTTTCTTCATATCCTTTTTTATTTCTTTGATGCTCTCATTGCTATATCTTTCTTCATCATATTTTTCTTCCTAATTTCTCTCGTTTCTTTGTTTTAGGGTATGAAAGTCAATATATGACAGGAGCTCTTAGATTGTTAACGATGGTAAATAATATTTGGTGCATTGTTTTCACGTCTTCTCCGGGCTCCATTTTGAAAAAAGTGAAATAATTTACATAGATACCAATTTCTGTCTACATAATATCCGGAGTTCCTTAATATGATAACTCTAGAAGCCAAATTTCTTTGTCCATTTTGCACGTCTTACTCGGCTATTCTCCATTGCACTTAAACCACATATTAGTTTGTTTAATGACTTGTTGTTACTTGTGATCTTAATTAGATATTCCTCTGTTAGCTCTTCATCCGTCTTGATAGTCTTTGCGATACAACATCCTTGTATGGAATAAATGAACCGATTTGAGTGATTATCCATAAGGAATAATCAAGTCCTTTCAAGTATATCTCCATGATTTTTTTCCAGTGAATATAATTCATGCTTGCAAACAACAGAGATATACTAGTACTTGTACCATACGATTGGTGAGATTCTATGTCAAAGTGATCTAGTTGTGTTTAAGCACAATCAATATTTGAGTTAGGCTCTGATATCAGTTGAAATTCAATAAATAGTCCTAGGAAGGGGGGGGGGGGGGTGAATGAGACCAATGCATAATTAAAAATCTAACAACAATTGGCTACTTTGACTATATCTAAAAGTCCACTATTTAAGGATTTTAGATTAATTGACTAGAGGTACACAAGAGTTGTTATACGAGAGTGAAACACTTAATCAAATTTTTAGTGTATATACCAATAAGCAAAGGAACAATTATACAAATACTATTAAATGCCTATCTTTTGTGTTTTTTCTAAAGAGACTGTCATAAAATTTCAGGTAACACCATTCACAAGGTTTCCTTGTCCATCCCTAATAATAACAACAAATGTTGCATTGTTAGTAAATATGAAAAATTTATATAAAAATGGTTGTTTCCTAATTTTGCGTTAGTCGGTATATCTCGATCGATCGTCTATGCCTCGAAACACTTCCTACCCATAGCCATGACCTATCATGATCTTGGCTTTATTTTTTACAAATAAATATTAATTTATATATATATATATATATATATATATATATATATATATATATATATATATATATATATATATATATATGACAATTTTAATTTTTTTTTGTTAAATTAGATTTTGATCGAATAATTAGGGCTGCAAACGAGCCGAGCCGAATACTAGATGTACAGGCTTGTTTGTTTAATTTCTCGAGCCGAGCCGAGCCGAGCCGAGCTGAGCTCAAATTTAAACGAGTCGGGCCGAGGCGAGCTTAAATTTTGACGAGCCGAGCTCGAGCTTCCAATGATCCAAAACTGAAATGTTAGAACTTGTTTGTTTAACTTACAGAACAATCTTTTTTAAAGTCGGATACGAGCTTCTCATGAACAATTTGTTTTTTATGGTTGAAATGTGACTTAAATGAACGATTGGTTATATATAGAGTGTGTGGTATGAAAATATGAAACATAAAATTAACGACAAAAGATATGTCTAAAGAAATTCAAAATATTTAATTTGATATTTAAGGTTTAATAATATATTTAAAAGTAGATAATATATTAATTTATAATTTCTTTAATTTTAAACGAGCTCACGAGTCGAGCTCAAACAGGTCCGTTTACTTATCGAGCTTAAAATGGAGCTTGAGCTTGAGCTTGTTTATATTCGAGCCGATCTCGAATGAGCTTTTCTTCGAGCCGAGCTTGAGCTGCTCGCGAGCGGCTTGGTTCATTTGCAGCCCTACGAATAATTGATCAAATCTTTTAAATTTTGAAAAAAGGTTTTTTTTTCCCTATTCGAGCAATAAAATAAAAGCAGCAAAATTAAAATAGAGAAAGGAAGAATTCTTTTATAAATTTTAAGTTAGTAGAAGAAAAAAATAGTAAAAGTACTTTATATATATGAATAAAATGGAAAAAACTTATTCTTATCCTAGCACCCTGACTGCTAGGGGGTGGCTACGAAATAAAAACAACTTAGAAGCATTTATAAGAAATTAGTAATTGAGTTATTGCAAAAGTTAGTGGTAAAACAATTGACACCTCATTACCTCCAAGGACTTTAGAGATGTCAATGTAGGCGAGGATCCATTCCCATTTTCATGTCTCTAAGAAAAGACTTAACTTGATGAAACCGTTTTTATATTATAATGTCGTCAAAAGAGGAGAAAAAACTTAAACTGAAGCTGACAAAAACTACACAATACTAAATGCTAGCAACTGTCCCATACACAACACAACAAAAACTTATTGCGCAAGTAGTAGCATTTACATCCTGATCAGATATCAGTAGTCAAAACCTTCCCATGCAGCAGCGTAGTTTTCTGGGAAACAGTGATGAGTGATTATTCAACTAATTTAATGAAACCCTTCACCCGTTACTACCGCATGCAATTCTTCACCTGTTTTCTTCGCCGCCTCATTCAACCAATCATTCTTATTCTTGGGAAAGCATGCATGACGCATCTACTGAGCGCTTTGCCTCCCTAAATTTGTTCACGGACCTTCGCCCTTTGAGGTGAATTTCATTGCATACTATAGCTAGATTGTGCTTTTACTTAGTTTTTGGGCATTCGATGGATCAGTTCTTGTATTTTCTTCGATCAAATTTGATTTAATACTTGTTGTTTTAGGATGGAAAAATATGAAACCCTATGCAAAGCGTAAGAAGCAATGGAATTTACATAATAATAATAATAATAAACCATTTGGTAATCAATTGAAACATACAACTTCACTCATTCATGAATATTTGCCATATAATTTATGTGGTCACTAGTCAACCATTATATGACTGTAAACGGATTAGATCTTAAACCATTATCGTTCTTCAATCAACAAAAACTTTCATTCAATGGTCAATCGTTTTGATTGGATTCAATACTTTGACTTAGTGTTTGTTCTTTTACCCAACAAACCCAGTAGTAAATTCGCAGTGTTTCGATCACAGTTACACATTAAATTTATAAAAGTCAACTACAAAAAACAATTTTACGAGAACTACGATGGAAGACAATACTCTTTGAATTATTACTTTTAAAGAGAGAAAATGACATTTTGATCCCTAAATTTTATAGATCGGTATTTTTTTTGGGTAAGACTTCCATCCAATATTGGATGGTCCAATATTCATATCACTACCATTGATTATTATAACAAAACACGTGTCGTTAGATTAATAATTTAGTTATTTTTACAAGTTTAATATATGGAGTATGTGTACTAATATGATTGGGGTAGGATAAGAATTTTCTATTTTTTTATTATACTTTTTCATTTATAAGTTAATTTTTCTGTAAGTTAGTTTTTCTATTTTTCTTTTTAACATTATATAAGTTTTTATAAGTTTTCTTTTTAACATTATATAAGTTTTTATAAAAGACAACGCCCAATTAATTATACGGAGAAGGTAAATTTTTTTTAATTAATTACAATTTCAACTTAATTTCTACAGCAAAAAAAAAATAAAAAATTACAAAAATACTCATAGGCCTATTAATTAATTAATTATAATTTTTATTTATTTATTTTTATTTTTTTTAACTTTATTTTTTTAATTTTTTTTTTCGAATTTTTTTGCGATTTTTTTATTCAATTTTTTATACTGTGTTCCATGAATACACAATTCTGAGATTTTTGTGTTGCAGGGAACACAAAATTGGAACAACCAAAATCAAGTTTTTTGTATTACAGGAATACATAAATTCGAGTTTTATGTGTTCCATGAATATACAAATTTGAGTTTAATGTGTTAATAAATACACAAATTGTTTTATGTGTTCCATGAATACACGAATTTGAGTTTTATGTGTTCCATGAATACACAGATCTGAGATTTGTGTGTTCTAAGAATACACAATTCTGCGATTTGTGTGTTCAGGATTACACATAATTGGAACAAACAAAATCAAGTTTTTTGTATTCCAGGAATACATAAATTTGAGTTTTATGTGTTTCATGAATACACAAATTTAATTTTTATGTGTTCCATGAATACACAAAGTCGAGTTTTATGTGTTCGATAAATACACAAATCTAAGATGTGTGTTCCACGAATACACATAATTGGAACAAACAAAATCAAGTTTTGTATATTCCAGGAATACATAAATTCGAGTTTTATGTGATCTATGAATACACAAATATGAGTTTTGTGTGTTCCACGAATACACAAATATGATATTTTTGCGTCTTAATACACAATTATGAAATTTGTGTATTCCAGGAATACACAGAACTAGAATAAATAAAATCAAGTTTTTGTGTGACCTAAAACACACAAAACCCTAAAACATAAACACAAAAAAAAAAGTGTTTGAACAAAAAGAGAATATATCACAATAGTTAAAAACGAGTAAAAATAGGGTATATGCGATTAATAAAGAGAAAAACACAATTTTGTTATAGAAGAGAATCCTTTAGATCGATTTTATGACTTTGTGTGTTACATGAATACATAAATATATATTTGTGTGTTATAGCAACACATAACCAGAATTTCGATTTTAAAAAAAATTATGAAAAAAAAATCGAAAAAAAACCGAACAAATTTTTTTTTAAAAATATTGGAGAAAAATCCATTTTTTTCAAGAAAAAAAATCACATAATGACAATAATGGAAGATAAATATGACAATGTGTTTAACTGAAAATTAAATTGATGATTTGTGAGTAAGTAGGAAGTAATTTGCTCCTTCCTTTTTTTAGGAATGTAAAGTGTGGAAGTGTAATTAATTGAGAATTATCTTTCTTTATAATGTAACATGATAAAATATGTTATATAAAATTATTAAATATGCAAAATTACTTGTGTTGGATTTATTTCTTGTGATAATTATTTTTCTATAAAACTTATTAATATTTTCTTTCAATTTGTTTATTATGACAAGTATTTTATCATTTAAATAAGTAAATTCTAAATATATCATAGATATTTTATTATATTTTTACTCTTCAAAATAGTCATCTAATGGATATAAAAATATAACCATCGATATAAAATCTTAATATATTTTTATTAATCAAATAATAAATAAAATCTTTATTACATTACATTATTAAATAAATTATATACAAACTAAGAATTATTGATTTTTAATTCCACTTTTAACAGACTTCTGAGTATCCTACTTTACTATCCAAATCGCTACATGCCTCTATAATTTATTTAGTTGAAAATGGAGTTTAGTTCATGATGTAAATGAAAGGATCATGTTCAGAATACAAAACCAAATGAAATTACTATAAGGTGCGGAATTATTCGGTGGATGGATATTGAAGAATGGTTGGGTTTTGTGGGGAAACCCTTCTCATTCTTCTCTTCTTTTCAGCTCCATGTGCTTGGCTCTTTAAAAATTGTGTAAAGTCTCTTTTGTTATGAATAATGAGCTTCTAAAATGAATATATACTAGGATAAAAACGTTATGGGGTCTAATGGGCTCACTCAATTTAAGCCTAGTGTTGGTCAAGTTCGAGACACAGTGGAAGCAAATAGCATAACATATTCATCTCAACTCCAAATTGACTTTTGTCACTTCTCACGTGACACTGACTTCTAGCTCTATCCAAATCAAAAGAAATTAGGATCAAAGCTCTGACCAATTAATCGTGGTGACTGAATCAAGCGACGTCAAGACTTTTGCTGGTAACCGCTTAAACTTCTCCAAAGTGACATTTAGCTCCTTTTATATCTTGGCTTGGAGTTGGACTTGACTTCTTGACTTCTACTCATCATCTTGGAATCTTTTATCAACCTTGTACCTAAATCTTACATACTTAATACACAATTAAGGCACAAAAAGTCTATAAATAGCAATAAGTCCAAAATAAGATGGAAAAATAATCTCTCAATTAGGCTCAATAAGCTCCTGAAAAGATATATCGTGAATAGATTAATATATAAAAAATAGAGTACATCAAGACCCCCAAGTCAATGGTTTGTCATTTCGACAAAACAATGACACTATAGAAACTATAGAAACTATCCTAACCATTCTAATATAATCATATACACAAACTCAATCATATGTACACTTGTATAACAAATAATCAACACCGGTTAAGTTTAAGATTAGATTAGCGTCACAATGCATAAATGATCAGTTTTTCTCTTAGTCCGCTATGGAGCTATATGGTGTTCCTCGACCCTCACATAGTTTCTAATGGTCCATCTAATACTCTATGTTGCTTCAATCGATCCTAAATTACATAGTCAAGAATTATAAGGTCTTTTAAGGTTGTACTGTCGGCTTAGGGATGATACGATCGTATATTTGGATAATGTAGATATACTAGGGATGATAAGGTCTTTAAGAATCATAATGGTTTATCAACTAGTTTGGATCTCACGTTCTATACATCACTCAAGACTTCCTAAGATCAAAACGTACTTCTACCGCATTGCTTACTAATCTTTTCTATAATTTTAAGGTATGTTTCAAGTTTGTCTTTTAAGAATACATTATAAAAGTTCACAAACATACTATTGACTATCATTGACTCGACAAACTTATGCTTGATTGTTACATTCACTATACTCTACACCTATTCCCTATACAATTTTATTTTAATTTTATGGTTATTATCAAAAGCCATTAAACACATAAAATAGGGATGGGGACAACAAATTCACACCCTCAACTCAAAAGTGAGTTGTGTCCCCACGACTCGAAACAGACTCGATAAGAAAAAACATAACTAATATACAAGTATAGAAATGGTAAGGAAGGGAGAAAACATATGGCCATTACACTGATAGTGCCATATCATCAACACTTGGCATGTTTGTTGCCATCACATTTGTGCTAAAAAGTTACTCGACAACTTGTTCCACATTGTGTTGCCTAATTAGCTGGTCATTTATCATCATTGCAACCCAACGGGTATGTTGTTGGACCGGTCCATAACAAAAATAACACACCCAAAGGTTGTGTTTTTGTAGCCCTATACAAATAATACAAGAGGACAACTAAGGTTGTATTGTTGGGCCCAAACCATCAGTAGAGTTTCACCTTATTATTGATAATGTACTCGCAAGATATTAAGACGAAGCCTCATCTCAGATGATGCGACGTCGTCCATCTTCCCCACCACCCCAACCCAACAATTGTGTTTGTTTGGACGATTGAGGAAGATGCCCATGGATGAGTGTCTTTCAACGTACCTCCTTTTGTATCAATTTCCAAGATCAACTGTTAGGTAAGATGTGATGGTGTCACACGAGGACTCACATGTGTTCACAATTATGCACACCATGGGCTAAACAATCTTCGGTGCCATCTGCTGGTTACAACTTGTCCAAAAATATGCTTCCAATGACCTTGTTTGGCATGACGGTGGCGGCACACATCCCAACAAAGATGTGTGTCAATGTCGTTAGCAAATCTCAACAAGATTGTTATCAAGGTACAACTATCATTGATTTCTTTGAGTTTCATTTAAACTTCGTCAGTTGATTTTTAGCAAGGAAAACACCATGGATCTTAACGAATATCTAAAATATTCAAATCTTCTCATAAGCTTAACGTATTATGGTGAAGTTTACTCAATTAAGAAAGTAGGAAAAAAGTAGATATTGGATATTAATGAGAGAATATTATTTTCATTAATGGTATTTACATTGGTAATTTTACCATAAGAAGATTTCATATCATCGGAAACAAACTATAAAATCCTAATAAGCACAAGTTTCCTTCCGTATATTAGAATTCAAAATAAAGAAACCACCATTTCCCCCACGAGATCCAAGATAATTTCCAAACACCAAACAAGTTTTTAACAATTTAAATAATTATAACTAGTTTATTATGACAAAAATACACTAACTAAAAATTACAAAAACATGTTCTTAAATAAAACTTCCACAAATCATATAATTATAAGTTAGTATATTTTTAAGTAATACAATAGAAAATATGAGTATTTATATTCTTTTTAATTTTTAATATGTTATAATAAATAGTTAAGATATTAAATTGATATACTTACACGTGAACAAGAAGCAAAGTTGTGTTTTGTTTTTCCTTAACACTTATAAAATTATAGAGCCTTAAATATATAATTAATTCACGTGACACATATTTTTAGTTGTAGATACTTGTGAATACATTAATAATTTATACAAATTTAGGTTGGAGTCATTAAACCTTTCAGATGGGTACCATTAACGAGCGTGGATTTAACCATTGAAGTAGATTGTGAGAAGTCCTCATATATAGAGTGAGACCTTGCATCGTGTTTACTAGTAATAAGAGTGAATAAGATTGATACAGAATAGTTAACTTATGGATTGATGTTTATATGTGTTTCTCCCTATTTAAGAAATGATATATATATATATATATATGTATATTTCAGAGACTACTTGTTCTCCAATTAATCACATGATAATCTTAGTAGGTGATATAGACCTCGTGATAAGGGATTTCAAAACTCTTTTACTTTTACCATGAATATAGCGATAACCCAATGGATGATGTTAAATAGGTATTTTTGCTAAGACTCCTTGGGTCTATACATGATGCGCCCTTTAGGCCCAATCCCGAACAATGTGTGGCTCCATGACTTGCAAGCTATCAACCAACAACCTTAGTGAGTGTCTTACGCGACCTAAGCTATGTGAAAGTTAACATGACCCTCTAAGATCCACGTGTAATATCTTTACCATCCCAATAAGAGGGACTTCAGATAATATGTGACTTTTTGATAAGTTTTCTAAACTTCTAAGCAATCATCATATTTTTACCAATTCATTACTTATTTTCATGTCCTACATCAGATTACGATTCATTAATATTAAATCCAAACTTTATTAGAAATATAAACTTTAAAATTTATATGACTTGTTTAGTTATTTGGCATCATGGTAATGAACTTTTTTAGAATTTAGTATTAAACATAAAAAATTAATATATAAAATATGTTGAAATCTTGAACAGGTGTTCAATTAGTTAGATAAATAAATAAAAATTTAGCATAATATATTAAGATTAAGTAAAAAATACATTATAAAATACATTTTAAGTTAGAAGTACATATTTGTCATAGTTAATGTTATAAAGGAATAAAGATAACATTTAAAAATTTATTAGAAATTTTAAAAATTAAATTATTGACCTATAACATTCACAACCAAAAAATAGTTTCTCCTCAAAATTAAGTTATTTGTTTTATAATGGTTAAATATTTTTTTAATAGGTCATATGTTTTTTAATTGGTCGTGTTTTTTAGTTAGTTGCACAGGTGAATCTTCTTTAAAATGATTGAGAACTTTATTGGCTTACTCATTTATTATTTGGACTTTTTAGGTCAATTTTTCTAAAAAAATTAATTTAATTCTCATGTGAAGAAAAATAATTTCTATTTAAAAAATAAGACATGAGATAAAAGAAGAAAAATAATATATTAGATTTACAATATTACTTTTTATACTACTTTTTTCCAAAATTAATGTTTATTTATTAAAAATGGTATTTTAAAATTATTGTTTATTTAATATACATATATATAAGAATGTCAATTGTTATTCTAATTAATTTTTCTGTTGAATTATTAAATATTTAAAATATTGAAATAATTTATAAAGATATATAATTTTTTTGGAAACTTTTTCCATTCAATATTGGATGATCCTACATCAATAATATTAATACACATATTCTATGTTTTAAACTTATAAAAATAATTAATTTATTAATCTAATGACATGTAGTATTGTTATAATAATCAATGACCATAATATAAATGTTTGATTATTTAATATTAGATGGAAGTCTTACCTAATTTTTTTTTCAAAGGATATATTAATAATAGTGAGGAAAGTGTGAAAAGTCAAGAGGAAAATAGTTTTGGAACCGAGGGAGTAGTATATAAAATAAAATAAAGGAAAAAGGTGTGTATATTTAAGGTTATACCAAATTAAAGAAAAAACCTGCAGCCAACAATTAATACGTATTTACTACACAAAACATTTGACAGCAGAATACATTTACTACACTCCCTTACCCCACCTCTTGCCTTGTGCCTATTTAACATGTTTTTAGTCCCTCACAATTCACCTCACTCTCAAGTAGTCTTCTCAATAGTTGTCTAAGCTCAATTTTCACTAATACTAAACAAAACCCATGGCCGAGCCACGGTTATTCTCTGCCCCCTTATATTTGTCGTTGTTAGTGGTGGTGCTAAGTAGCATCGTATATCTTGGTTACGCTCAAGATTACGATGATGCATTGGCACCAGAAAGTAGTGCTAGTTCCAGTGGAAAACCATTAGTCCCTGCTATGTTTGTCTTTGGCGATTCTTTAATCGATAATGGAAATAATAATAATTTAGCTTCTTTAGCTAAGGCTAATTATTTTCCTTATGGAATTGATTTTGATGGAGGGCCAACTGGAAGGTTCTCTAATGGCTACACAATGGTTGATGAAATTGGTAAATTATTCCTCACTCTCACTTTCAATATATTACATTGCTTATACTTTTGATTTTCTATTCGTATTATTTATTTTTATTTTTGTTATTCATTAATCAAATTGCGATGCTATTAACATAGAATGGTTGAATATGATTTTTTGCATGTCGAAAATAAATAAATGGATTAGATGATACACATGCAATAACCGCGTTGAATGATTAATTTGGCTGTTATTTCGTTGAGCGTAATTCACAGTTTCGAAATGTTTTAATTCGTACTAATTTATAATATTTACTCAATATTTCTACACTTGTTATATTTATATATGTATTGATAATAGTAATACTAATACTAACAAAAGTCTGAAGTTGTAAAACTCAACGCGTTTTTTCTATAAAATTGATGTAGAATGGGGAGTCACAACATGTTTTGTTAAGTACTAGCTTAAATTAGAGTATTTAATTTTATTAATTTATTCATAATTGTTAATTTTCTCTTTCAAGAGTCAATATTTAGAAGGTATATATGTTTCCTAAACAAAATTATGATACGGCTTTATAATAAGTTAATGGTTTAAAAATGCAGCTGAGCTACTTGGGCTACCATTGATTCCGCCATACTCTGAAGCCTCCGGTGATGATATACGTTTTGGAGTAAACTTCGCCTCTGCAGCTGCTGGTATTCTTGATGATACAGGCGGAAACTTCGTAAGTCCGACTTTTTATTATTCATCATCATTGTTTATTCTTTATTTGACCATCATTTATTTTATTTTTACCAAATTCTGATGTAGAATAAGATATACTACACATTAATCACAATTCCTTTTTAAATAGGAAAGTAACTTTAATATTTTTCTTTAGGTGGGGACATAATTAATTATCAATAAATACTATAATTACAAGGCTAAATAATTCTCCGTTTCCATTTCAGGTTGGTCGAATTCCATTTAACGAGCAAATCCAAAACTTTCAGACTACACTTGACCAAATTACAGATGTACTAGGTGCACCAGATGTCGGAAAGGCACTCGCAAGCTGCATATTCTTTATTGGAATGGGAAGCAATGACTACCTAAACAATTATCTTATGCCTAATTATGATACTCGTAATCAGTATAATGCTCAACAATATGCTGATCTCTTATCTCAGCAATATACTCAGCAGCTTACAGTAAGGAACTTTTTAATAATTGTAGTTTTTATAGGCGTGTATATAATTATTTAATGGTCGTTTATTTGGAAAATGACAGAAATTATATAATCTTGGAGCGAGGAAATTTGTGGTTGCTGGACTTGGACTAATGGGTTGTATTCCGAGTATCATTGCCCAAGGTACAACTGGAACTTGTTCTGATGAAGTGAATCAACTTATTATGCCTTTTACTCTCAACACCAAGAGAATGATTAACAATTTGAGCGCAAATCTCCCTGGATCCAAATTCTCATATGTTGACACTCGCACAATATTTCAAGATCTTCTTACTAACCACCAATCCTATGGTATATTGTCAAAGTTACTTTTTCTTTTTACATTCTTCACAAGTTTGGTTTACTAACAAGAAGATTTGGATTGTTTCAGGATTTAGTGAGATAAACAGAGGATGCTGTGGAATCGGGCGAAATAGAGGGCAAATTACTTGTTTACCATTTGAAACACCATGTGCAAATAGAGATCAGTACATATTCTGGGATGCATATCACCCAACAGCAGCTGTGAACATTATTGTTGGAAAGAAAGCTTTTAGTGGAGGCCTTGATGTTGTCTATCCTATGAATATACAACAACTAGCCAATCTTCCTGTATAACAAAGTAAATCGAAAAGCTTATTGGCTTGCTGATCTGTATGTGAAGTAGATTGTTTTTGTGCTTGCTATGATTCGTTTTGGAATTTTCAATTGTGAAAGCTAGCAAATGTTTGAAGTGTTGTTACTGCCATCCTAAATATAGTGATATGTTCTTTTATTCTTGCTTTATCGTCTTCAGTTTTTTTTTTTTCACGAAACACATTACATTTTAGTCTCACACACTGCTGCCAAGTGCCGAGAAACACCAAGGCTGATACAACCCGAGATGTGAGCAAGTCTTTCTCTCACGTTCCATGTGATTTCCAGTTTCCCCTACAACAAACTTTTGGGGTTATAATACTTTAATTCGGTACAGTTACAACCTAAAATCTAAATCCAAAGAGTATGAAGTCACCAGGTGGATCAAGAATTGGACAATAAAATAAAAGTCGAATCTCAAGTATATACTACCTTTTGACTAGAAACATAAAGGTAGCACTCAATAATTAGCCGAGCCAAATTACTAACGGTCCATATATCGAACTTAATTAACCTGCACTTATTTCACTTACTCTTTATCCAGTCCAATTTTATTTTTCTAACTTTTTAAAAAGAAATATTCAATATTATATGTCTTATGTATACTTTTACTTTTTTTTTTAAATTATTCCTAATTAAATAATAAAAAAATATTATAATAAATATACTTATGTATATTAATAAAAAAGAACCATATAAAGAGAAAAAATATTAAATTTATTTTGAATTTTGTTTAGTAGAATTATATAAATAGAAATAGATAAAAATAAATATTTTCAACCTTCAACAACTATAGATCCAAAACAGATCTGTCTTAACATTCCTCAGGATTACGGGGTATTCAGCAGGTGTCGGCTGCTAATTGGAGGCTTCGACCGTGGATTCGGCAGATTAACAGACTGGCAGCGTTGGTAGCCCCGGTCTTTTTTAAGCACATCCCAAGGCAGTTCAACGGTCGTGCAGACAACTTAGCTAAGAAAGCCAGACACAGGGCACAACTAGAAGGAGGAAATAACTCTGAGCTACTCTTTTCTCAATTCTCTCGATTAGGAATCGGATAATAGGATTGGTATTTCGTTTAAATGTATTACGCGCCCAAAAAAAAAAAAAAAAAAACATTCCTCAGGATTCAAAACAAATTTTTTAAATAGTTATATATTAATTTTCTCTTATCACCTTAAAAAGTTTAGAACTAACAAGTTGGGATTAGCTCACTGGCCAGGACCTTGGTCATCCAATCTAGTGGTGCAGGTTCGAACCGAGTCAATGACTCCGAGTCCAAAGTGGCTCTCCTCTGTAACAAAAAAAAAAAAAAGTTAAGAACATTGAAAATCAATATTTTCTTGTCTACTTTTATCTGTTTATATTTTTGGTAAAAAAAAAGTTAATATTCTCTTCTTTATACATTTATCTTTAATTAATATACACGTGGTTATTATTATTCCTTCCGCCTACTTTTATTTGTCATTCTTTCTAAAAAAAAATGTCCAACAATATTTGTCCTTTTTATATTATCAATACACTTTTTCTCTCATTTTTTCAATATCATCTCTAATTAATTAGTTAAAAGTAATGGTGCATTAAATGACATTCTACTCAATGAATAAGGGCAATATATAATACATAAAATATTTAGAATAAAGTTTATATTTAGTCAACCACTATCTAAAAAAAAGTAGTTGCCTGTTAGAATTCTAATCGAGTCAAACATTTATTAAATGTAATAAAGAAATTTTTAATTGCAAGTTGTTTTTATTCGAGGTTAACAGTTAAATCTATATACATTTATTTTGGTGAACGTAGGCCGATCTTAAGGGATATGTGAGCTTTTATGGATAAAACGTCTTCTATGTGAATTGAAAATTATTTACAACCTACCTATGAAGTTATACTCAAATAACATGGCAGCTATTAGCATCTCTCATAATCCAGTACAACATGATAGGATGAAACATGTTGATGTGGATAGACTTTTTATTAAAGAAAAGATAGATGAGGGAGTTGTATGCATTCCATATACCTACCAAATAACAAGTAGCAGATATCTTTACAAAAGGTCTTCAAACTCAACAGTTCGATTGCTTGATTGGCAAGTTGGGAATGCTCAATATATACGATCCAGCTTGAGGGGGAGTGATGAAATATAATTTCCTTAACTATTATTTCCTTAAATATTATTTTCTATATTATAGATTAGAATATATTAGTCTCCAAGTTATTACATTTTTTATGAAACTTGTTCCCTAATTATTTATTTACACATGAAAACTTATTTTCCAAGTTATTCATGTATATCCTATAAATATAGGGTCTCTATGTAAGAAATTATTATCATTGAATAAAAGTATTTTAATTTCTTCACCTTTCCCTAGTCGAAGGGTATTAAGCAATGCATGAGACGTTCTTTTCTTCGTACAAAGAAAAATAACCAATAACTCCGTGGTCGAGATTCCCTTGCACATATCTCAACGAAGCTTCGCCTATATTATCTGAATGTAAAAATTCTCATAACTCTGAAGGCCAGCATCTACCAAATGTTTTAGGCCAGGTGGGAGCATCAGGCCATACCTTGCTAAATAATCTGCACACTTATTTCCTTCGCGATAAACATGTCTCATCTTGAAGCCCTTTGTTTTGTCTCAATATTTCTCTATAGATTTCAATAGCTTCTACTTTATGGTCAGGGAAAGACTTATTACCGTTTGCTATAAAGTTACAAACATTGAGGCAATCAGAATCGATTTCTAAGTCTTTAATGTTTAGATCGACGACTATAGCCAATCCTACATATACTGCAAACAGTTCAGCATACATAACACTCATATTACTTAGATTAAAAGTGAACCCTCTCATCCATTCTCCATTACTATTTCGAAAAACTCCAGCATCAGCTCCTCTTTTACCCTTTGAACATGCACCAACCTTCAATTTCCAACCCTGCAAAGGTTTCTCCCATCTAACCCATACAAGTCTACCGTGCTTCAAAACCTTTTTGGGTGACCTTTAATAAAGCGATGTTTCAGTCGGTGGTAAACTGTACACTAATGATATTGGAGAAGGATCGTATATATATCTTAATCTTTCTTCTGTTGTCAGAAAGTTGTGCACGGGAGTAATAACATATGGTGAGTAATTTGTCTGAAAGTTGTGCACATATATAGGTGAATCATCGTATGGTGAGTAACTCATCGTTATGTTGTTTGAATGTAATTTTTCTGCAACAATTCATGTATTTTCATATATTACACTAATTTTCTTAATGAATTTCAATTAGAAAACAATGCAGAATAAAAAGTACTTACGGTATAAATCGCTTCACTTTGATTTGGCTTCTCGAGAGTCTGAATAATCATGGGGATCTTCAGGACTGGTGAGTCGGACATCAGATCACTAGGTTAAAGGTACTGACTAATATAGTTGTTATTTGAACAGATAGAGTTTAACTAAAACTTTATCTCTATTAACACAGATATGTCGGTTCTTCTCTTGTTAGAAAATTGTGCACAGGTATGAAAGAAATAACATATGGATGAGTAATTCGTCTGGAAATTGTGCACTAGTACAGAAAAAGTATCATATGGTGAGAAACTCATCATCATGTTGTTGTTTGATTGAAATTATTCTCAGCAGTTCTTGGGTTTTCAGAATTATACTAATAATTTAAGAAATTTCGAATAGAAAAGAATGAATATCGAATAAAAAAACTTACTTGTAAATACGTTTGTAAGTTAATGTACATGGTCTTATACAGTTATACATTCTTATATAGTTTTCTTTTCTTTCCGTACAAGAGAAAAGAATTTCTTTTTGGTAGTTACAAACAAAAAGAGTTTATCTCTATTACTCCTTTGTTTTTCACTTTTCACTTTTCTATTTTATTAATATTTATTTAATTTATTTTTCTTCATATAATAAATATAATTATTCATTCGAATTAGCAAAACATTCTTTCAATCATTTTTTCCTATTTTAATAAGTAACGTTTTAAAAATTTATATTTTCAATAAAATTTAGAGCCAATTATTAAGAAATGTCTATTTAAAAAATTATTAGTAATAAGGTACCTAGAATAAGACACCTTATAGAAAAGTGCCACAACCCAAAATACCCTACAAATAATAATTAAAAAGAAAAAAAAAGAAATTAGAAGGTTCTGTACAAAACGGTTATTAAAAGAAACACAACACACGCGACACACACAACACACTCAAGCACACACAACACACACACACTAAAAGAAACGATAGGTCTGAGAGTAGAAGAATCGGTGACGACGGCGACGACGGTGAACACGAGATAGGACAGTCTACTCCGGCGAGCAAAGTAGGAAACAATATCTATCGAACAAAGCAAAGATTCGACTCCAAAACCCAAAATAAACCATACGTAAATGAAAAAACTCAAATATAATCTAATTTCTATGTTCATTTTGAGGTTTTTGATAGTGTTTCTCACTTTTGAAACTGTTTTTGCTTGATTCATGTTGGTTTTGTTTGATTTCTACTGATTTGTTACTGATTTCTATATAAAAACCGAATTTAGAAGTTTCTAGGGTTTAAAATAGGATTATTTGATGAATGTGTTCAATTTACTGTGATCAACATGAACGAAAGATAGATTAGAGTCATAAAACGTGAATAATGTGTTAAAAAGTGACCTATAGTGTAATTATTTCAAAAAAATTGAGGTATAACTGTCAAATATACATAAACAGGGGCCTGAGACTGAATTTTTTGGCTAATATTGTGCAGATTTTAGACATAATGTGTAGTTTAGGGACCTTATAGTGTAATTACTGTATAGTATAGACAGTTAGAAGGTAAACATGTGTGTTCTGCATAATGTTTTGGTAACTGTATTAAACATGGAATTCCATGTTTTGATAATTGTATTAAACATGAAAATCCATGTTTTGATAACTGTATTAAACATGAAATTTCATGTTTTAATAACTGTATTAAACATTGAATTTCGTGTTTTGATAACTGTATTAAACATGGAATTAACTTAATTCAGACTACTAATATGTTTTCTTGTGCTTGGAGTCTGTGTAAAAACAGGTGAAAATGGCACCAAAAAGAAAAGTGAATAAGAATTCTGAGACAGAAGCTAGATGATAGAGATATCAAGTTTAAATCGACAGTAATTGATAAACTTAGAAAATAGAAGGTAAACTGAACATGAGGTTTATATATATATATATATATATATAAAACTTAAAACATTTAACTAAAACTGTACATATTAAGAGAATGTAGCCGATAAGTTCCGAGCAAAGATGTATATGCAGTTCATCGACAACAAAGACCAAACAATCACTTATGAAGAAGAAAAATGAAGAATTTGTTTAAGTTTTTTACTATCCGGTTGAACTTAGTGTTTCGTATTTTATAGGATTTATTTGGGAAGTTTTTAATTTGTAATGTTTAAGTTGAATTGTTAGATTTGTTTACTATTATCAAGGATTTGATTAATAATGATATGTCAATGGTTTATTATTATTTTTGTTAGAAACTAAGTGTTAAGAAAAAACAACAAAATGTCATAAGTGAAGCAACATATCATCAAATTGAAGAATATAACCACATACATATGAAAAATGCAGAAAAACATAATCAAAAAACAAAAAAGTGTAAAGGCTGTTAAAATCAAACAAAAATAGGAAAAGCTACATAAACATAACAACACATAACATGTACATGAACACATTCAGTAAGTATTCAAACAAAATTCATTAAAAAGAGTCACAAACCTTGATAGACATTAAAATTGAATGAAATTGAGAAAGAGGAAGAACTTGAATCAAATTGCACTAATAATGAACAATACACACTACCGAGCTCTTCAATATATGAATTTGTAACCCTAACACAAACTTGCAACAAAAATCGAGCAAATGGAAATAAAAATTAGAAGAAAAAGAAAAGAAAAAACAGAGGAGATTGTTGATAAATTACTTTGTGAATTCATAAACCGAGTTAGAAGCAAGCTAGGAGAGAGATGAATATGTGTTAAGAAATTCGGCGAGAGAGAAGAGAAGAACATAGATGCGGTTATGGAGAGAGAAAGAGAGAAGAGAGATAATAGGAGAGCTAAAATATGGGAAGAGAGATGCGATTATGGGAGTAATAATGGGTTGTTAAATAAATGTAGTATATATGGGGTAAATTAGGAAATAAAAATATAATGGGGTTGTTTTTTACAAATAAGTAATTAGGAAGGTATATATGTATAAATAAAATAATTAAAGGCTTAAAAAAAAATTAGGGAGCTTAATGAAGATATGTTTTGAGCAATAACCCCTAAAATTTAAGATATCAACCTATTTCAAGATAAACATTTAAATAATCACGAATTTAATAATAATATTTAAAGGAAATAAAAATCGAAACAAGATCTTTTACTACGGTCAATGTTGATCCAAAAGTTTCGAATGTGCAATTGTTTTTTACATTCCGATTTTCTAATTTTATGATTTTGAATTTCCGGACTTTTTTAGTACTCAAGTATAATTAATATAGAAAATTTAGAATTTTCAGTTTTCGGCCCGACTTCTAAAATTTAGAAATATCCAATAAAAAATCTGAATGTTCTCACACGAGAAAACTAGTGAGAAAGGATGAAATCGGGCGATTATTCGTTGCACAACACGCCCGTGAAGAAAATTATTTCATTTGGTACCCGATTCGGTACTCGTATCCAAGCCCAATTGATAGGGTGAGATGAAGCACCAAACATAGCTGGTAAAAATAGAGCTAGAACCAAACCAAAGGAAAAATGATAGATACCGGTGAAGAAAATATTGTCATGATAAACATATGAAATATAGTATTACCGTGGTCGATAGTCGAGGATAACTTTATTAGCTCTTGCACAAACAAGCTCATTTATGATGATGACTCCAGATAATTTGAAGTCAAACCATGTGTTGATGAAGTCCAACAATGAGAGAATGATTGAACACACCGTGACATTAAAGATGCTAAAAATTCAGGTATCTCAGATTTCTAAACATTTGAATATGAGACCCCAAGGTCATTTACCAAGCAATATTGAGAACCTACATAAGAATGAAAAGTATAACGCGATTTATTTGAGGAGTGGGAAGCGATTTACCCCAACCTTTCCAGTGATGAAACCAAAAGAGTCAAGCTCCAAGCCGAAAGAGGTTAAAGAAGTAGTAGAAGAGGTTGAAGAAAAAGGGATTGAGGCGGTGATCGTGAAAGAACATATTGAAAAGATACTGGTAGATCAAAATAAGAAGAAAGAGTTTGTTAGTGAGAGACGACCTCCCCCACTTTTTCCTTTATGTGCCAGAGATAGGGACAATGAAAAAGAGTACAAGAAGTTTGTGGACATGGTGAAGAGGTTGGAAATCAACGTGTCATTTGTTGAAGCCATCCAAGGTATGCTAAAGTTGTGATGTAGGCATGAGCATTATTGTTACTAGTCAAGCCATTAACGAGGTTCTTAATGCTAGAGAAGTTGATGTCGATGGCATGTACAAAAGCTTTCAAAATGATACTAATTATTCATCTGATCTGGGGGGTTCTTCACTTCAACTTCTCAGTGACGCTGCTAATATCAATATGGAGTATGAATTATTTTTCAGATACTGATGGTTTTATCACTCAATCAAGTATGGTTAACCGAGTTCCACTTACTCCTTCCCATGGTATTAATATTAACGAAATCACAGTTCAAGATGATCCAAAGCGTGAGAAGATTATGAGCCCAATTGATGAAGCTGGCTTCTCTTTTAAACCTGAAGAAGAGATTCCTAATTCTCAACCAGTCCATTTCAACCAGTTTGCGAGACATAAATCTGTTGAAAGCACTAAATGCAGAACCACACCAAGAATGAGGGTCATTAGTCCTAAGGAAAAGTGTACTTGGCCAAGTAATCTAAAGCGCAAAGAAGCTACTGCTCCTCTTCAGCTTGGAGTGATTAATAAGGCACAAAAATTTAACAAAAATGATTTTAAACTTATGGAGCGTCGAATCAATGCCATGCAGATTTTTGTGGAGGAATTATACACTAGTTTATATGACGTTAAACACCAAATTCTTAATGCGAATGTGATGGAGGATAACCAAGGCTTGGAAGAGAATAAAAATTTTGAAGAGGAAGGAAAATTGTATTACCGTAAGGGTGATGATTGTATGGGCCATATTAAGGGTGAGTCTAGTGATAATGAGACTTTTTTATTGATGAGGTGACAAGTACACGGGGTGTTCCCGCAATGGAAAGTTTTCATCCTTCTTCTCTTGTGAATGGCGGCCTATCCCTTAAGAGGGGCGGGTTCGATGGATATTTTGTTAGTTTGGAATTGTCGGGGAGCGAGGGCACTCACGACGAAAAATATGTTTAAGTCCCTAGTATCAAAATTTCAAGTGTCTGTTGCTTGTTTATTAGAGTCGAAACTTAATAGTTCTAAATTAGCGTCTTGTAATCACTTTAATTCTTTCGATAATTCGCACGTGGTTGAACCCAGAGGAGGATCGTTTATGTCTGGGGGGAATACTATTGTTGTAGAAAAATCTTGTTAAGCTGAGAGTGGTTAGCTCCTCAGCCTCTTTTGTTATTGCGAAAATTATGGAATCTAATAATTGTTCTTGGTATCTTGTTTGTGTTTATGCGCCAAATAATGAAAATGAAAGGTTAGCTTTATGGAACTCTTTAACTAATTAGCATTCTAAGATTAATATTCCAACTCGATTTATTGGAGATTTTAACAATATTTCTCGTACTTTGGAGAAGTTAGATAAAAAAGAACCGAATTTTGATCGTATTATTAAGTTTAATGAGTTCATAAATCAAAATTCACTTGTGGACCTTCCAACTGAGGGTTGTTTCTACACTTGGTCGAATAAACGGAAAGGTGATGAGAATATCAAAAGAACGATTAGCTAGAGGTTTAGCATCTTTATCATGGTGTGACTTATAACCTAACTTTCATGTTAAAGCCCCGCCAGTTATCGGATCGGATCATTCACTACTTATTCTTTCAAGAGACTCTTCTCGAACTAATTTTACGAAGTATATTATGTTTGTATCTAGATGGATGGAAAATTCCCAATGTAAAGATATTATTAATAATGTCTAGTCAATGGGAGGTAAAATTAACTTTATTTATGATTTTTGTAATAAACGTGATTCTTTGTTTCTCGCTCTAACTGGTTGGAGCAAAGCTACTTTTTGCAACAATAAAAAAACTTATTGATAAGTACCAAAGTGAACTGCTCATCTTACAAAATTATATTTCTTCTGACGAAAATTGGGAAAAGGAGAGAGACTTATATAATAAGTTAGAAGAAGCTTGGAAGCAAGAAGAATTATTCTGGTCAGATAAAGCTCGTGATCAATGGATTAAAAAAGGAGATAAGAATACTAAATATTTTTATGCTTTTACCTCACTAAGGAGGAAAATTAATAAGATCTCAATTCTTAAAAATAAAGATGGGTCATGGACTGAAGATATGTCGGACATTAACAAAATTATTCGGGATTATTATATTAATCTTTTTTCTGACCCTATCAATGAGAAATTAATGGATGTATGTAGGGATATCCCGTGTAAAATTACAAAAGTTATGAATGATGATCTGACTAGACTACCTGATATTGAGGAAGTTAAAAATGCTGTTTTTAGTATGTCAGGATCTAAGGCACCAGGACCAGATGGTTTACCAGGTAACTTTTATCAGGAATATTGGGAGACACTTAAAGATGATATTTTTAATATTGTTACAAAATTCTTCTTATATAATACTTCTCTTGAAGGGCTAAACGACACCTTAACCTCTTTAATTCCGACAAGTGATTCTCAGGAAACTATTGCTGATTATAGACCTATTGCTTGTATTAATTTTAGTTACAAGATTATTTTAAAAATTCTTGCTAATAGGCTTCAGCCATTAATGGATGATACAATATCACCTACTCAATCAGGTTTCATCAAAGGGAGGAGTATTCAAGATAACACCCTTCTTGCACAGGAAATTTCCTTTTATCTTAAGAATAAAAGAAAATCAAATAAACACGTGAAGGCGGTTAAGATTGATATGTCTAAAGCTTATGACCGTGTCAATTGGAATTTTCTTATAAAATACATTAAAAAGTCTTGGTTTCTGTGATAAATGGACAAAATGGATCTTTAATAGTATCTTTTCGGTTTCGTTTCAAGTTAAAGTTAATGGCCAGAGACTTGATAAATTTAATCCCACTAGAGGTATTCGTCAAGATGATCCTCTATCTCTGTTTTTATTTTCTCTTCTTACAGAATGCTTAATTAGTATTATCAATAGACAGTGTAAAGAAGGAATAATTAAAGGTATTTCTGTTACTAGATGTTGTCTTAAACTTACCCATCTCCTTTTTTCGGATGATGCCCTATTCTTTGTCAATATTGAAGATAATGAGATTCAAGCCTTTAAAGATACACTCCTTTCTTTCTGTAAGGCTTCGGGCCAAGAGATTAATTTTAATAAATCTTTGATTTTATTTAGTAAAGGAATCCCAGATCATATATGCGACAAAGTGGTTAATTCTCTTAATATTCGTAAGACGACTGTATTTGGAAATATCTGGAATTCCTTTCTCCCTCAAGAGAGCTAAATCTGAGAATTTAAATTATATTAAAGACGTACTCCTTAATAAATCATCTAGCTGAATTGCTTATTTTTTATTATCAGAAGGTGGCAAAGAAATTCTTATTCAAGCTGTTCTTCAATCTATCCCGAATTATGCTATGTCTATTTTTGAATTCCCAAAAACGCTTTGTAAAAAATTTTCTGGCATTATCTCTAATATTGGTGGGATTCCAACGTTAAGAAGAGAATTAATTGGTTAAGTTGGAAGAAAATTGCGAGAGCAAATAGTGTGGATGGGATCGGCTTTAGAGATTTTCAGAAAATGAACATTGCTTTGCTAGCTAAACAAGCTCGGAGAATTATGAATAAACCGAATTATTTGGTTCATTGGGTGCTAAAAGGAATATATGCTCCTCATGTTGATTAATTTAATACTAAGCTTGCTAAATAAAAGATCATGGAGCTAGGATAGTCTTTTTAAAGGTGTTCAATTTATCAAACAACATTCACAATGGAGAATAGGAAACGGTCTATCAACAAATATATGGGATCATAAGTGGATAAGAAATGACCTTACTCTAGAAAGACCAGAGCTATGTAATTTAAACAAATTTGCTCAGTTATTTAATGAAGATACGAGTTCGTGGAATATAAATCTTTTGAGAAGGTTATTTCCCCCAAATATTGTTAGTGATATTATCAGAATTCCTGTGATGTTGATAATGAGGAAGATGGACTAATCTGGCCGCATACTAAAGATAGAATCTATTCAAAAAAGTCAGGATATCATAATCTTATTGATATTTGATATTTCAAAAGAGGCTCAATCATTAAAACAAGGAGAAGAAAATATCCAACTTTTATGGAAGCTTATTTGACACTCTAATGTTCCTAATAAACTTAGAGCTTATGGATGGAAAATATGTAAAGGAGCTATACCTACAAAAAGGAATTTTAAATCAAAGAAATGTGTGAATGATGATATATATGAATGGTGTGCATCATGGACGGAAAATATTTCTCACCTATTTCTTAAACGTCCGTTGAGTTTGTTTGTTTGGGCGAATTCTAAATTACAAATCAAAATTGATAAGAATGGTAAGTATAATATGGGAGATTGGTTTATTGATACAATTAATTTATATATAAAAAAAAGATGGGACCGTAAAGAAATTATTGTTTATATTCTCTTTATTTGTTGGAACATATGGAAAGCACATATAAAGAGTTATCATGAGAGAAAACCTTAGTTAATGAAAGATATTTTTTTATAAATAATAATAGATTTATGAACGATCTATTTAAATTTAGAGACGGTGAAGGTGGTGGTTCTTAAGGAAACAATCTTACAAATTTGATAGTTTCAGAAAACAATATGTTAATTGATGGATGATTCAGATTTTGTCTGGCAATGCGATGCTTCATTTACTAATAATTGAGAACCTGCTGGAATTGCTTTAGTAGAAGTAAACAAAGAAGGTCAAATTGATCATAGAATTTCGATAAGGAAGTTAGTCAACAGTTCTTTAGAAGGTGAATGTTGGGCAGTTCTTTTCTCTATGAAAAAAACAGCTTTCCTTAATCTCCAGGATAGTGTTTTTTATTCCGATAACCTTAAACTGGTTCAAGGTATTTCTAGAAGTTTAGGTCTTCGTTGGAAAATTTATCCTTTCATTACTGAAGTGAAGAACTGGCTATACAAATTTCCACTTTGGAAAGTTAGATATATCAACAGGGATCTAAATAATGTTGCAAATGCATTGACTAAATATGCTAGGAAAGGAGTTAGTCTTACGGAGTGGAAGAATTTTTCTATTTTTAACTCTTGTAGATTTTTTCATGACATGTGTAATTAATTTTTTTTCGGAAAAAAAACATGTTTCGTTTTGTTTTTTTTTTCATAAGAGGAAGTGGTTAAGTATATGGAGGAATTATGCCTAAATGGACCCCACGTATTTTACAGGTGATCATATATATTTCTGAAGTTTGACGGATTGGGTTTTCAACTTTGATCTTTAAATTGTCATAATTTATTTTATTTTAATTTTCTAGGTTGAAGCTTAATAATGTAAGGGAAAATGACTCAAAAAATCAAAATAAGATTATTTTCAGCCCAATAACATCAATGACAAAATTTCTGCCCAATAACATCATCAATTGAATTATTTTATACATTATTTGACTATACTATCCCTACTTATGTTATACATTATTCGTCGCGTTGACGGGATTCGACGGGTGATGGTATTGTCAGTGACGGGAATCGTCCGTGACGGGAATCGCCCGTGACGGGAATCGCCCGTGACGGGAATCGTCCGTGACGGAAATCATCGTGTGACGGGAATCGTCCGTGACGGGAATCGTCGTGTGACGGGAATCGTCCGTGACGAAAATAGTTCTTATGGTGTAAGGGTAAATATGTAATCTTATAACAGTAAATTAATGGATGATTCTTTGGGGCAAGTATAATATTATTTTAATTTTTTGGGGCATTGACCCATATGTAAATTTGTATATCTCAAAGAAAAGTTCTCTCTTGGGTTGGAATTCCTACTTCGATCGCACTCCCCTTTGGTGCTTTCGAAGGCTTAGCAAAGGAGGGGAGAGTGAGTCATCTAACAGATCTAGTAAAGAGCTAGCCACCTTATTCCAAACATGTGTAGTATGAGATAAGTTATGTCATCCAGTCAAAAGAGAAATAAATCTATTCAAGAGTTCACGAGTGTTCCACTTAGGATAGGTTGGCAAGTGAATAACTTCTAGGCAATCTCGCTCAATAGCGCTTAAGTCAATTAAAGCAAAGCTTAAAGGATCATACACTATTTTTCTTTTGCTGGAGATTACAAAGGTAGACACAAGATACAAAATCCAAGATTTATCTATTGGGTTATTTATACATAACTATACATGTCATGAAAAGGTTATATGCCAAAAATATCCTCGAGCCACTCGAGGATCAAATATCTTACCTAATATTGGAAGCATGAAACACTTAGACCTCATCAAAGCCTTGAGCTATAAAGGTCTACCTTTGAAGAAGATTCACCTGGCGATCCCCAATAGCTCTAATATAAGACATGTAACGTTGAGATTTGAAGAAAGATGTCTCAAAATAGAATCATTTAAATCCTTGAGATCCTAGGGAACCTCGGATATAGAGGCATCTATAATGATCTGCTTGAACGTATGCATTTTTGCTTCCCAAACTCACTTTCGAAGCATTATCCTACGACTTTAGACCTTACAAAAAGCATAAAAACAAAGGAGAAATTTGAGGTAAAAAGTAGTACCTTATGACAAAAGCGCAAGGCAAAAAGGCTGATCGTACCATGAAGTAGTCCGAAAAGAATACATTAGCTCACCCTGAAGATATAATCTGATGCAAAAGAAGTGGCAGAAATTAAAGAATCGGGTATGCCCTTATATATCAGGTAAAACTGACGGTTTGTTCCCCTAGGGTAATATTTGTACGGGGCTTCACTGAAAACATGACACATGTATTGAAGTGCACGACTCTATGTGATGAAAAACAGGAGAATGTATAGACGAATCCCCCTGGGAAAAATATGAATTCTAATAGCTGGTAACCGCCAACAAACATTAAAGACATCGACATTGCCCAGAAATCAGCCAAAAACCCAACTTTCATGTTAGCGTATAAAAATTTACTCAAGAGACGGACTTTTGTGTCCGTACGTCCTAAAACTACTGGAAAAGCCCGACTTTTATAGGGCACATTGTCAGCATACTCATAGACGGTTAAGAGCAAATCTTGCCCCATAATCATTTTATCATCTCTATTGTGCAAATCTCCAATTTTAGGGATTCATTAAGTAAGAAATTGTTTGATTTCAGTACACACATAACTCTTCACAGAATTATAATGTGAAGTACTCAACAAACTCGGTATAAGGCATGAAACATATATCTTGAAAGGTATGGGTGGAGATGATCTGTATGAGTATTGGAAGTAGGAGAAAAGGAGGCATGGCTGCACTAAATCCTTTTCCTGAACCCAATATTTGAGGCAACTATATGTATGCTATAGTGTCCTGATTTTATATAGTGTGACATTGAAATGGTATTTGGGTTGATGATACATTTGGGGCTGGTAACTATGATACGTTTGGGTAAGGAGTGTGTACATGTAATCGTTTTAAATAATTGAAAATGAAAAACAATCTGATCTTAAAAATAAATTTTTATTAATAAAAGCAGCTGCACACCTTTTATAGGCTGCCTACGTACCCGGCCGGGGATAAAGCCAGGATCAAGCCGCACGTAGTTCTTAAGTAACTTTACAATAAAATCCCCATCGATTACATTTATTTCTATTTTTGTAGCGGAGAAAGATCCTTGAGATGCATTAACTTGTAGCTTCTGTTGATACTTGAATTCATTTTTCTTACAATTGATTACAACTTGTTTATCTCCTCTCCACCATACGTACTACTGATAGCTTAATCATTGTCTAAGAAGTTGAATAGAGTAAAAAGATGATCCTCTTGTCAGCCTTATTAGCCTCCAGGCTGGTACATACATGTGAGTACAAGTCCTCCACCTAGGCGGGATATATCTTTAGACTTCCCGGGACACCTTCAGGATGAAAGTCACGAGGAGATTCTAGATTTTTCTTTACCTGAAATTCGATAATAAATTGTCTTAAGACAATCAGATGCAGAAGAAGCTAATCTAGCAAATTACTCTATATAAGCATCAGATTTCTGAACTAACCACGCTGGTACAAATTAGTCATTGAAGGTGATATGTGATCATCATTTCTCACATTCTAGAGAGGATTATACACTTTTATTTTTATCTTCTGAACATATATTAGAATCCTATAAAGAATACAAGGAATTCTACGAATCATGCTACTGCGTGTTTACACCTTCTTTACACTTCTCTTCAGGGACTGAACTGGAAGTAGCATGAGAATTGTAATGGGAACAAGCGTGACCATATCAGCTAATGTTGTTTTTATTTTCTTCCTCTCCCTTCTTGTTTTTTTATCATCACAATTATCATTGTCTCTGATATATCAATGAATAGCAATTCACTACCCATCAATAAAGCCTATCATATAATATACTTAGTTAATTTACCGTCCAAGAGACAAAATAAATTATAGTATCAAAAATACTTACTTTACTAGTAGATACCACTTTATCAGCGGACCTTTTCAGTAGAGTTTCACGTTTGGATGATGTTTCATTTTGGTTGTTCAAATCAATTCGGTTTTTATTCTCTAACATCAGAATGATTCAATAACTCACCACACCTGGTTTTACCTTAAGCACCCCATAAATCCTCCAAACATGTGGATAGTAACTTCTGACTATATACAAATTCACAAAAATTCCAATAGATTTGAATTCAAGGATTGTTGCTTTGAATTTGTGTAGTGAGCGAATCCCGAGATAACATCATAGGCAAAGCACACCATGAAAGCTGTATATAAAATGATCTCCTTTTCAGCTTTAAAAGCCACATTTTGTTTCCACTTTTTTTTGTCCCAACTAGTAGTAAACGCCACCCAATTTCGTCAGTTACAATCTGTATAATAAGTAAATCAACAAGCCTTTACATTTCCATATCATTCAATCTAATTATATTTTACCTGACAAAATCTTCAGTTTTTACATGAACGTCCTTTATTATGTTCAATGTTGAAAAATATAATCTGGTCTCTCTTCCCAGATAAGCAAATAGACTCAGTGTACTCAAAACTTTAGAATCTCATCATCATCAGAAAGATTCACATCACCTTTCCCTAGTCGAAAGGTATTAAGCAATGCATGAGACATTCTTTTCGTCATACAAAGAAAAATAACCAATAACTCCGTGGTCGAGATTCCCTTGCACACATCTCAATGAAGCTTCGCCTATATTATCTGAATGTAAAAATTCTTGTAACTCTGAAGGAGCATCTACTAAATGTTTTAGGCCAGGTGGGAACATCAGGCCATAACTTGCTAAATAATCTGCACATTTATTTCCTTCGCGATAAACGTGTCTCATCTTAAAACCTTTCTTTAGTCTCAATATTTCTCTACAGTTTTCAATAGCTTCTACTATATGGTCAGGAAAAGACTTATCACCTTTTGCTATAAGATTACAAACGTTGAGGCAATCAGACTCGATTTCTAAGTCTTCAATGTTTAGATCAACAGCTATAGCCAATCCTACGTATACCGCAAACAATTCAGCATACATAGCACTCATATTTTGTAGATTAAAAGTGAACCCTCTTTTCCATTCTCCATTACTGTTTCGAAAAACTCCAGCAGCAGCGGCTCCTCTTTTACCCTTTGAACAGGCATCAACGTTCAATTTCCAACCCTGCAGAGGTTTTTCCCATCGAACAGATACAAGTCTACCGTGCTTCAAAATCTTCTTGGGTGACCTTACATTAAACGATGTTTCAGTCGGTGGTAAATTGTACACCGTTGTTGGAGAAGGACCGTATATATATTGTAAGCTTTCTTCTGTTGTCAGAAAGTTGTTCACAGGTATGGGAGAAAGAACTGAGTAATCTGTCTGAAAGTTGTGCACAAATATAGGTGAATCATCGTATTGTGAGTAACTCATCATCATCTTGTTTGAATGTAATTTTTCTGCAACAATTCATGTATTTGCATAAATTACACTAATTTCCTTAATGAACTTCGAATAGTAAACAATGCAGAAGAAAAAGTACTTACTGTATAAATCGCTTCACTTTCATTTAGCTTCTCGAGAGTCTGCAAAAATCGTGGGGATCTTCTGGACTGGTGAGGCGGACAAAATAAAATAATGAATAAGATCATTAGGTTAAAGGTACGGACATATATAGTTGTTACTTAAACAAATAGTGTTTAAGTTAAACTCGATCTCTATTAACACAGATATGTCGGTTCTTCTCTTGTTAAAAAGTTGTGTATGAAAGAAATAACATATGGATGAGTAATTCATCTGAAAATTATGCACTAGTACGAAGAAGTATCATATGGCGAGTAATTTATCATCATGTTGTTGTTTGATTGTAAATGTTCTTCTAACAATTCTTGGTTTTGCGAAATTAGACTAATAATTTAAAAAAATTTGAATAGAAAAAGATGAATATCGAATGGAAAAATACTTACTTGAGTAAATAGGTTCGTAAGTTAATGTCCACGGTCTTATACATTCTTATATAGTTCTTTTCCCCCTTGGGCCTTGCCGCACAAGAAAATCAATTTTTTAGTTACAGACAAATAGAGTTTGAAACTCGTTATTGTTTTTCACTTTCCACTTTTTTATTTTCTATTATATTAATATTTATTTTAATTTATTTTCTTCATTTAATAAATATAATTATCCATTCAAATTAGCAAACCATTCTTTTAAGAGATAATAGTTAATAAGGTCCTACTTCCAACAAATCAAGTTTTAAAAAGTTCAGCTCAATAGTTTGTATAAATAAGGTCCAAATCAATTTATTAGTTAACATGATCTCCCAATGCTATCCCTATCATTAGCTTTCATTAGCCGACCAAAAAAATGCATTATTAAAAATAAGGCAGAATCTAGTCAAATCTTTACCATAAAAGTTTTAGAGTATTTTAAGGAGTGATTATAACATCACGTTAGCTATACAATGTCACTATACAACCCAGAATTATAATCACAAACATCTGTGTTCATTAGTCAACCAATCTCCGTTTTAATAAGGGTATGTAATGCAATTTGTTGGTTTTATAAAAGATGATTATTTGGTTCATAGATGCAGTCAATGGGTTGTGAACCTTTTCCGTCCCTGGACTTTTTGTGGTGGCTTCTTCTGCATCGTGGTGGCTTCTTCTTTGTCTTGGCGGCATTCTTTTTAACGAGTTGAATGCCTAGGTGGGCTCGTACCATTAACAATGGGTTGTTGCTCTCAGTAACGAGTATCACCGGAATCTTAATTTCCGACGTTGGTTTTGGCTTCTTCTTCATCTTGGCGACCTTGATTGCAAATGTAGCCAATGGGTTGAACCTTTTCCGTCACTGGGCTTTTTGTAGTGGCTTCTTCATCTTGGTGGCTTTCCATGGTGGATTTTCAGTCACTGGGATTTTCGTGGTGGCTTCTTCTTCATCTTGGTGGCTTTCCATGGTGGATTTTCAGTCACTGGGATTTTCGTGGTGGCTTCTTCTTCCTCTTGGTCGTTGGTATTGGCGATTTTGATTGCAGATGTATTCAATGGTTGTGAACCTTTTCCATCACTTTGCTTTTGTTTATAGAAGAAAAAAGAGTTAGTATAGCATTATTGGTGATAGTCATTATATATCCATCTGATACAGATGATAATATATCATTTATTGTCAACTCTTACTTACCCAAATACCACGAAAATGTGTGTACAGAGCCCACCAACCGTATGTCCAAAGCCCACTAAACTTGTTTACAGAGCTCACCAAGGGCATTATTGACTATAATTATTATACAAATGGGCTGGACCTGCTAAAACAAGTTATTTTGGCTGTGGACCTTTTGGATTAATCACCCTTCTTTTAATCCAATTTTTCTATTTTAATTCTTTCAATTTTTAAAATTTATATTTTCAATAAAATTTAAAATATTAACCTATTTCAAGATGAACATTTTAATAATCACAAATTTAACAATGATATTTAAAGGAAATAAAAATCGAAACAAGATCTTAATTACGGTCAATGTTGATCTGAAAATTTCGAATTTAGAATTATTTCTTTACATTCCAATTTTTTAATTTTCTGATTTTGATTTCTCGACATTTATAAAACTAAACTATAATTACATATTGAAAATTTAGAATTTTCAGTTTTTGCTCTGACTTCTAAAATTTAGAATTTTCAATTAAAAATTTGAATGTTCTCACACGAGAAAAACTAGTGAGAAAAGATGAAATCGGACGATTACTCGTTGCACAACAAGCCCGTGAAGCAAATTATTTTATTTGGTACCTAATTCGGTACTTGTATCCAAGCCCAATTGCTAGGGTGAGATGAAACACCAAATATAGCTGGTAATAATGGAGCTAGAATCAAACCAAACAAGGTGATAGCTTTTGGCCCAGAAAGATGTTCAACTTTTTCCCACTTTTACTATAATGTCTTATATTTTATGCATAAAAATGATGAATATATCTGCATTTTGTATTCAAATATATTTGAATTGAGTGTCACCTCGGTATTTTATTTCTTTTATGGCTCAACATTTGGTCCCTATATAATCAGATCAAGATACTCAGAGCTCGAGTCTCTCTCTTTCCCCCTCCACTAATTTCGTTAGCCACCGCTTCTCTCCACCACTGCCACCATTATCACCACCACCTAAGCTTCTAATACCTACCCTCAATCTCCTCCAGCTAGTGATTTCCTATCAAAATCATATCACGAGCTCTATTTTCCTCCCCTCCCATCAATTTTCCACTCCCTCTATCCAACTTCTCCTTACTTAAAACATGAATTTCTACTCTCCAAATCACCCTTATGCTAATGAGGGTAAACTCGTTATCACTCCCGATTCTAACTCCAAATACAAGGCCATCAAAGAGTACAAACTACTAGCAAAGCTACTATGCAAAGATGTAGTAAACTTCACTTTTATTAAAAATCATATCAACAAGTTCTGGTCCCTCAAAGAACCGGTGGACACTGAAAAATTTGGGAAAAATGAAACTATCATCAAATTCAAGAATGAAGCTGATTACCAGAAAGTGTGGAACCAAAGACCATGGACGGTCATGGGAAAACACTTCGCTATCAATAAATATAACTCAATCTCAAGAAAAGGGGTTGAACACACGACTCTATGGCTGCAACTTTCTGGAATTCCGGCAAATCTATTAACACAGACATGTATTGGAAAGCTTATGTCACATTTTGGTGAAGTTCATAGCATTGAACTTCCAACCTCTTTGGAAATCGATGAAAACACAATCACAAGAATCCATCTCGATTGGAACCTAAAAAACCCAATCATCGCTGGTATTAACTATTGGGAAGATGTTAATACACAAAACTGGATAAATTTCAAATATGAGAACATTGGTCAAGTCTGCTACTCATGTGGAATCTTTGATCATGAAGAAAAGGATTGCAACAACAGGAAAATTGAGCCTCGTATTGGCAGCTGGGTCAAGATATCCACTAGAGGCCCGTCGCAATCATCAATTCATTACAAAGGTAAAACACCCACAACTTTCAATCTTCATAATAAAATCAAAAAGCTACCCAGGCAAAGCTGGAATTCACAAGGTCTCAAAATCAACTCATCCGAGTCAAACTCAGTGAGTCAATTACCGTCCAAACAAGTTTGTACAATGGTACAAGGACAGCTGGCCAGTGTGTGCAACACTACTAAGGAGGTAGTAATGGGTGTACAACCCATTTTTGAATTTAGTGCGGAAAATAATAAGGAAAAAGGAAAAGAGAAAGAAGACAAAGTGGAGAAGGACGATAGTGTACTATCGGCTATGAAGATGGATAAAAACAAGAAGAAAGGAATTATTTTACAAAAAGAAAAAGAATTAATGGCCAAAGCGGGCCACTTAGCAAATTCTCTCTCAAGCCCAAAAGTTTCAGCTGATACAATTTTATTTGGGAGTATCTCAAGCCCAATAACATTAACCCAATCTGGGTCCAGTTCGAAAGTTATATTATCTCCAAACATTTTAAAACATAGCCCATCACCCACACCCCAACCCACAAACCTACCAGAACAAAAACATAACCCAGATAACCTAAACCCCTCTTCAAACCAATCGTCCCCGACAACACTCACCCCCAATTCCTTCCGAACCCCAAACCCTAACAATACAATACAAATCATCTCACCCTTTCAAACCATTGCTAACCTACCAATCCCTTTCACCCTCACTACCAATCCCAATTTCAAATGCCGAACCTCGATTAAGAAATTACCAAACCTTAAAAAAACTGATAAGAGTTTCTACTCTGACAACAATCGTTTAAGAAAGCTGTGGGAATCTAGGAAAAACATTGCTAGAGATGAGATTGATGGTACGAAGGTCGAATCTTTCAATGAAGAAGTCAACCCTGAGAAATGGATCGACATTCAAGAGGATGCTGATAAGGTTTGCGGGCTTGTCCTAAAACAAGCCCAAAACGGAATATGATACAACTGGCTTGGAACTGCCAAGGGATTGGCACCCCTTTGGCAGTCCAAACCCTCACCGATATCGTGAGGAGGTATCGCCCTGAGGTAATTTTCCTCTCTGAAACTAAAAATTGTTATGCTACGCTTATTAAATTAGCTGATACTTTGAATATGCACCTTATTGACACTGTTGAACCCATAGGATTAAGTGGGGGTCTGGCCCTACTAAGTTCTGTGAAAAATAACATTAGGATTATGGATAAGAATGTTAACTTCATACATTGTGAACTTACTAATAGTAAAAATGTTAAAAGCTATACGACCTTTGTTTATGGAGCCCCAAATGATTCTGATAAAATTGAATCCCTTAAAAAATTTGAACTTTGTGAACCCCCAGCCAATTGTGCCTGGAACTTAGTAGGGGACTTTAATAACCATAGATATATCAGTGAGAAATTGGGTGGTGATAATGTTAACACTAAGAATATGAAAGCCTTTTGTGATTTTATGAATAACTTAAATCTCCAACAGATTGAGAGCAAAGGTTGCTCTTTCTCTTGGTCCAATAGAAGAGCAGGAGACAAACTTATAAAAATTCAACTTGATAAATGCCTTAGTAATAAGGATTGGTGTGATATCTACCCTTATGCGTGGGTCTCACTCCTCCCGGCCTTAGGCTCGGACCATAGTCCATTGGTACTACATTTAGAAGAGGATAATAATAAAAAATTCAAAAGGTTCTACTTTGAAAAATTCTGGCTTGATGAAAAAGAATGTTATGATATTATTAAAAATGTGTGGAGTTCTAGAAATACCCCAAACAACATAGTAAAAAATAGGCTAAAGTCCAACCTTATTATGTGCAAAAGACTTCTTACTGTATGGAGTAAAAGAAAGTTCCAAAATAGTAGGAAAAAAATTGATCAACTATTAAAAGAACTTGAAAAAATTACAAACTTGAAAGATCTTGACGAAAATAATAAAGATAAGTACAACTTCATAGTAAAAGAGATAGAAGTTATATGGAAACGTGAGGAGGACTTTTGGGCCTCACGTTCTAGGATTAATTGGCTTAAATGTGGTGATAAAAATACGGCCTTTTTCCACAACTCTACTAAAGCTAGAAGAAAGATTAATAAAATCAGTAAAATCCAAGATGATAATGGGATTTGGCTAAATGAGGATATTGAAATCACTGAAAATATTCTCAACTATTTCAATAGCATTTTCAACTCAGTAGGCCCAAGAGATTATGAAAGAATCCTAAATGTGGTTAAACCATCTATTACTGATAATATGAATAACAATTTATTAAAGCCACTAATGATAACTGAAATTGAGGTGGCAATTAAAGAATTGGGAGCTAGTAAAGCTCCTGGTCCTGATGGATACCAAGGATTCTTTTATAAAAAGTATTGGCACATTATAAAATTGGATATTATCAAGTTAGTTAATAATTTTTGGTATAATAACCAATCAATTGAAGATATAAACCATACCTATATTTCTTTAATACCTAAAGTAGAAAACCCAGCTAATATAAAACATTTTAGACCTATAAGTGTCTCGAATTTTATATATAAAGTACTTGCGAGAATTTTAGTAAATAGATTGCAACCTCTTATGAAATATATTATTGATGAAAATCAAACTGCCTTTGTACCTGGTAGGCATATACAGGAAAACACCATGATTGTTCACGAAGTGTGTAAATATATTAAAGAACAAAAGAACACTATGAATTATAACATGATTATCAAAGCCGATATTAAAAAAGCATACGAGTATGTAGAATGGGACTTTTTATATGATCTTATGATTAAAATGGGATTCCAAAAAAGGTGGTGTGACCTTATTTTAAATTGTGTGTCTACTGTAACCTATTCTATTCTTATAAATGGTCAACCACACCCCCTTAATAAACCCAAACGAGGGATAAGACAAGGGGACCCTTTGTCCCCCCTCCTATTCTGTATTGTATCTCAAACCTTAACTGCTTTAGTAAATGAAAAAAGAGAAAAGGAACTTCTAAAAGGTATTAAAATAGCTAGAAACTGCCCAACCCTTACCCATCTGCTCTTTGCAGATGATAGTGTTTTCTTTTTAAAAGCTGACCTAAATGAAACATATTGTTTTAATGATATTATGAATAGATACTCTCTTGCTACAGGCCTGACTCTTAACTTAAATAAATGTGGTGTTAAATTTAGTAAAAATACACCACATTTTATTAAAGATATTATTTCTAATAAATTAAATATGCCAACCACTAACAACTTAGGGGCTTACCTTGGACTACCCACTGAATGGGGCAGGTCTAAAGTAAGAGACCTAAGTTTACTAGTGGAAAGGGTTATAAAGCAAACTGAGAATTGGAGAAACCTTTTTCTCAGTAGTGCAGGAAAAGAGACCCTTATAAAATCAGTAATTCAAAGCCTCCCAAACTACTACATGTCTTCTTACTTATTGCCTAATAAAACATGTGAGCTCATTAATGCGCAAATTGCAAAATTCTTTTGGGGCAATAAAGGTGAGAAAAAAATTCATTGGGGTAACTGGAACTCTCTTACCCATAGTAAATTCTCAGGTGGACTTGGTTATAGGGACATCCACCTTATGAACCTAGCCTTACTTGGAAAACAAGCATGGAACCTATGTAATAAAACTGATTCCCTTCTCTATAAAATTTTGAAAGGGAAATATTTTAATGATTCACATTTTTTCCAAGCTAAATTAGGTTGCTCTCCCTCTTGGGGATGGAGAAGCCTATTAACTGGAAGAGAAATCATTAATAAATTTAGTAAATGGAAAATTGGAGATGGTCACACCATTAACCCACAAACTGATATTTGGATTCATGATTCCAACATTGTAATTACACCTCAAGATAAAAATATTAAAAAAGTTAGTGAACTCATGATTACAGGAGAAAGATACTGGGATATTAATAAGATAAAAAAGAATTTTACTGATAATGTATGCGAGAAAATACTAAAAACCTTTATACCTCTTACTCCCCTCCATGATACTGTATATTGGAATGCTAATATTAATGGGGATTATAGTGTTAAGCTGGCCTATCATATACTAAAAGAAGAAAAGGAAAAAGAGGAGAATCTAAAATTATCCTCTAAACCTTCCACTTCTTCTAATATAGACCCTTCTATATGGAAAGTTATATGGAATCTAAAGGTCCCAAACAAGATAAAAAACTTTATATGGAAGGCAATTAAAAACCTTCTACCTACTAAGGAAAATTTGTACAAAAGAAGAGCCTGTGATTCAAATACCTGTGATATATGTCATGAACAGGTGGAAAACATTGAGCACTTATTATTTGGTTGCCAATGGGCAAGGGCAGTTTGGGTTTCATCGAATCTTACATTGAGAACGAGCAACCAGTGCTCAATGAAAATTGACACTTGGATGGCTCATCTCAACCTCAATAAAGATTCAAAAAACTCTTTTGTGTGTGAACAGTTTGCGTGTATTGCGTGGTGTATTTGGAAAGGCAGAAATTCCTTTGTCTTTAATAAAATTAAGCTTTGTCCTCGGAGTACAGCTATGAAAGCTCAAAATGTATGGTATGAGTACCAAAATGTATTAAAACCCAATGAGGAAGTTGAATTACTGAGGGTTCATCAGGAAGCCTTAACTTCAAATGTCCCTAATTCCGATGATGATAATAATCTGAGGAAAAATGCAGAAAATATGAAAAAGAAACCTAGTAAAGCTGGAACAGGTACTTCAAATAGTAAGATAAATGAAACAAAGGAAATGAAATGGCAACCCCCCCCTAATAAATGGTATAAAATTAACACTGATGCATCCTTTACTTGTACTAAATCTAAAATTGCTTGTATTGCTAGGGATAATAAAGGAAAAGTTATCAAATATTGCGCATGGGAGATAGGTGCAGATAATGCTATGGAGGCTGAAGCGTTTGGAATCCTTAAAGCTTGTCTATGGGCAAAGGAGTTCAATAATATACCATGTATTATTGAGAACGATTGCAAGGCCATCATGGAAGCTCTCTCTTCTTCTTCTCCCATTCTTAGCAATAGAATTAAAAATATCGTTTGTAGTATTTATTTTATTTCTGAATTTTGTAATCCGACTTTTTCTTGTATTTCGAGAAACCAAAATCTAGTTGCTGATTGGTTAACCAAACACTCGCCTATAGGCAATAGTGTTGGTTATATTGGTGATTCTTGTCCCAACCAATTAGCGCAACTAATAGCTAATGACGCTGCTCCTTCGGGAGTTGGTTGATTTATTGTAACCTTTGACATTTTGAATGAAAGATATTAGAACAAAAAAAAAAAAAACCAAACAAAAAAAAGTGATAGAAGCTAGTGAAGAGTATGTTGTCATGATAAATTGATGAAATATAGTATTATCATGGTCAATAGTCGAGAATAACTTTATTAGCTCTTGAACAAACATTAAGCTCATTTATGATGATGGCTCATGATAATTTGAAGTCAAACCAAGAGTTGTGGAAGTCCAACAATGAGAGAATGAATGAACACACTATGGCATTAAAGATGCTAAAATCAGGTATCTCATATAGATAATCATATGAAATGAGACCCCATGATCAATTACTAAGCAATACTGAGAACCCACAGAAGAATGAAGAGTGTAATGCGATTGCGTTAAGGAGTGGGAAGCAATTCCCCCCATCCTATAATGCGATTTCGTTAAAAATGAAGAATAAAGTCAAACCAAGAATTGTGGTACCTTGATTCTGGAGCTAATAGTCATGTTACTCATGATGCATCATTGATTCAAAACTTAACACCTTATAATGGCTCTAATTCTGTTGCTGTTGGTAATGGTCAACCATTAAATATTGCAAATATTGGTAATAGCAAGATCTCCTCTCATTCTGCATCTTTATTTCTCAAATCTATACTCCATGTCCCTTGTATAAAGTCTAATCTTCTTTCTATTTCTCGTCTTACTCAAGATTATGACTGTTCTATTATTTTTACTACTCAATCTTTGTCTATTGTGGATTCAAAATCAAAACATGTTTTATTTCAAGGCCCTTGTAAAGATGGTGAGAGTCCTAGAGGGGGGGTGAATAGGATTACTAATAAGATTAATGCCTAATTAAAAATCTTTTGGACAATTATAAGTTTAAGAAAGAAACTTCTAAGTCAACTTAATATATCAAACTCCTAAGGGATCATACAATGGATAAGCTAAGAGGTTCGATATATAAGTGATACAAGTAAAACGAGTTTCTAATCTCTTACTACTCTAGATGACAATATGTTAGATAAACTAGATAATCAATATCACAATATTCATACTAGCATATTATCAAACATATAAAGTGCGGAAAGTAAATAGAGTAGGGATAGAAAGATACACACGATTTATAGTGGTTCGGTTTCCCTACATCCACTACCTAAGGAAGCCTCCTTAGGATTTCAAGCTTTTCACTAAGCTCCCGTGTCTCTCTTAACCGGGTCGAGAACACAATAACCCTTACAACCTCTTCGATAACACGAAGGACAACCTCTTCGAAACCATGAAGGAAACTCTTGTGTAATCACAACACAAGGACACCGAGTATACTCCCGATACTCAAATTCTCTCTTAACCTATCTATTACAAGAACTAGAATTAAAAGGATAAATACAAAGTGTTTAAAGGGTGAAACAACTTTGCTAATGAACTCCTAAAGAGATGATATAACTATAAGCTTAAAACTTCTCTTGAGTTGATAATAACTTTGAAGCTCCTTGGATTAACTCCTTAATTGAGTGGATATGACAATTATAGCTCTTGACACCTTCTTGGATGATAACAATTAAGCCCCTAAGTGTATATGGGTTGAAGGTGTAATTGTAGCCTTGAAAGACCTTCAATTTATAGCTGCAAAATGCTCCGAACGGTCATAAGAATTGTCTCCAACGGATATATTAATATCCCCAACGGATATATTCCTTTTGTCTTCATTTTGCAGCAGGAAACCCTAATCTGCGGTGCACCGCGGGGTTGGTCCTGTGTACCGCACCAAGCTTGCTAAAATCACTTGCTCTCTGACGGGCTAGCCCCCTGGTCCGTGGTGTAGTCCGTGGGCTGCGGTGTACCGCACAGAAACTCCGGTGTACCGCACCATAGGTTTAAAACACCTTCTAGTGAGTATATCTTTTACTATGATGCTCGGATTAAAAAACCTTCTTCACGAGAGTTGTAGAGGACATCATTCTAATAAACTTTGTAGTTGATCACTAAAGCTAATTCTCAATGTACACAAAGATAAGGTTAAAAGTATTTGTATGAGAATTAGTTTCTTAAGATAAAACAATAGAGCTTTGATCTAAATGATAAAGAATGTGTTTTTTTGATGAATTAGAGTGCAAGATAGAATATGTATAAAAAGAATAATTAGCACACTAAACACAAGAGGATTTGTCACATTAAAACAACCTATTAAGGGAGGCTATATGCCAACAATCTCCCCCTTTTTTATGATGACAAATCCTTCACTAAAACACCTTAGGAATGATATGAAAGTTTAAGCTCTTATGAAATTTAGCTCCCCCTCACAATAAGCATTTAAGTAAAAATTAATATAAGATATGAAATGCATTTGTGAGAATTAAAAAGTGCAATTTTGAAAGTTTTAGTGCACATATTTCTCCCCCTTTGTCTTCATTAAAAAGACGGGATAATAAAATAAAATCAAACAACTAATCATAGAAGAGCTAAAACTCAAGTGAATAGATTTCAAACAACGATATAAGGAGTGCAAGAGTTTAGAGTAATTAAATCAATTTAATTTGAGATGCACAAAGATCAACAATTGCAAAGCATGAAAAAGATAAGGGATATAGACATTTTACCAACTTCTTGATCGAAAGGTTTTCATCTTATACGCTTTCCAACAACACAAACGATTAGTGCAATTAAAAAATATTTCTTTCAAAGGGTTAAAAGATGAAATTTTGAAAAAGATGCCCCTTAACCTAAGCATTTTAGTTTTTAAAGATAGTTGAAGAAAAAACTCCCCCTCACAAAATGCATAGAGTGTTTGTTTCAATTTTGAAAAAGTTTGACCAATAATTTCTCCCCTTTTTACCAATAAGAATATTTAAACCGATTTTAAGAAATCAAGGGGTAAATTTTCATTTTTGAAAAGTATAGGGGTCAATATGTATTTTTCAAAAGTTTAGGGACTAGATGCAATTTTGAAAAACTTTAAGGACCGAAGTAACTTTCTCAAGACAATAGGGACCTAAGTCTAATTTTCAAGCAAAATGCAACTTGTTCCTAACTAAAGGGACCTCAAATAAATATTTTGAACCAATAAGGACCACAATGCAAAATAAAACACTAAACCCCGAATCGCGGTGTACCGGACCATTGCTGCGGTGCACCGCACTAAAGCTCGACTAAAAGGTGTAAGAGGAGAGAATAGAAAATAGGCAATTTGCATAAACACCCGAAGCTAAAATGAAAACTCCCCAATAGTATAGAAATATTTTAAACCTACTAAAAACGCTTTTGTTTTGAAAAAGATTCAACATGGAAGTCTCGAAAACAAAGAAATCAGTTTATTTCATAAATACCCTTATATTTTCTAAAAAATACGAAAAGACCCAAAATCAAAGTCAAGCAATTTTAAGTATGAAAAGGTCAAGTCATACAAGATATTAGCACAAAAGGGAATAAACCACATAAGCACATAATGAAGCACAACATATAGATAGTAAGGCTAAATAATTTCATGCAAATGAGTTAATGACCAATAATGGATTAATTCCCCATAATTCTATGCATAAAAACATTTTTGAAATGCTATGGGAAATTCAAAAGATTATCGGAAAAAATATTTTGAAAAGCAATTTCTTTTAAAAACTCACCCTTACTAAAAGACGTATGAAAATGCAAATTTGTGTTCAAAGATAAATTGAGATTTGAAAGTGAAAACTAGTATCTTTGATCTTTCTTCCCTTTTGTCAACGATAAAAAGAGTCAATAGGAACTTTTGAAAGATATAAAAACTTGTAAGAATAAAAAGTGCAATTTATCGTTGAGGGACTAAAAATCAATTTCACATAGTAGGGACTAAAAATGCAATTTTTGAACTAAAATGGCAAATTTTATATGTGAAAGATTTTGAAGTCCAAACTATGACACTTTGGAGAATTTAATAAATATGAGAGGTCAAAGTGCAATTTTGAAAATTTTGGGGACTAAAATGCAATTACCAAAATTCTAAGAGCTAAAGTGCAAAAACATCATTCATGAGAATTAGATGCAATATCACTAATAACATTAAAACAATGATTAGTATCACAAGATAATATCCAAAGATAAAACATGATAACAACAAACACAACTAATCAAATCACAACCAAAGCATAATTATAAACACAAGCCATAAGGAGGAACGCAAAATATATACGAGATAAAGAAAAGAAATCACCGTATTTTCCTTTTTCGAGATTTGAGTGTTCTTTAGTATATTAATTCTTCCATTTGTTTCCTCCAAGCAAAGTAACGATCACCTACAAGAAAATGGAGGCTGTGTAGAAAACAACTCTTCCAAAAGATTAAATTCCAAATCGTTTACTCTATACCAATTGAGAGTCCTAGAGGGGGGGGGGGGGGGGGGGTGAATAGGATTACTAATAAGATTAATGCCTAATTAAAAATCTTTTGGACAATTATAAGTTTAAGAAAGAAACTTCTAAGTCAACTTAATATATCAAACTCCTAAGGGATCATACAATGGATAAGCTAAGAGGTTCGATATATAAGTGATACAAGTAAAACGAGTTTCTAATCTCTTACTACTCTAGATGACAATATGTTAGATAAACTAGATAATCAATATCACAATATTCATACTAGCATATTATCAAACATATAAAGTGCGGAAAGTAAATAGAGTAGGGATAGAAAGATACACACGATTTATAGTGGTTCGGTTTCTCTACATCCACTACCTAAGGAAGCCTCCTTAGGATTTCAAGCTTTTCACTAAGCTCCCGTGTCTCTCTTAACCGGGTCGAGAACACAATAACCCTTACAACCTCTTCAATAACAAGAAGGACAACCTCTTCGAAACCACGAAGGAAACTCTTGTGTAATCACAACACAAGGACACCTAGTATACTCCCGATACTCAAATTCTCTCTTAACTATCTATTACAAGAACTAGAATTAAGAGGATAAATACAAAGTGTTTAAAGGGTGAAACAACTTTGCTAATGAACTCCTAAAGAGATGATATAACTATAAGCTTAAAACTTCTCTTCAGTTGATAATAACTTTGAAGCTCCTTGGATTAACTCCTTAATTGAGTGGATATGACAATTATAGCTCTTGACACCTTCTTGGACGATAACAATTAAGCCCCTTAGTGTATATGGGTTGAAGGTGTAATTGTAGCCTTGAAAGACCTTCAATTTATAGCTGCAAAATGCTCCCAACGGTCATAAGACTTGTCTCCAACGGATATATTAATATCCCCAACGGATATATTCCTTTTGTCTTCATTTTGCTGTAGGAAACCCTAATCTGCGGTGCACCGCGGGGTTGGTCCGGTGTACCGCACCAAGCTTGCTAAAATCACTTGCTCTCTGACGGGCTAGCCCCCTGGTCCGTGGTGTAGTCCGTGGGCTGCGGTGTACCGCACAGAAACTCCGGTGTACCGCACCAAAGGTTTAAAACACCTTCTAGTGAGTATATCTTTTACTATGATGCTCAGATTAAAAAACCTTCTTCACGAGAGTTGTAGAGAACATCATTCTAATAAACTTTGTAGTTGATCACTAAAGCTAATTCTCAATGTACACAAAGATAAGGTTAAAAGTATTTGTATGAGAATTAGTTTCTTAAGATAAAACAATAGAGCTTTGATCTAAATGATAAAGAATGTGTTTTTTTTGATGAATTAGAGTGCAAGATAGAATATGTATAACAAGAATAATTAGCACACTAAACACAAGAGGATTTGTCACATTAAAACAAACTATTAAGGGAGGCTATATGCCAACAGATGGGCTATATCCACTTCAGTTTGGCCTCTCTATTGTGTCATCTTCCTTGCAATCTTCAGCTACTCTTTGTTTGTCTTCAACTATTGTGTCATCGTCAAAGCCAGTCATTTAGTCTGCTCAAGTCTGGCATTACAGGCTTGGTCATCCATCTACTCAAGCTTCCATTCCATTGTCTAGTGTTTTAGGTACTAAGCTTGACTATCATGGTTTACAATGTAAAGCTTGTTCTGTATCGAAAGCTCACAAATTACCTTTTAATCTGTCTATTACTCGTTCTTGTAAAGCCTTTGAGTTAGTACACATAGATGTTTGGGGACCCTCCCCAGTTGAATTATCTACTTCCTCTTTTCGCTATTATATTATATTTTTTGATGATTTTACCCATTATTCTTGGGTTTATCCCTTAACTCTTAAATCTCAAGTGTGTGATGTGCATAAGTCTTTCTGTCATATGGTCATTACACAGATTAATGTTCATATTAAAACACTCAGATCAGACAATGGTGGGGAATTTTAAGCAATAATTTTAAACTTCTTCTTCATGGAATAATTCATCAAACAACCTGTCCACATACACCAGAAAAAATGGTGTTTCTGAGAGAAAACACAGACATCTCATTGAAACAACACTATCCCTTCTTTCTCACAGTCATTTACCCTCTAATTTTTTGATTGATGCCTTATCCACTACCGTTTATATCATTAACATACTACCCATACCAAATTTGTCAAATAATTCACCCTATCAACTTTTATATAACCATGCTCCTACCTATGATCATCTTTGAATTTTTGGGTGTTTATGCTACCCTTGGCTTAGACCTTATTCCTCTCACAAATTGTAACCAAGTTCAAAAGCACGTGTCTTCTAGGGGTATTGTTCTCATTCAAAAGGATATAAGTGTTTATCATTGGATTCCAATAAAATCTTTGCATCTCGACATGTTAGGTTTGATGAAACAACATTTCCATATAAATCTCATCCACCTTCTTCTGGTTTAACTGATGTTGAAGAAAATCCAACTCCTTTTGGTGACTTAAACTCCGTGTCCATCAATTTAAACTTTATTTCAGAACCCTTTTCTCTTGATCCTCCCCTTGTTTCTCCTCCTGTTTCAACTATGCATAACACAACTTCTGCTACTTCCTCTTCTCAAATACCTACCTCAACTTCCTCTCATCCTATTATTACACGTAGGCAAACAGGTTCTCTCAAACCTTCATACAAATGTCAGTCTCTGATAGTTCAACCTTCTTTTTCTGAACCAACCTCTTTTAAGGAGGCTTCTAAATACCAATGTTGGCATAATGAAATGGTTGATGACTATAATGCTCTTATGCATCAACAAACTTGGGAATTGGTGCCTCATCCTCTTGGGCGCAATTCCGTCACATGTAAATGGATATACAAAATCAAACGACATGCTAATGGTGATATTCCATGCTATAAGGCACGATTAGTAGCTCGTGGTTTCTTACAAGAGTTTGACTTGATTACACTGAAATATTTAGTCCTGTTATCAAACATTAAACTATACGAGTTATACTATATTTAGCTGTTTCATTCAATTGGATTATTAGACAACTTGACGTATCCAATGCCTTTTTACATGGTGAGTTGGATGAGGAAGTTTACCTGATCCAACCAGCTGGTTTTGTTGACTCACATTTTCCCAATCATGTTTGCAAGTTTAAACGTTCACTATATGGGTTAAAGCAAGCACCACGTGCGTGGTATCAATTGATTGATAATTTTCTTACAGATCATGGGTTTACTATCAGTTCTGCAGATACTTCCATGTTTACTCGTGGTTCTGATTCAACACTTACAATTGTTTTAATCTATGTCGATGACATATTAATTACAGGTGCTGATTCTTCTTCTGTTTCATCAATAATCAACGATCTTAAACAACGTTTTAAAATGAAGGATTTAGGCGAGCTTTCATATTTTCTGGGCTTAGAAGTTTTCAAGACTAATGATCATACTATAATCACTTAGGAAAATTACGCTTTATCTATCTTACGCAAAGTAGGATTAAGTGATTGTAAATCTTCTACTACACCAACATTAAACAAATACTCAGTTATCTCTGAGCATGGTCTTCTTCCTTTTGAGGATCTGTTTCTTTTTCGAAGTATCACTGGGCACTTCAATACTTGACCATTTCAAGACATGACATTGCTTATGCTGTGAATCAACTATGTCAATCAATGCATCGACCTACTAATGCAAATTATGAGTCCCTAAAGAAGCTACTTTGTTATATCAAAGGTACAACTCACTATGGTTTATACTTTACTCCTTCAACACCTCAGCTTCATGCTTTCTCTGACTCTGATTGGGCTGGCTGCTCGATTGATCGCCGTTGTGTTACTGGTTACTGTATATATTTGGGTAACAATTTGGTTTCTTGGGGATCGAAGAAATAATCTACAGTTTCTCGCTCTTCAACTGAGGCTGAGTATAGAGCTTTAGCGTATGTTGCTGCTAAGCTTACATATTTCATTTCAAACACCCTCTATTGCGTGTTATAATCTTTCTTCTTTGGCTCTTGCATCCAATCCAGTGTTTCATACTCGAACACGTCATATTGACGTTGATTTTTCACTTTGTCAGAGAACAAGTTAAATCAACTGAGACACTCACCACTCCAAGCTATTTTCTTCATCAGTTATACAGAGGGAATATCGCAACCTCTAATGAAGAAAACTATTCCCACTGTCACTATTATTGTTGAGAAAATAATGATTACTACAATTAATATAGTAAGATTTCTGATATCATGGTATTTGCTAAGATGGTACTTTTTACCGTTGATGTAGAGATCATGATTACCAATAAAAGCTATGTCATGGAGATCCTTGAAGAATTTGGTATCCGAAAGGATCCCAGAAAAATTGTTATGAGAAACATGTACACAAATCAAGGTTACTTAGCACTATCAACCCTCCTGAAAATATATTGTGTGAGAGATCCATGTTTGATAGCTTGGAAAAATTCGAAATTTTCCCGGGATAGGACCGGTCAAATGGTTCCAGCTTAAGTTTAATACAATATCTAATTCTTCAAGATCTCCAAACTTGTCTGGAACAAAACCAATTAACCCTTACTACTTATATCCATAATCTGCAAATCCTAACAATTTCCCAGTGATCTGGAAATTGCCCCCTGAGATGTTGTTTTCTCTCAATACAAGTTTGTTGAGTGATCCAAGCTTCCCTTTATCTCCCTGGATAATCCTGGATATTCTGTTTGTGGAAATATGTAGAACATTTAGTTGAAATAAAGAGACAAAAGAGAAAGAAATAACACCCTTAAGCTTTGAAGTTGTTTGAAGTTGCCAATTTCCAGAGGAATCGATATAGATAATTGATTTTCTAATAACTCGAGGAAGCCTAAACTCTGCAAAATACCAATTTTAGGGAATTTCACCATTTAACATGTTTGATCCTAGACGTAGCCGTGTTAAGCTTTTACAATTGTCAATGTGAGGTGGAATTTTACCAGAAAGTGTATTGGATATGAGCAAGAGCTTAGTTAAGTTGTTGAGATTGAATATAGAGTTTGGAATTGAGCCGGAAAGTAAATTGTGTGAGAGATCCAAATCATAAAAAGCTTCTCGCAATTGGCTAGCTCGGTTGGTATGCTTCCATAGAGCTGATTTTTCCAAGCAGAGAAGAGATAAAGCTCCTTAAGGTTTCCAATGGTGAGCGGAGTCTGACTTGTAATATTGTTGTTGTCCAACTCGAGTTGCTTCAATCTGGAAAACTTTCCGATAAATTCTGGAATTTCTCCATTAATGTTGTTATCGGAGAAAAGAAGTTCCTCTAGCACACCTAACTTTGCAAGGGATAAAATAATTTTACCTGTTAGAAAGTTCAAGGAGAAATCTAAAACTGTCAAATTTGAGCAGTTTCCGAAATCTCCTAGAATCAACCCTTATAGATTATTGTTCCACGACAATATACGTTTTATATTCTTGAGCAAGATTATCTGACTTGAAATTTCACCAGAAATCTGATTCTAGTAAATGAACAAGTTTTCTAACGCAGAGCAATTCCCAATCTCTAGTGGGATCTCACCACTTAAATTTGCTGTATAAATTGACTATGTTTTAAGCGGACCTGAAATACCTGTAGCTGCAAGTCCCAAAATAATTACTTCTTTGCAGTTTGATAACTGCGTTGGAATTTTTTCCATACATACCAAGATTCCTATCAGCACGTAATATATCCAGCTCCCATAACCGTCCAACTCCTGAAGGTATTTTCCCCTGAAAGCTGGTTATCAAATGCTGACAATGATCTCACGATTGCTGAGAGCATATAAGCCTTGAGAATTTCTCTCATAATGCATGTCGATGAAAGTAGCATATTGATGCTTGAAATCGAGTTTTATGATGACCTGCTTCAAATTATTCATTTTCGCTTCAAGAACTTACTCTCAAAGCATGTCCTACGTCATTTTGCTCTACATAAAACATCTGAAGCAAAAAGTATTACGTTATGACAAAAGCGCAAGGCAAAAAGGCTAATTGCACCATGAAGTTGTCCAAAAAGAATACATTATCTCATCCTGAAGAAATAATCTGATGCAAAAGAAGCGGTAGAAACTGGTTGTGTTTGTTCCCCTAGGTAATAAACTATATGGGGAGCCATTTAAAAAATGACACACGACTTAAAGTGCTCGACGAATGTACCGTCAATCCCCTCGAGATACGTGTTAAGAAATAGCCGGTAGCCGGTATCCGCTAACAAACTTGAAAAGACATCAGGATTTCTCAGAAATCAGCCAAAAGAACGACCAACTTTCATGTTGGCGTATTATAAATTACTCAATAGACTGACTTTTGTGTCCGTACGCTCCGAAACTACTCGAAAAAACCGACTTTTATGCCGACACATCATCAGCATACTCATAGACTGTTAAGAGCAAATCTTACCCCATAATCATTTTATAAACTCTATTATGCAAGTTCCTATTATTTAGGGATTCATTAAGTAAGAAATTGTTTGATTTCGGTACATAATTTTTCACTGAAATATAATATTAAGTATTCAATAAGCTCAGTAAAAGGCATGAAACATATATCTTGAAAGGTATGGGTGGAGATGATCGGTATGAGTATTGGAATTAGGAGAAGAGGAGGCATGGATGGACTAGATCTTATTACTGAACCCAATATATGTATGCTATAATGTCGCATGATTTTATACAGTGTGTTATTGAAATGGTGTTTGGGTTGATGATTGGGGCTGGTAACTATGATGCGTTTGGATAATGAGTGCGCACATATAGTGGTTATAATTTATAGCAAATGAAAAACAATTTGATCTTCAAAATAAAATTTTATTAATAAAAGCAGCTGCACCTAATCACCTTTTATAGGCTGCCTACGTACCCGGCCCGGGATAAAGCCGGGATCAAGCCGCACGTAGCTCTTAAGTAACTTTACAATAAAATCCCCATCGATTACATTTATTTCTATTTTTGTAGCGGAGGAAGATCCTTGAGATGCATTAACTTGTAGCTTCTGTTGATACTTGAATTCATTTTTCTTACAATTGATTAGAACTTGTTTGTCTCCTCTGCACCATACGTACTACTGATAGCTTGATCATTGTCTAAGAAGTTGAATAGAGTAAAAAGATGATCCTCTTGTCAGCCTTATTAGCCTCCAGGCTGGTACATACATGTGAGTACAAGTCCTCCACCTAGGCGGGATATATCTTTAGACTTCCCGGGACACCTTAAGGATGAAAGTCACGAGGAGATTCTAGATTTTTCTTTACCTGAAATTCGATAATAAATTGTCTTAAGACAATCAGATGCAGAAAAAGCTAATCTAGCAAATTACTCTATATAAGCATCAGATTTCTGAACTAACCACGCTGGTACAAATTAGTCATTGAAGGTGATATGTGATCATCATTTCTCACATTCTAGAGAGGATTATACACTTTTATTTTTATCTTCTGAACATATATTAGAATCCTATAAAGAATACAAGGAATTCTACGAATCATGCTACTGCGTGTTTACACCTTCTTTACACTTCTCTTCAGGGACTTAACTGGAAGTAGCATGAGAATTGTAATGGGAACAAGCGTGACCATATCAGCTAATGTTGTTTTTATTTTCTTCCTCTCCCTTCTTGTTTTTTATCATCACAATTATCATTGTCTTTGATATATCAATGAATAGCAATTCACTACCCATCAATAAAGCCTATCATATAATATACTTAGTTAATTTACCGTCCAAGAGACAAAATAAATTATAGTATCAAAAAAACTTACTTTACTAGTATATACCACTTTATCAGCGGACCTTTTCAGTAGAGTTTCACGTTTGGATGATGTTTCATTTTGGTTGTTCAAATCAATTCGGTTTTTATTCTCTAACATCAGAATGATTCAATAACTCACCCCACCTGGTTTTACCATAAGCACCCCATAAATCCTCCAAACATGTGGATAGTAACTTCTGACTATATACAAATTCACAAAAATTCCAATAGATTTGAATTCAAGGATTGTTGCTTTGAATTTGTGTAGTGAGCGAATCCCGAGATAACATCATAGGCAAAGCACACCATGAAAGCTGTATATAAAATGATCTCCTTTTCAGCTTTAAAAGCCACATTTTGTTTCCCCTTTTTTTTTGTCCCAACTAGTAGTAAACGCCACCCAATTTCGTCAGTTACAATCTGTATAATAAGTAAATCAACAAGCCTTTACATTTCCATATCATTCAATCTAATTATATTTTACCTGACAAAATCTTCAGTTTTTACATGAACGTCCTTTATTATGTTCAATGTTGAAAAATATAATCTGGTCTCTCTTCCCAGATAAGCAAATAGACTCAGTGTACTCAAAACTTTAGAATCTCATCATCATCAGAAAGATTCATATCACCTTTCCCTAGTCGAAGGGTATTAAGCAATGCATGAGACATTCTTTTCGTCATACAAAGAAAAATAACCAATAACTCCGTGGTCGAGATTCCCTTGCACACATCTCAATGAAGCTTCGCCTATATTATCTGAATGTAAAAATTCTTGTAACTCTGAAGGAGCATCTACTAAATGTTTTAGGCCAGGTGGGAACATCAGGCCATAACTTGCTAAATAATCTGCACATTTATTTCCTTCGCGATAAACGTGTCTCATCTTAAAGCCTTTCTTTAGTCTCAATATTTCTCTACAGTTTTCAATAGCTTCTACTATATGGTCAGGAAAAGACTTATCACCTTTTGCTATAAGATTACAAACGTTGAGGCAATCAGACTCGATTTCTAAGTCTTCAATGTTTAGATCAACGGCTATAGCCAATCCTACGTATACCGCAAACAATTCAGCATACATAGCACTCATATTTTGTAGATTAAAAGTGAACCCTCTTTTCCATTCTCCATTACTGTTTCGAAAAACTCCAGCAGCAGCGGCTCCTCTTTTACCCTTTGAACAGGCATCAACGTTTAATTTCCAACCCTGCAGAGGTTTTTCCCATCGAACAGATACAAGTCTACCGTGCTTCAAAATCTTCTTGGGTGACCTTACATTAAACGATGTTTCAGTCGGTGGTAAATTGTACACCGTTGTTGGAGAAGGACCGTATATATATTGTAAGCTTTCTTCTGTTGTCAGAAAGTTGTGCACAGGTATGGGAGAAAGAACTGAGTAATCTGTCTGAAAGTTGTGCACAAATATAGGTGAATCATCGTATTGTGAGTAACTCATCATCATCTTGTTTGAATGTAATTTTTCTGCAACAATTCATGTATTTGCATAAATTACACTAATTTCCTTAATGAACTTCGAATAGTAAACAATGCAGAAGAAAAAGTACTTACTGTATAAATCGCTTCACTTTCATTTAGCTTCTCGAGAGTCTGCAAAAATCGTGGGGATCTTCTGGACTGGTGAGGCGGACAAAATAAAATAAATGTATAAGATCATTAGGTTAAAGGTACGGACATATATAGTTGTTAGTTAAACAAATAGAGTTTAAGTTAAACTCGATCTCTATTAACACAGATATGTCGGTTCTTCTCTTGTCAGAAAGTTGTGTATGAAAAAAATAACATATGGATGAGTAATTCATTTGAAGATTGTGCACTAGTACGAAGAAGTATCATATGGCGAGTAATTTATCATCATGTTGTTGTTTGATTGTAAATATTCTTCTAACAATTCTTGGTTTTGCGAAATTAGACTAATAATTTAAAAATTTTGAATAGAAAAAGATGAATATCGAATGGAAAAATACTTACTTGAGTAAATAAGTTCGTAAGTTAATGTCCACGGTCCTTGTCCAAAAAAAAGAAAAAATGTCCACGGTCTTATACGTTCTTATATAGTTTTTTTTCCTCTTGGGCCTTGCCGCACAAGAAAATCAATTTTTTAGTTACAGACAAATAGAGTTTGAAACTCGTTATTGTTTTTCACTTTTCACTTTTCTATTTTCTATTATATTAATATTTATTTTAATTTATTTTCTTCATTTAATATATATAATTATCTATTCAAATTAGCAAACCATTCTTTTAGGAGATAATAGTTAATAAGGTCCTACTCCCAACAAATCAAGTTTTAAAAAGTTCAGCTCAATAGTTTGTATTAATAAGGTCCAAATCAATTTATTAGTTAACATGATCTCCCAAAGCTATCCCTATCATTAGCTTTCATTAGCCGACCAAAAAAAGGCATTACTAAAAATAAGACAGAATCTAGTCAATTCTTTACCATAAAAGTTTTAGAGTATTTTAAGGAGTGATTATAACATCACGTTAGCTATACAATGTCACTATACAACACAGAATTATAATCACAAACATCTGTGTTCATCAGTCAATCAATCTCCGTTTTAATAAAGGTATGTAATGAAATTTGTTGGTTTTATAAAAGATGATTATTTGGTTCATAGATGCAGTTAATGGGCTGTGAACCTTTTCCGTCCCTGGACTTTTTGTGGTGGCTTCTTCTGCATCGTGGTGGCTTCTTCTTTGTCTTGGCGGCATTCTTTTTAACGAGTTGAATGCCTAGGTGGGCTCGTACCATTAACAATAAAATTTAAAATATTAACCTATTTCAAGATGAACATTTTAATAATCACAAATTTAACAATGATATTTAAAGGAAATAAAAATCGAAACAAGATCTTAATTACGGTCAATGTTGATCTGAAAATTTCGAATTTGGAATTATTTCTTTACATTCCAATTTTTTAATTTTCTGATTTTGATTTCTCGACTTTTATAAAACTAAACTATAATTACATATTGAAAATTTAGAATTTTCAGTTTTTGCTTTGACTTCTAAAATTTAGAATTTTCAATATCCAATTAAAAATTCGAATGTTCTCACATGAGAAAAACTAGTGAGAAAAGATGAAATCGGACGATTACTCGTTGCACAACAAGCCCGTGAAGCAAATTATTTTATTTGGTACCTAATTCGGTACTTGTATCCAATCCCAATTGCTAGGGTGAGATGAAGCACCAAATACAGCTGGTAAAAATGGAGCTAGAATCAAACCAAACAAAAAAATGATAGAAGCTAGTGAAGAGTATGTTGTCATGATAAATCGATGAAATATAGTATTATCATGGTCGATAGTCGAGAATAATTTTATTAGCTCTTGAACAAACATTAAGCTCATTTATGATGATGGCTCATGATAATTTGAAGTCAAACCAAGAGATGTGGAAGTCCAACAATGAGAGAATGAATGAACACACTATGGCATTAAAGATGCTAAAATCAGGTATCTCATATAGATAATCATATGAAATGAGACCCCATGATCAATTACTAAGCAATACTGAGAACCCACAGAAGAATGAAGAGTGTAATGCGATTGCGTTAAGGATTGGGAAGCAATTCCCCCATCCTATAATGCGATTTCGTTAAAAATGAAGAATAAAGTCAAACCAAGAATTGTGGTACCTTGATTCTGGAGCTAATAGTCATGTTACTCATGATGCATCATTGATTCAAAACTTAACACCTTATAATGTCTCTAATTCTGTTGCTGTTGGTAATGGTCAACCATTAAATATTACAAATATTGGTAATAGTAAGATCTCCTCTCATTCTGCATCTTTATTTCTCAAATCTATACTCCATGTCCCTTGTATAAAGTCTAATCTTCTTTCTATTTCTCGTGTTACTCAAGATTATGACTGTTCTATTATTTTTACTACTCAATCTGTGCCTATTGTGGATTCAAAATCAAAACGTGTTTTATTTCAAGGCCCTTGTAAAGATGGGCTATATCCACTTCTATTATGTCATCTTCCTTGCAATCTTCAGCTACTCTTTGTTTGTCTTCAACTGTCGTGTCATCTTCAAAGCAGTCATTTCTTCTGCTCAAGTCTGGCATTACAGGCTTGGTCATCCATCTACTCAAGCTTCCATCCCATTGTCTAGTGTTTTAGGTACTAAGCTTGACTATCATGTTTTACAATGTAAAGCTTGTTCCGTATTGAAAGCTCACAAATTACCTTTTAATCTGTCTATTACTCGTTCTTGTAAAGCCTTTGAGTTAGTACACATAGATGTTTGGGGACCCTCCCCAGTTGAATCATCTACTTCTTCTTTTCGCTATTATATTGTATTTGTTGATGATTTTACCCGTTATTCTTGGGTTTATCCCTCAACTCTTAAATATCAAGTGTGTGATGTGCTTAAGTCTTTCTGTCATATGGTCACTACACAGTCTAATGTTCATATTAAAACACTTAGATCAGAAAATGGTGGGGAATTTTTAAGCAATAATTTCAAACTTCTTCTTCATGGAATAATTCATCAAACAACCTATCCACATACACCAGAAAAAAATGGTGTTTCTGAGAGAAAACACAGACATCTCATTAAAACAACACTATCCCTTCTTTCTTGCAGTCATTTACCCTCTAATTTTTGGATTGAAGCCTTAGCCACTACTGTTTATATCATTAACATACTACCCATACCAAATTTGTCAAATAATTCACCCTATCAACTTTTATATAACCATGCTCCTACCTATGATCATCTTTGAATTTTTGGGTGTTTATGCTACCCTTGGCTTAGACCTTATTCCTCTCACAAATTGTAACCAAGTTCGAAAGCACGTGTCTTCTAGGGGTATTGTTCTCATTCAAAAGGATATAAGTGTTTATCACTGGATTCCAATAAAATCTTTGTATCTCGACATGTTAGGTTTGACGAAACAACATTCCCATATAAATATCATCCACCTTCTTCTGGTTTAACTGATCTTGAAGAAAATCCAACTCCTTTTGTTGACTTACACTCTGTGTCCATCAATTTAAACTTTATTTCAGAACCCTTTTCTCTTGACCCTTCCCTTGTTTCTCCTCCTGTTTCAACTATGCATAACACATCTTCTGCTACTTCCTCTTCTCAAATACCTACCTCAACTTCCTCACACCCTATGATTACACGTAGGCAAACAGGTTCTCTCAAACCTTCATACAAATGTCAGTCTCTGATAGTTCAACCTTTTTTTCTGAACCAACCTCTTTTAAGGAGGCTTCTAAATACCAATGTTGGCATAATGAAATGGTTGATGACTATAATGCTCTTATGTATCAACAAACTTGGGAATTGGTGCCTTCTCCTCTTGGGCGCAATTCCGTCACATGTAAATGGATATACAAAATCAAATGACATGCTAATGGTGATATTCCGCGCTATAAGGCACGATTAGTAGCTCGTGGTTTCTTACAAGAGTTTGAATTGATTACACTGAAACATTTAGTCCTGTTATCAAACATCAAACATCAAACCATACGAGTTATACTATATTTAGCTGTTTCATTCAATTGGATTATTAGACAACTTGACGTATCCATGCCTTTTTACATGGTGAGTTGGATGAGTAAGTTTACATGATCCAACCAGCTGGTTTTGTTGACTCACGTTTTCTCAATCATGTTTGCAAGTTGAAACGTTCACTATATGGGTTAAAACAAGCACCACGTGCGTGGTATCAATTGATTGATAATTTTCTTACAGCTCATGGGTTTACTATCAGTTCTGCAAATACTTCCATGTTTACTCGTGGTTCTGATTCAACATTTACAATTGTTTTACTCTATGTCGATGACACATTAATTATAGGTGCTGATTCTTCTTCTGTTTCATCAATAATCAATGATCTTACACAACGATTTGAAATGAAGGATTTAGGCGAGCTTTCATATTTTCTGGGCTTAGAAGTTTTCAAGACTAATGATCATACTATAATCACTTAGGAAAATTATGCTTTATCTGTCTTACGCAAAGCAGGATTAAGTGATTGTAAATCTTCTACTACACCAACATTAAACAAATACTCAGTTATCTCTGAGCATGGTCTTCTTCATTTTGCGGATCTGTTTCTTTTTCGAAGTATCACTGGGGCACTTTAATACTTGACCATTTCAAGACATGACGTTGCTTATGCTGTGAATCAACTATGTCAATCAAGCATCGACCTACTAATGCAAATTATGAGTCCCTAAAGAAGCTACTTTGTTATATCAAAGGTACAACTCACTATGGTTTATACTTTACTCCTCCAACACCTCAGCTTCATGCTTTCTCTGACTCTGATTGGGCTGGCTGCTCGATTGATCGCCGTTGTGTTACTGGTTACTGTATATATTTGGGTAACAATTTGGTTTCTTGGGGATCGAAATAATCTACAGTTTCTCGCTCTTCAACTGAGGCTGAGTATAGAGCTTTAGCGTATGTTGCTGCTAAGCTTACATATTTCATTTCAAACACCCTCTATTGCGTGTTATAATCTTTCTTCTTTGGCTCTTGCATCCAATCCAGTGTTTCATACTCGAACACGTCATATTGACGTTGATTTTCACTTTGTCAGAGAACAAGTTAAATCGAAACTTCTGGTGTTATACCATCTACCATCTAAAAATCAATTGGCTGATATTCTCACTAAAGGCTTGGCTTCTACTCCTTTTGCTTCAATTGTTTCCAAGCTTCCACTCATCTCCATGCTCAACTTGAGGGGAGATGATAAGATGAGAATGAATACAACTCAGCAACAAGAAAATACAGGCAAAGCTGTTACAATAAAGTCAACACAGTTTGAATAAGTTAGAAGAATATAAAGTGTATGTATGTGTATGTATTAGTAGCTGTAAACAAACACATCTATAGCTATATATGAAGGATGGCAAATAACGATTATATCACATATAACACAGCGGAAACAAGTAATTGCAATCCTAAGCCAATCTAGTGCGATTTAAGAATTTAAATAGAAACAAAGTATTTCGATTACATACCTTAACGCTTTGTATGAGAATTGAATAATTTAATACCAGCTTCAAAAGCTTGAAGCCTCCACGCTTTGCACACCGAGCTTGAGCTTTACTTCCAGAATCACAATTCTAGCTTGGAGACAAAAGAACTTTTGTTTCTTGTGGGTTTTTTCTTGGAAGAAAAACTGATGGAAAATTATGCCAATATAATGACTATCATTACATTCTTATAAACCCAACCATAGGAAAAATGAAAAGACAGAGAATTGGAAAAGTCATGAACTTATAATGAAATTAATTATCATAATAATCTGGTCCATTACCACTTGTGAACTGGACTTGGACCTTCTTCATTATACAAAACACTTGACTGGCCTAGCGGTTAGTAACACATTGCATACCACTAGAGGTACGTGGTTCGAACCACGAACTTGTCAATTAATAGTTTTTTTCCTTTCTCTTTTGTCTTAGACCGGTCTTATATAAGAATATTAATCTGTGCTAGCAAATTAATATATCAATATTCCAAGTATATAATTAATTAATATTTATTATCTAATAATAAAATTAATTAACGTCATGGAGCAAGTTCAATGCACTCGTTAGTGTGCGACTACGTGGGTTCATCGTTGAACCGGTAGTAATTAACTTAGTTAACAACTAATCGAGGTTGGCGTCTAACAACACTCCCCAACGGCCGGATAACGTGAAGTAACTCTGTACAAAGAACCCAGTAAAGGTTTATACACGTAATCCCTCTATCTTTACAGCTCCGGATCATCCTGGGATATGGTATATCTGTCAAATCCCATTAGAAAATCAACTATGTTACATGTCGATTATCAACGATTGACGAATGAACTAAGAAACTCATTTCTTCATTCATTCTATCACCTTGGCCAAGGATTTGATACAATCATTATAATCTTATGACATCGTAGAGCTCAAACTCTTTACCTAGAGTTGATAGATTCCATCTTGACTCATCCCTACGAGCATATATACTTAGATATGTCCAATATCCTTTCGACTAGCATTATGACACACTAGTAGTCCAGTATCAAAACATAACAAGCACATACACAACTATAGTGATGATCTCAGGTCAAAGGATCACAAGTATAAAAATCCTTATAGAGATTAACCTAATTGACAGTTCAAGGTAATTAACCATTAGGAATCTCTATTTTTAGTCGGTTCGATAATCACATCTCTATGTGCATTATCTATGCACCTAACTCGATAAACGAGAACTACCGATATTTATCCAATAAATACTTGTTAGCTACATATTAATCTAACCAGATTATCGAGGTCCTAACTCGATGATCCTACGATTAAGAACAAGTTCAGATTAAGTCTTATGAGCTAGATTCTCATTATCATAACACCTTATGATATCTAGTTCGTAACTTAATCAAAGGATCTGCCTTCATATTATGTGGATTAATACCATAATCATAAAAGCTTGCCATAGATTCAAGGAAACAATTTCTTTAATCAAAACTGTAGGGATAACTATTATCGTGTACAGTAAACACTTGTGTTCAATTCATTACAAGACGATCGGGGCTAGGGCATAATTCCAACAATCTCCCACTTGGCCTAGACCCAATCGTTCAAGTACCATAATTCATAAACAGTTTGTTCTCATCAGACTCTTCTGATAGACACACTTAAATGAATAGATATACATCTTGTTCCTTCCTTCTACCTATTGAATGTGAACATCTTCATGTTCAATTATATCTCGAATCAAGCAGTACTACTGCATAATTTGTTTGGATCTATAGTTTATTCAAGGTTTCTTTAATCATACAATATCTCAAATATTGTCATTGTATAAAGAAACAATATCTACATTATGAAAACCACACTATGTATGTATAAAGAACTATTTTATCCAAACCACTAGCATAGTTGCATCTTATGCTGCTATGTATTCTACTTCTAGTAACCGAAATCTGCTACAGTGTCTTGATTGGAACTATTCCAATTTACTTCTCCTCTATATAGACACAACCATATCTTGATTTGCTATCATCCACGTTTGAAGCAAAACAAGCATCTATATACCCAATTAGCTTCAACTTATATTCTCCACACATGAGGTGTGTGTCCTTAATACTTCGTAAGTACTTAAGGATAGTCTTTACTACTTTCCAACATTCCTCATAAGGTTACCTTCATACCTACTCGCTACTCCTAGCGTGTAGTGTACTTTAGGCCTTATACATTGTTTAAACAAATAGGACTATACACATTCATTCTCTTACTTTAGGGTCCTAGGATGAACCCTTTCACTAAGAGTAATTCCAAAGCCTATTGTAAAATAGCTCCTCTTGGAATTTCCATGTAATACTTCAAAAATAGTATAAATGTACCAAGATTGATATAGGTCAAGTAGCTTCTTTGATCTATCTCTATAGATCCCAATTCAAAGAATATAAGCTACTTTCCTAAATATTTCATGGAGAACTATTTAACAATCAAAGACTTGGTTAATTGCTTGGTTGGTATATCATATCCCTATGTGATAATATGTCATATACATATAACATTAGGAATATAAGTGTACTCCCACTAGTCCTTTGTACTCTTATGACTCTTATTCAAAAAACATAAAATCAAACTCTTATTCGAAATTTTCCCGGGATAGGGCCGGTCAAATGGTTCCAGCTTAAGTTTAATACAATATCTAATTCTTGAAGATCTCCAAACTTGTCTGGAACAAAACCAATTAACCCTTACTACTTATATCCATAATCTGCAAAACCTGACAATTTCCCAGTGACCAGGAAATTGCCCCCTGAGATGTTGTTTTCTCTCAATACAAGTTTGTTGAGTGATCCGAGCTTCCCTTTATCTCCCTGGATAATCCCGGATATTCTGTTTGTGGAAATATGTAGAACACTTAGTTGAAATAAAGAGACAAAAGAGAAAGAAATAACACCCTTAAGCTTTGAAGTTGTTTGAAGTTGCCAATTTCCAGAGGAATCGATATAGATAATTGATTTTCTAATAACTCGAGGAAGCCTAAACTCTGCAAAATACCAATTTTAGGGAATTTCACCATTTAACATGTTTGATCCTAGACGTAGCCGTGTTAAGCTTTTACTATTGTCAATGTGAGGTGGAATTTTACCAGAAAGTGTATTGGATATGAGCAAGAGCTTAGTTAAGTTGTTGCGATTGAATATAGAGTTTGGAATTGAGCCGGAAAGTAAATTGTGTGAGAGATCCAAATCATAAAAAGCTTCTCGCAATTGGCTAGCTCGGTTGGTATGCTTCCATAGAGCTTATTTTGCCAAGCAGAGATGAGATAAAGCTCCTTAAGGTTTCCAATGGTGAGCGGAGTCTGACTTGTAATATTGTTGTTGTCCAACTCGAAATGCTTCAATCTGGAAAACTTGCCGATAAATCCTAGAATTTCTCCATTAATGTTGTTATCGGAGGAAAGAAGTTCCTCTAGCACACCTAACTTTGCAAGGGATAAAATAATTTTACCTGTTAGAAAGTTCAAGGAGAAATCTAAAACTGTCAAATTTGAGCAGTTTCCGAAATCTCCTAGAATCAACCCTTATAGATTATTGTTCCACGACAATATACGTTTTATATTCTTGAGCAAGATTATCTGACTTGAAATTTCACCAGAAATCTGATTCTCGTAAATGAACAAGTTTTCTAACGCAGAGCAATTCCCAATCTCTAGTGGGATCTCACCACTTAAATTTGCTGTATAAATTGACTATGTTTTAAGCGGACCTGAAATACCTGTAGCTGCAAGTCCCAAAATAATTACTTCTTTGCAGTTTGATAACTTCGTTGGAATTTTTTCCATACATACCAAGATTCCTATCAGCACGTAATATATCCAGCTCCCATAACCGTCCAACTCCTGAAGGTATTTTCCCCTGAAAGCTGGTTATCAAATGCTGACAATGATCTCACGATTGCTGAGAGCATATAAGCCTTGAGAATTTCTCTCATAATGCATGTCGATGAAAGTAGCATATTGATGCTTGAAATCGAGTTTTATGATGACCTGCTTCAAATTATTCATTTTCGCTTCAAGAACTTACTCTCAAAGCATGTCCTACGTCATTTTGCTCTACATAAAACATCTGAAGCAAAAAGTATTACGTTATGACAAAAGCGCAAGGCAAAAAGGCTAATTGCACCATGAAGTTGTCCAAAAAGAATACATTATCTCATCCTGAAGAAATAATCTGATGCAAAAGAAGCGGTAGAAACTGGTTGTGTTTGTTCCCCTAGGTAATAAATTATATGGGGAGCCATTTAAAAAATGACACACGACTTGAAGTGCTCGACGAATGTACCGTCAATCATCTCGAGATACGTGTTAAGAAATAGCCGGTAACCGCTAAGAAACTTGAAAAGACATCAGGATTTCTCAGAAATCAGCCGAAAGAACGACCAACTTTCATGTTGGCGTATTATAAATTACTCAATAGACTGACTTTTGTGTCCGTACGCTCCGAAACTACTCGAAAAAACCGACTTTTATGCCGACACATCATCAGCATACTCATAGACTGTTAAGAGCAAATCTTACCCCATAATCATTTTATAAACTCTATTATGCAAGTTCCTATTATTTAGGGATTCATTAAGTAAGAAATTGTTTGACTTCGGTACATAATTTTTCACTGAAATATAATATTAAGTACTCAATAAGCTCAGTAAAAGGCATGAAACATATATCTTGAAAGGTATGGGTGGAGATGATCGGGTATGAGTATCGGAATTAGGAGAAGAGGAGGCATGGATGCACTAGATCCTTTTCCTGAACCCAATATATGTATGCTATAATGTCGCATGATTTTATACAGTGTGTTATTGAAATGGTGTTTGGGTTGATGATACATTTGGGGCTGGTAACGTTTGGGTAAGGAGTGTGTACATGTAATCGTTTTAAATAATAAAAAATGAAAAACAATCTGATCTTCAAAATAAAATTTTATTAATAAAAGCAGCTGCACCTAATCACCTTTTATAGGCTGCCTACGTACCGGGCCGGGGATAAAGCCGGGATCAAGCCACACGTAGTTCTTAAGTAACTTTACAATAAAATCCCCATCGATTACATTTATTTCTATTTTTGTAGCGGAGGAAGATCCTTGAGATGCATTAACTTGTAGCTTCTGTTGATACTTGAATTCATTTTTCTTACAATTGATTAGAACTTGTTTGTCTCCTCTCCACCATATGTACTACTGATAGCTTGATCATTGTCTAAGAAGTTGAATAGAGTAAAAAGATGATCCTCTTGTCAGCCTTATTAGCCTCCAGGCTGGTACATACATGTGAGTACAAGTCCTCCACCTTGGCGGGATATATCTTTAGACTTCCCGGGACACCTTAAGGATGAAAGTCACGAGGAGATTCTAGATTTTTCTTTACCTGAAATTCGATAATAAATTGTCTTAAGACAATCAGATGCAGAAAAAGCTAATCTAGCAAATTACTCTATATAAGCATCAGATTTCTGAACTAACCACGCTGGTACAAATTAGTCATTGAAGGTGATATGTGATCATCATTTCTCACATTCTAGAGAGGATTATACACTTTTATTTTTATCTTCTGAACATATATTAGAATCCTATAAAGAATACAAGGAATTCTACGAATCATGATACTGCGTGTATACACCTTCTTTACACTTCTCTTCGGGGACTTAACTGGAAGTAGCATGAGAATTGTAATGGGAACAAGCGTGACCATATCAGCTAATGTTGTTTTTATTTTCTTCCTCTCCCTTCTTGTTTTTTATCATCACAATTATCATTGTCTCTGATATATCAATGAATAGCAATTCACTACCCATCAATAAAGCCTATCATATAATATACTTAGTTAATTTACCGTCCAAGAGACAAAATAAATTATAGTATCAAAAAAACTTACTTTACTAGTATATACCACTTTATCAGCGGACCTTTTCAGTAGAGTTTCACGTTTGGATGATGTTTCATTTTGGTTGTTCAAATCAATTCGGTTTTTATTCTCTAACATCAGAATGATTCAATAACTCACCACACCTGGTTTTACCATAAGCACCCCATAGATCATCCAAACATGTGGATAGTAACTTCTGACTATATACAAATTCACAAAAATTCCAATAGATTTGAATTCAAGGATTGTTGCTTTGAATTTGTGTAGTGAGCGAATCCCGAGATAACATCATAGGCAAAGCACACCATGAAAGCTGTATATAAAATGATCTCCTTTTCAGCTTTAAAAGCCACATTTTGTTTCCACTTTTTTTTGTCCCAACTAGTAGTAAACGCCATCCAATTTCGTCAGTTACAATCTGTATAATAAGTAAATCAACAAGCCTTTACATTTCCATATCATTCAATCTAATTATATTTTACCTGACAAAATCTTCAGTTTTTACATGAACGTCCTTTATTATGTTCAATGTTGAAAAATATAATCTGGTCTCTCTTCCCAGATAAGCAAATAGACTCAGTGTACTCAAAACTTTAGAATCTCATCATCATCAGAAAGATTCATATCACCTTTCCCTAGTCGAAGGGTATTAAGCAATGCATGAGACATTCTTTTCGTCATACAAAGAAAAATAACCAATAACTCCGTGGTCGAGATTCCCTTGCACACATCTCAATGTAGCTTCGCCTATATTATCTGAATGTAAAAATTCTTGTAACTCTGAAGGAGCATCTACTAAATGTTTTAGGCCAGGTGGGAACATCAGGCCATAACTTGCTAAATAATCTGCACATTTATTTCCTTCGCGATAAACGTGTCTCATCTTAAAGCCTTTCTTTAGTCTCAATATTTCTCTACAGTTTTCAATAGCTTCTACTATATGGTCAGGAAAAGACTTATTACCTTTTGCTATAAGATTACAAACGTTGAGGCAATCAGACTCGATTTCTAAGTCTTCAATGTTTAGATCAACGGCTATAGCCAATCCTACGTATACCGCAAACAATTCAGCATACATAGCACTCATATTTTGTAGATTAAAAGTGAACCCTCTTTTCCATTCTCCATTAATGTTTCGAAAAACTCCAGCAGCAGCGGCTCCTCTTTTACCCTTTGAACAGGCATCAACGTTCAATTTCCAACCCTGCAGAGGTTTTTCCCATCGAACAGATACAAGTCTACCGTGCTTCAAAATCTTCTTGGGTGACCTTACATTAAACGATGTTTCAGTCGGTGGTAAATTGTACACCGTTGTTGGAGAAGGACCGTATATATATTGTAAGCTTTCTTCTGTTGTCAGAAAGTTGTGCACAGGTATGGGAGAAAGAACTGAGTAATCTGTCTGAAAGTTGTGCACAAATATAGGTGAATCATCGTATTGTGAGTAACTCATCATCATCTTGTTTGAATGTAATTTTTCTGCAACAATTCATGTATTTGCATAAATTACACTAATTTCCTTAATGAACTTCGAATAGTAAAGAAGAAAAAGTACTTACTGTATAAATCGCTTCACTTTCATTTAGCTTCTCGAGAGTCTGCAAAAATCGTGGGGATCTTCTGGACTGGTGAGGCGGACAAAATAAAATAATGAATAAGATCATTAGGTTAAAGGTACGGACATATATAGTTGTTACTTAAACAAATAGTGTTTAAGTTAAACTCGATCTCTATTAACACAGATATGTCGGTTCTTCTCTTGTTAAAATGTTGTGTATGAAAGAAATAACATATGGATGAGTAATTCATCTGAAAATTATGCACTAGTACGAAGAAGTATCATATGGCGAGTAATTTATCATCATGTTGTTGTTTAATTGTAAATATTCTTCTAACAATTCTTGGTTTTGCGAAATTAGACTAATAATTTAAAAAAATTTGAATAGAAAAAGATGAATATCGAATGGAAAAATACTTACTTGAGTAAATAGGTTCGTAAGTTAATGTCCACGGTCTTATACATTCTTATATAGTTCTTTTCCCCCTTGGGCCTTGCCGCACAAGAAAATCAATTTTTTAGTTACAGACAAATAGAGTTTGAAACTCGTTATTGTTTTTCACTTTCCACTTTTTTATTTTCTATTATATTAATATTTATTTTAATTTATTTTCTTCATTTAATAAATATAATTATCCATTCAAATTAGCAAACCATTCTTTTAAGAGATAATAGTTAATAAGGTCCTACTCCCAACAAATCAAGTTTTAAAAAGTTCAGCTCAATAGTTTGTATTAATAAGGTCCAAATCAATTTATTAGTTAACATGATCTCCCAATGCTATCCCTATCATTAGCTTTCATTAGCCAACCAAAAAAATGCATTATTAAAAATAAGGCAGAATCTAGTCAAATCTTTACCATAAAAGTTTTAGAGTATTTTAAGGAGTGATTATAACATCACGTTAGCTATACAATGTCACTATAAAACCCAGAATTATAATCACAAACATCTGTGTTCATTAGTCAACCAATCTCCGTTTTAATAAGGGTATGTAATGCAATTTGTTGGTTTTATAAAAGATGATTATTTGGTTCATAGATGCAGTCAATGGGTTGTGAACCTTTTCCGTCCCTGGACTTTTTGTGGTGGCTTCTTCTGCATCGTGGTGGCTTCTTCTTTGTCTTGGCGGCATTCTTTTTAACGAGTTGAATGCCTAGGTGGGCTCGTACCATTAACAATGGGTTGTTGCTCTCAGTAACGAGTATCACCGGAATCTTAATTTCCGACGTTGGTTTTGGCTTCTTCTTCATCTTGGCGACCTTGATTGCAAATGTAGCCAATGGGTTGAACCTTTTCCGTCACTGGGCTTTTTGTAGTGGCTTCTTCATCTTGGTGGCTTTCCATGGTGGATTTTCAGTCACTGGGATTTTCGTGGTGGCTTCTTCTTCCTCTTGGTCGTTGGTTTTGGCGATTTTGATTGCAGATGTATTCAATGGTTGTGAACCTTTTCCATCACTTTGCTTTTGTTTATAGAAGAAAAAAGAGTTAGAATAGCATTATTGGTGATAGTCATTATATATCCATCTGATACAGATGATAATATATCATTTATTGTCAGCTCTTACTTACCCAAAGACCACGAAAATGTGTGTACAGAGCCCACCAACCGTATGTCCAAAGCCCACTAAACGTGTTTACAGAGCCCACCAAGGGTATTATTGACTATAATTATCATACAAATGGGCTGGACCTGCTAAAACAAGTTATTTTGGCTGTGGACCTTTTGGATTAATTACCCTTCTTTTAATCCAATTTTTCTATTTTAATTCTTTCAATTTTTAAAATTTATATTTTCAATAAAATTTAAAATATCAACCTATTTCAAGATGAACATTTTAATAATCACAAATTTAACAATGATATTTAAAGGAAATAAAAATCGAAACAAGATCTTAATTACGGTCAATGTTGATCTGAAAATTTCGAATTTGGAATTATTTATTTACATTCCAATTTTTTAATTTTCTGATTTTGATTTCTCGACTTTTATAAAACTAAACTATAATTACATATTGAAAATTTAGATTTTTCAGTTTTTGCTCTGACTTCTAAAATTTAGAATTTTCAATATCCATTAAAAATTTGAATGTTCTCACATGAGAAAAACTAGTGAGAAAAGATGAAATCGGACGATTACTCGTTGCACAACAAGCCCGTGAAGCAAATTATTTTATTTGGTACCTAATTCGGTACTTGTATCCAAACCCAATTGCTAGGGTGAGATGAAACACTAAATATAGCTGGTTATAATGGAGCTAGAATCAAACCAAACAAAAAAAAATGACAGAAGCTAGTGAAGAGTATGTTGTCATGATAAATTGATGAAATATAGTATTCTCATGGTCGATAGTCGAGAATAACTTTATTAGCTCTTGAACAAACATTAAGCTCATATATGATGATGGCTCATGATAATTTGAAGTCAAACCAAGAGTTGTGGAAGTACAACAATGAGAGAATGAATGAACACACTATGGCATTAAAGATGCTAAAATCAGGTATCTCATATAGATAATCATATGAAATGAGACCCCATGATCAATTACTAAGCAATACTGAGAACCCACAGAAGAATGAAGAGTGTAATGCGATTGCCTTAAGGAGTGGGAAGCAATTCCCCCATCCTATAATGAGATTTCGTTTAAAATGAAGAATAAAGTCAAACCAAGAATTGTGGTACCTTGATTCTGGAGCTAATAGTCATTTACTCATGATGCATCATTGATTCAAAACTTAACACCTTATAATGGCTCTAATTATGTTGCTGTTGGTAATGGTCAACCATTAAATATTGCAAATATTGGTAATAGTAAGATCTCCTCTCATTCTGCATCTTTATTTCTCAAATCTATACTCCATGTCCCTTATATTAAAGACGTACTCCTTAATAAATCATCTAGCTGGATTGCTAATATTTTATTATCAGATGGTGGCAAAGAAATTCTTATTAAGGCTGTTCTCCAATCTATCCCGAATTATGCTATGTCTATTTTTGAATTCTCAAAAACGCTTTGTAAAAAACTTTCTGGCATTATCTCTAATTTCTGGTGGGATTCCAACGTTAAGAAGAGAATTCATTGGTTAAGTTGGAAGAAAATTGCTAGAGTAAATAGTGTGGGTGGGATCGGCTTTAGAGATTTTCAGAAAATGAACATTGCTTTGCTAGCTAAACAAGCTTGGAGAATTATGAATAGACCAGATTCTTTGGTTCATTGGGTGCTAAAAGGAATATATGCTCCTCATTGTGATTTATTTTATACTAAGCTTGCTAATAAAAGATCATGGAGCTGGGCTAGTCTTTTTAAAGGTCTTCAATTTATCAAACAACATTCACAATGGAGAATAGGAAACGGTCTATCAACGAATATATGGGATCATAAGTGGATAAGAAATGACCTTACTCTAGAAAGACCAGAGGTATGTAATTTAAACAAAGTTGCTCAGTTATTTAATGAAGATATGAATTTGTGGAATATAAATATTTTGAGAAGGTTATTTCCCCCAAATATTGTTAGTGATATTATCAGAATTCCTGTGATGTTGATAAATGAGGAAGATGGACTAATCTGGCCGCATACTAAAGATAGAATCTATTCAACAAAGTCAGGATATCATAATCTTATTGATATTTGATATTTCAAAAGAGGCTCAATCATTAAAACAAGGAGAAGAAAATATCCAACTTTTATGGAAGCTTATTTGACACTCTAATGTTCCTAATAAACTTAGAGCTTATGGATGGAAAATATGTAAAGGAGCTATACCTACAAAAAGGAATTTTAAATTAAAGAAATGTGTGAATGATGATATATATGAATGGTGTGCATCAGGCACGGAGGATATTTCTCACCTATTTCTTAAACGTCCATTGAGTTTGTTTGTTTGTTTGGGCGAATTCTAAATTACAAATCAAAATTGATAAGAATGGTAAGTATAATATGGGAGATTGGTTTATTGATACAATTAATTTATATTTTAAAAATAGATGGGACCGTAAAGAAATTACTGCTTATATTCTCTTTATTTGTTGGAACATATGGAAAGCACATATAAAGAGTTATCATGAGAGAAAACCTTAGTTAATGAAAGATATTTTTTTATAAATAATAATAGATATATGAACGATCTATTTCAATTTAGAGACGGTGAAGGTGGTGGTTCTTAAGGAAACAATCTTACAAATTTGATAGTTTCAGAAAACAATCTGTTATTGATGGATGATTCAGATTTTGTCTGGCAATGCGATGCTTCATTTACTAATAATTGAGAACCTGCTGGAATTGCTTTAGTAGAAGTAAACAAAGAAGGTCAAATTGATCATAGAATTTCGATGAGGAAGTTAGTCAACAATTCTTTAGAAGGTGAATGTTGGGCAGTTCTTTTCTCTATGAGAAAAACAGCTTTTCTTAATCTCGAGGATAGTGTTTTTTATTTCGATAACCTTAAACTGGTTCAAGGTATTTCTAGAAGCTCAGGTCTTCGTTGGAAAATTTATCCTTTCATTACTGAAGTGAAGAACTGGCTATACAAGTTTCCACTTTGGAAAGTTAGATATATCAACAGGGAGCTAAATAATGTTGCAGATGCATTGACTAAATATGCTAGGAAAGGAGTTAGTCTTAGGGAGTGGAAGAATTTTTCTCTTTTTAACTCTTGTAGATTTTTTCATGACATGTGTAATTAATTTTTTTTCCGGAAAAAAAACATGTTTCGTTTTGTTTTTTTTTTTCATAAGAGGAAGTGGTTAAGTATATGGAGGAATTATGCCTAAATGGACCCCACTTATTTTACAGGTGATCATATATATTTCTGAAGTTTGACGGATTGGGTTTTCAACTTTGATCTTTAAATTGTCATAATTTATTTTATTTTAATTTTCTAGGTTGAAGCTTAATCATGTAAATTTGTATATCTCAAAGAAAAGTTCTCTCTTGGGTTGGAATTCCTACTTCGATCACACTCCCCTTTGGTGCTTTCGAAGGCTTAGCAAAGGAGGGGAGAGTGAGTCATCTAACAAATCTAGTAAAGAGCTAGCCACCCTATTCCAAACATGTGTAGTATGAGATAAGTTGTGTCATCCAGTCAAAAGAGAAATAAATCTATTCAAGAGTTCACGAGTGTTCCACTTAGGATAGGTTACTGAGTAACTTCTAGGCAATCTCGCTCAATAGCGCTTAAGTCAATTTTAGCAACAAAGTCTAGGTTGCAAGCTTAAAGGATCATACACTATTTTTCTTTTGCTGGAGATTACAAAGGTAGACACAAGATACAAAATCCAAGATTTATCTATTGGGTTATTTATACAATAACTATACATGTCATGAAAAGGTTATATGCCAAAAATATCCTCGAGCCACTCAAGGATCAAATATCTTACCTAATATTGGAAGCATGAAACACGTAGACCTCATCATAGCCTTGAGCTATAAAGGTCTACCTTTGAAGAAGATTCACCTGGCGATCCCAAATAGCTCTAATATACGACATGTAACGTTGATATTTGAAGAAAGATGTCTCAAAATAGAATCATTTAACTCCTTGAGATCCTAGGGAACCTTGGATATCGAGGCATCTATAATGACATGCTTGAACATATTCATTTTTGCTTCCCAAACTCACTTTCGAAGCATTATCCGATGACGTTAGACCTTACAAAAAGCATAAAAACAAAGGAGAAATCTAAAGTAAAAAGTAGTACCTTATGACAAAAGCGCGAGGCAAAAAGGCCGTACCATGAAGTCGGAAAGAATGTTGGAAAAAATAAGTAGAAATTTAAGTAATGAAAAGAGAGAGAAATGAATAAGGCTACTTCTAGTTTGAGTAGTCACTTATATTTTCTTGTTTGAATTGATTGATAAAGTTCTCTATATTATGGCTCTTATATAGGCCATTTGAGATACTCTAAGAGACACTTACAGAAACAATGAATGTAAACTCTTTAGAGATACAATGTATAGACTCTAAGAGACTCCTATAAGTTCATTGGATATAGACTAAGAGATACAAAGAATGGACTCAATGAGTCTTATCTAGATTCAGTGTATCCAAAGATATTAATTTTAACACTCCCCCTTAATGTCTTTGGCAACTCCGATTAGTTCACGGAAAAACTCGAACTTGTCTCTTGGAAGTGCTTTGGTGAAAATATCAGCTACTTGTTCTTCAGTCTTGCAATACTTGAGCTGAATTTCACCTTCTTCTACAGCTTCTCTTATAAAGTGATGCTTGATTGCAATATGCTTTGTGCGACTGTGGTAGACGGGATTCTTTGTCATTGCAATAGCAGACTTGTTGTCACATAAGAGAATAGTAGCTTCTTCTTGTTTCAAACAAATATCTTCTAAAATTCTCCTTAGCCACATAGCTTGAGAGGTTGCTAAGGATGCCGAAATATATTCGGCTTCTGCTGATGATTGTGCGACTATTTTCTGCTTTTTGGATGCCCACGAAAATATACCTGAACCAAGGGAAAAAGCATAACCCGATGTGCTTTTCATATCATCAACACATCCGGCCCAATCACTATCACAAAATCCGAGCAAGTTTGCTTCAACATTTCTTTCATATGATATACCAAATCCAAGAGTACCTTGAATGTATCGCAACACTCTTTTTGCAGCTCCAAAGTGATTTTGACTCGGCTTGTGCATGTATCTCGACAACATACTTGTAGCATACTTGATGTCCGGTCTTGTTGCGGTTAAATACAACAAGCTTCCAACCAAACTTCGATAAACTGAATTGTCTACTTCTTTACTTCCATCTTCTTCCTTCAGTTTTTCGTTCACAATCAAAGGTGTAGCCACCGGTTTGCAATCTCTCATTCTAAATTTCTCCAGAAGAGTTTTGGCGTACTTCTTTTGGATAATGAAAATATTATCTTTGTTTTGACAAATCTCAATACCCAAGAAGTAATGCAAGAGACCCATATCACTCATTTCATATTTTTTCAACATGTCTCTTTTTAAACTTTCAATCATTTCTTTGTTATTCCCGGTGAATACTAAATCATCAACATAAAGTGAAGCGATAAGAATCCCAGTACCTTGTGTCTTCACATATAATGTTGCCTCACTTTTACTCCTTTGAAAAGCTGTTTTGAGGAAATATGAATCGATCTCGCTATACCATGCTCGGGGTGCTTGTTTTAACCCGTATAACGCCTTTTTCAATTTGTACACTTTGTTTTCTTCTCCTTTGATAATGAATCCTTGTGGTTGCTCAACATAAACATCTTCTTCTAATTTACCATTCAAAAATGCTGATTTTACGTCAAGTTGATATAAAAACCAACCTTTTTGAGCAGCCAATGCAATGAGTACCCGAATCGTATCTAGTCGAGCTACCGGTGCGAAAGTTTCCTGAAAATCAATTCCGGGTTGTTGTGAATATCCTTTTGCTATAAGTCTCGCTTTGTTTCTTTGAACCGAACCATCAGGATTAAGCTTTGTTTTGAAAATCCATTTCACACCAATGACATCCTTTTCTTGAGGTCTTTTCACCAAATCCCAAGTTTTATTTTTATTAATCACTTGAATTTCTTCTAGCATAGCTTTCTTCCATGCTTCCTCCTTTATTGCTTCCTCAAAGCTTTCTGGTTCAGTAACGCAATAATTGCAACTAGCATAAATTTCATCCAAACTTTTCATTTTCCTTGGAGTTGAACTTGGAGTTGAAGAATTTGAACTTGATGTGGAAGATTGAGGGCTTGAAGTAGAAGGATCCTCTTGTGGAACATCGTCTTCAACCTCACATTCGTTCTTATCATCAAGTGACTTAGAAACAGTTTGAACTTTCTTTTCTTTCCAATCATATGACATATTCTCGTTGAATAAGACATCACGTGAAATAATAATTTTATTTTTCTGCAAACTATATAGTCTATAGCCTTTGGATTTTGTGCTATAACCTACTAATATGCATTTTTCACTTACTTCATCGAGCTTGTTCCTCGTTTCTTTTGGAATATGAGCATAGCAGATACTTCCAAAAACTTTCAAGTGACTTAAAGATGGTTTTCTTCCGCTCCAGGCTTCGAGTGGAGTCTTGTTCTCTAAAGCTTTTGTTGTACATCTATTTAGCAAATATATTGATGTATACACAGTTTCGCCCCAAAGGATTTAGGCAATCCCTTCTCAGAAAGCATCGATTTTGCCATCTCCTCATTGCTTCTATTCTTTCTTTCAGCGACTCCATTTTGTTGTGGAGTGTAACCAACTGTAAGTTGTCTATCCAACCCAATATCTTCACAAAACTTGTTGAATTCATTTGAGTTGTATTCACCCCCTCTGTTACTTCTCAAGACTTTTAAAGGAAATCCACTCTGCCTTTCAACGTACATTTGAAACTTCTTAAAATTAGAGAACACTTCAGATTTTTGTTTCATGAAATAAACCCAAGTCATTCTCGTGAAGTCGTCAATGAAAATTTAAAAGTACTTGTTACCAGCATGAGTTGGAGTTGACATTGGTCCGCACACATCAGTGTGAACAAGCTCTAGGGGTGTTTTTAGCTCTCCATGCTTTGTCTTTTGGAAATGACTCTCGGTGTTGTTTCCCAAGTGCACATCCTTCGCAAGTTTCTTGAATTTCTTTGATAGATGGTAACCCATAAACCATATCATTTTCTTTCAAATTCTTTATACTTTGAAAATTTAAATGGCCAAGCCTTCGATGCCATAACCAAGACTCGTCAACAATATCCATCTTCAAAGCAATATTACTCGGGTAATGGAATGAAATAGGAAAACTACGATTTTTCTCCATTTTAATATTTGCAACAACTTGATTGTTATTGTCAAAAAATTTACATGAGTTATATCCAAATTCAAGTGAATACCCGTGTTCAACCAGTTGTCCAAGACTCAACAAATTTTGTTCCAAATCCGGAACAAGTAAAACATTCTGAATGTACCTTTTTCCTTTCTTCGTCTCTACAACAATAGTTCCCTTTCCTTTTGCTTGAACTAATGCGCCATTTCCCATCTTTACTTGAGATTTTGTGGTTGAATCAAGTTCCACAAAAATATTTTCATCTCCAGTCATGTGATTGCTACATCCACTATCAATGAACCAAATTTGATTCTTGTGTTCAGTTGTCGTGTGATTAGCATAAAACATTGCTTCATAATCTTGCTCCTTGGTAAAGTTGGCTTGTTGATCATTTTTTAATCGACAATCTTTTTGAATGTGTCCAAACTTTTTACAATGATGACATTGTGGTTTTCCTTTAAACCAACAATCTTTATCAACATGACTGCTTCTTTTGCAAATTACACACTTTTGTTGATTTTTTTGAGTGGATTCGAAGTTTGAATGGCTATCAAAATTGTATCTTCCTCTACCTCTTCCTCTTGAAGATCGACCTCTTCCTCTTTCAGATTTGTTACCTCGATTTGACTCACCATTATTTCGATCACCACCGATGTTATCGTTGTTTTGACCAGTGAGCTTAGATTAAAAGGCACTTTCAATAGATTTTTCAGAATGCCTATTCAATCTCAACTCGAAAGTTTTGACCGAACCCAAAAGCTCCTCCAAACTCAAATTTGAAATGTCTTGTGTCTGTTCAACAACGGCAACAATTGGATCGAATTTCTCAGGCAAGCTAATGAGAACTTTTTCTACAATTCTTTGATCACTCATATCTTCACCTAGAGATTTCATTTGATTTACGATTTCCACGACTTTTGATGAGTAGTCTTTTAAACTCTCATCATTTTTCATTTTTAGATTTTCAAAATCTCTTGGCAAGGATTGAAGTCTCACAGCTTTTGTTTTTTCGTTACCTCGATATTCTTTTTCAAGAATTTCCCATGCCTCATTTGCAGTTGTAGTGTTGATAATTCTTGGAAAGATAACTTCACTAACTCCTTGTTGAATAAGATTAAGTGCCTTTGCATCTTTCTTTCGATGTTCCTTCAATTGTTTCTTTTGCTCATTTGATAAGGTTGAGATATCTTCTGGGTCATCGTAGCCGTCTTCAATGTACTCCCATAAGTCATATGAGATGAATATTGTTCTCATATTCACATACCAAAAATCATAACTCTCTCCATTAAAGAGAGGAAATGAAGGTTGTAAACTTCCTGATGCTTGATTTGCCATTGTTGTTGTTTTTTTTTACGCCCAAATTGTATGAACAACTTGGCTCTGATACCACTTTGTTGGAAAAAATAAGTAGAAATTTAAGTAATGAAAAGAGAGAGAGATGAATAAGGCTACTTCTAGTTTGAGTAGTCACTTATATTTTCTTGTTTGAATTGATTGATAAAGTTCTTTATATTATGGCTCTTATATAGGCCATTTGAGATACAGGCACTTACAGAAACAATGAATGTAAACTCTTTAGAGATACAATGTATAGACTCTAAGAGACTCCTATAAGTTCATTGGATATAGACTAAGAGATACAAAGAATGGACTTAATGAGTCTTATCTAGATTCAGTGTATCCAAAGATATTAATTTTAACAAATAATACATTAGCTCACCCTGAAGATATAATCTGATGCAAAAGAAGTGGCAGAAATTAAAGAATCGGGTATGCCCTTATATATCAGGTAAAACTGACGGTTTGTTCCCCTAGGGTAATATTTGTACGGGGCTTCACTGAAAACATGACACATGTATTGAAGTGCACGACTCTATGTGATGAAAAACAGGAGAATGTATAGACGAATCCCCCTGGGAAAATTATGAATTCTAATAGCTGGTAACCGCCAACAAACATTAAAGACATCGACATTGCCCAGAAATCAGCCAAAAACCCAACTTTCATGTTAGCGTAACAAAAAATTACTCAAGAGACGACTTTTATGTCCTTACGTCCTAAAACTACTGGAAAAGCCCATAGGGCACATTGTCAGCATACTCACAGACGGTTAAAAGCAAATCTTGCCCCATGATCATTTTATCATCTCTATTGTGCAAATCTCCATTTTTTAGGGATTCAAGTAAGAAATTGTTTGATTTCAGTACACACATAACTCTTCACAGAATTATAATGTGAAGTACTCAATAAACTCGGTATAAGGCATGAAACATATATCTTGAAAGGTATGGGTGGAGATGATCTGTATGAGTATTGGAAGTAGGAGAAAAGGAGGCATGGCTGCACTAAATCCTTTTCCTGAACCCATATTTGAGGCAACTATATGTATGCTATAGTGTCCTGATTTTATATAGTGTGACATTGAAATGGTTTTTGGGTTGATGATACATTTGGGGCTGGTAACTATGATACATTTGGGGTAAGGAGTGTGTACATGTAATCGTTTTAAATAATAGAAAATGAAAAACAATCTGATCTTCAAAATAAAATGTTATTAATAAAAGCAGCTGCACCTAATCACCTTTTATAGGCTGCCTACGTACCCGGCCGGGGATAAAGCCGGGATCAAGCCGCACGTAGTTCTTAAGTAACTTTACAATAAAATCCCCATCGATTACATTTATTTCTATTTTTGTAGCGGAGGAAGATCCTTGAGATGCATTAACTTGTAGCTTCTGTTGATACTTAAATTCATTTTTCTTACAATTGATTAGAACTTGTTTGTCTCCTCTCCACCATACGTACTACTGATAGCTTGATCATTGTCTAAGAAGTTGAATAGAGTAAAAAGATGATCCTCTTGTCAGCCTTATTAGCCTCCAGGCTGGTACATACATGTGAGTACAAGTCCTCCACCTAGGCGGGATATATCTTTAGACTTCCCGGGACACCTTAAGGATGAAAGTCACGAGGAGATTCTAGATTTTTCTTTACCTGAAATTCGATAATAAATTGTCTTAAGACAATCAGATGCAGAAAAAGCTAATCTAGCAAATTACTCTATATAAGCATCAGATTTCTGAACTAACCACGCTGGTACAAATTAGTCATTGAAGGTGATATGTGATCATCATTTCTCACATTCTAGAGAGGATTATACACTTTTATTTTTATCTTCTGAACATATATTAGAATCCTATAAAGAATACAAGGAATTCTACGAATCATGCTACTGCGTGTTTACACCTTCTTTACACTTCTCTTCAGGGACTGAACTGGAAGTAGCATGAGAATTGTAATGGGAACAAGCGTGACCATATCAGCTAATGTTGTTTTTAATTTCTTCCTCTCCCTTCTTGTTTTTTATCATCACAATTATCATTGTCTCTGATATATCAATGAATAGCAATTCACTACCCATCAATAAAGCCTATCATATAATATACTTAGTTAATTTACCGTCCAAGAGACAAAATAAATTATAGTATCAAAAAAACTTACTTTACTAGTAGATACCACTTTATCAGCGGACCTTTTCAGTAGAGTTTCACGTTTGGATGATGTTTCATTTTGGTTGTTCAAATCAATTCGGTTTTTATTCTCTAACATCAGAATGATTCAATAACTCACCACACCTGGTTTTACCATAAGCACCCCATAAATCCTCCAAACATGTGGATAGTAACTTCTGACTATATACAAATTCACAAAAATTCCAATAGATTTGAATTCAAGGATTGTTGCTTTGAATTTGTGTAGTGAGCGAATCCCGAGATAACATCATAGGCAAAGCACACCATGAAAGCTGTATATAAAATGATCTCCTTTTCAGCTTTAAAAGCCACATTTTGTTTCCACTTTTTTTTGTCCCAACTAGTAGTAAACGCCATCCAATTTCGTCAGTTACAATCTGTATAATAAGTAAATCAACAAGCCTTTACATTTCCATATCATTCAATCTAATTATATTTTACCTGACAAAATCTTCAGTTTTTACATGAACATCCTTTATTATGTTCATTGTTGAAAAATATAATCTGGTCTCTCTTCCCAGATAAGCAAATAGACTCAGTGTAGCCAAAACTTTAGAATCTCATCATCATCAGAAAGATTCATATCACCTTTCCCTAGTCGAAGGGTATTAAGCAATGCATGAGACATTCTTTTCGTCATACAAAGAAAAATAACCAATAACTCCGTGGTCGAGATTCCCTTGCACACATCTCAATGAAGCTTCGCCTATATTATCTGAATGTAAATATTCTTGTAACTCTGAAGGAGCATCTACTAAATGTTTTAGGCCAGGTGGGAACATCAGGCCATAACTTGCTAAATAATCTGCGCACTTATTTCCTTCGCGATAAACGTGTCTCATCTTAAAGCCTTTCTTTAGTCTCAATATTTCTCTACAGTTTTCAATAGCTTCTACTATATGGTCAGGAAAAGACTTATTACCGTTTGCTATAAGATTACAAACATTGAGGCAATCAGACTCAATTTCTAAGTCTTCAATGTTTAAATCGACCGCTATAGCCAATCCTACGTATACCGCAAACAATTCAGCATACATAGCACTCATATTTTGTAGATTAAAAGTGAACCCTCTCATCCATTCTCCGTTACTATTTCGAAAAACTCCAGCAGCAGCGGCTCCTCTTTTACCCTTTGAACATGCATCAACGTTCAATTTCCAACCCTGGAAAGGTTTTTCCCATCGAACAGATACAAGTCTACCGTGCTTCAAAATCTTCTTGGGTGACCTTACATTAAACGATGTTTCAGTCGGTGGTAAATTGTACACCGTTGTTGGAGAAGGACCGTATATATATTGTAAGCTTTCTTCTGTTGTCAGAAAGTTGTGCGGAGAAAGAACATATTGTGAGTAATCCGTCTGAAAGTTGTGCACAAATATAGGTGAATCATCGTATTGTGAGTAACTCATCATCATCTTGTTTGAATGTAATTTTTCTGCAACAATTCATGTATTTGCATAAATTACACTAATTTTTTTTATGAATTTCGAATAGAAAACAATGCATGAGAAATGTATTTACTGTATAAATTGCTTCACTTTGAATTGGCTTCCCGTCTGCAAAAATCGTGGGGATCTTCTGGACTGGTGAGGCGGACAAAAGAATACATAAGATCCACTAGGTTAAAGGTACGGACTTATATAAACAAATAGACTTAAACTCTATCTCTATCTCTATCTCTATTATAACAGATATGTCGGTTTTTCTCTTGTCAGTTGTGCACAGGTAGGGGAGATATAATATATAGGTGAGTAATTGGTCTGAAAATTGTGCATATGTATATGGAAGAAATAATGAGTAATTCGTCTGAAAATTGTGGACTAGTACGGAAGAAGTATCATATAGTGAATAACTCATCATGTTTGATTGTAAATAATCTTAAACAATTCTTGGTGTCGCAAAATTAGACTAATAATTTAAGAAACTTGCAATAGAAGAGAATGAATATGGAATAGAAAAATACTTACCTGAATAAATAGGTTGTAAGTAGGGCGGCAAATGAACCGATACTCTCACCAAAGTTCGAGTTTGAGTTCGTTAAGGGTTTGTTTGAGTTCGGCTCGTTAGTTAAACAAGCCAAGCTCAAACTTTAAATTCAGGCTCGTTTACTAAACGAGACAAACTCAAACATATATAAGCTCGATTCGTTAAGCTCGTGAACAGTTTGGTAAGGGTTCTTTAAGAGCTCGTTAATAGGCTTGATAGATATATTCAATTAAAAATTATATATGTATACGTACAAAATATCAAAACTTTTGTATTATGTAATTCATCATAACTAAAATATTTTATATCTATTAAGTAATTTTTTTTATATCTAATAAATATACTACTAGTATCTAGGGTTACAAATGAACTGATACTCTCACCAAGGGCTCGAGTTTGAGTTCGCTAAGGGCTTGTTTGAGTTCGGCTCGTTAGTTAACAAACCAAGCTCAAGAAAGCTAAAGCTTGGTTCGGCTCGTTTCGTTTCAAGCTCAAACCAAGCTCAAGCTCACTAAAATATTAGCAAACAAACTCAAGAAAGCTAAAGTTCAGTTCGGTTCGGTTCGTTTGCAGCCCTAGTTGTAAGTTAATGTACACTGTCTTATATAGTACGTTCTTATATAGTTTTTTTTTCTTTCAAGACAAGAAAAACAAAAAGAATTTCTTTTTTTAGTTACATACAAATAGAGTTTAACTTGATCTCTATTACTCCATTATTTTTCAATTTTCAATTTTCAATTTTCAATTTTCAATTTTCAATTTTATTAAAATTTATTTTGATTTATTTTCCTTCATTTAATAAATATAAATTATCCATTTAATATTTAAAAAATTTATATTCTATTTCAAAATAAACATTTAAATAATCACAAACTTTATAATAATATTAAAGGAAATAAAAATCGAAACAAGATCTTTTACTACGGTCAATGTTGATCCGAAAATTTGGAATTTGGAATTGTTTTTTACATTCCAATTTTCTAATTTTTTGAATTTCTGGACTTTTTTTTTTTTTTTTGGTTACAGAGGAGGTCTTTAAAAGACCAGGAAGAATAACAACTTCCTAAAACTTATTCCTACTCTAAATAAGTGCGAGGTATGGTCCAACCATACCGATCTTTAGTTAATAGGTGCCATAGCCCAACAGGTGGGTCATCGTATGAAACCGGTCCTTCATCACTATTTGCTCCCAATTTCGCTAGCCAATCCGCACACCTATTTGCTTCCCGGAATATCCATGAAAGCTCAAAGTCCCCATTAGTGTTCAATATATCGCGGCAAGTTCTTAAAATGTCATTTAAGTGGTCCCTTGAGTTCACACCGCCCTTCACTAGCGCGTGCAACTCACTCGAGTCCACTTCAATGACAAGGGTTTTAAAGCCACGCCGCATCGCCATATCCAATCCGAAATGTAGCGCAAGTAGTTCCGCCTCAAGAGGCGTATCTGCAACACATCGCCCCGCAAACCCGTTCAAGAAATCTCCCTTAACGTCCCAAAAAATACCACCAATTCCGGCTCGATTTCCCCGTACCAATTTCTGGACTTTTTTCGAACTCAAGTATAATTAATATAGAAAATTTAGAATTTTCAATATCTAATAAAAAATCTGAATGTTCTCACATGAGAAAAACTAGTGAGAAAAGATGAAATCGGGGCGATTACTCGTTGCACAACACACCCATGAAGCAAATTATTTTATTTGGTACCCAATTCGGTACTCGTATCCAAGCCCAATTGATAGGGTTAGATGAAGCACCGAACATAGTTGGTAAAAATGAAGCTACAACCAAACCAAAGGGAAAATGAAAGATACCGGTGAAGAATATGTTGTAATGATAAACAGATGAAATATAGTATTATCGTATATAATAGTTTTTTTCAAAGATTGTAATTTTATTAATTTCTCTAGGTATGAAATAGTTTGATTAGTAGTGGTGATTGAGAGTTCATCTAACAAGATTGTGATCTATGTTTAATTCCAGGATCAGAAATTCTTCCATTCTTAAACTCCTAAATTTGTTATTGTGAACAGTAATATCTGTATTGGATTCAAACGCTGCGTTCGGTTGTGAGATCATACGGGATTGTTATGAAGCTTTTGCATTATAGTGCTTTGAAAGATATATAAATGCCTGCTTAGGTATTTGGATAATTTTCATGATGGTTTATTATGTTGATCTTGATAGAGTGATTTAGTCATGAATATAGTTTGTTTATACAGGTTCGGAGGAAAACACTACAGTTTATGGAGAGTGAAAACATGAGGAATTTTAGCGGACATATCCTAGATGAAGCATATGTTTTGGAATTGTTGAACATCCTTTCCCATTGAATTGGGTTCTCAGGCCATGGCAGCTCGAGTCTGACTTCTATCAAACAGTCAAAATTGGCATTGTGCAATATGTATGTATGTCCTTCCCTTTGTCCGTTTAATTAATCTTATTATGATGTTTGATTAAATATTTGATTACATGGTGTACTTGGGCGTTTTATAATAATATGGGGTGTTCTTATTATTGATGAATTTAATTGTTTACTTAGATTTTTGATTCGTGTAATTAAAGTGTTTATCAAAGACTGTATTTTTATTAATAGTTATTTGATCAGTTACTTATTTTCAGTTGTGAATTTCAGGATAGCATGGAAGAAGAAACAATCTTAAGGAGTTGGATTAATAAAGGTACAATCACCTTTTTTTTTGGAATTTTGTTAGCTATATGATAATTTCCCGTGTGAAGTTATGGCCTGAAGTGAGATTTAAAGAACATTAATATAATTATCATGATAGTCTAGACCGTATTACTTAAATGACATTGACGCACCAGTATATGTAATGATTTAATAATTATGGATAAACATATCATAGATCACAGTTTTGAGCATTGTCCAATATATAAGGATTATATGATAAGTATATGGAAGTATAAATTGCAATGATGATTTCTAAAACTTGATTTCCATTATTCTATTAGTCGATAGATGTAGATAATCACTAATTCAACCTAACTCGTTTACTTTTAAATCTAAGCAAATCATATATGCGTAAAGTTATGACAGCTTTGAAGCGGAAAGAGTTCATCGTATTAAATAAATTCATGAGCAACAGGAACACATTCAAGAAAAAGAGAGACAATTCCTGGAATTTCAGGAAACAAGTTTAAGATTGTAAATTTTGATTCGAGCTAATTCAGTGTGTAAGTATGTGATCTACATGAGCAGGGCGATCTGGGCGGTATGGATTTGTGACTAACCGGTTGCTGCAATCCATTACAAAAATCTACCATGGTGAGAATGCAAGTTTAAATACTTTATATTTTTTATTTTCTTGCCGCCACTAATTTTGTTCCGTGAAGTGAATTTATGTGGTTCCTCTTTTAAGCTGATGTTGGAACTGCATCGTTGACTACTTTTCAGAAAATAGAGATTTGTGGTAAAGTGAATGGATAAATTGAAGTGATTTTTAACCATAATTTCTCTTATCATATTTGGATAATATTTGTTGGGATATTAATTTGTATTTTATATATTTAGATGTTGTATATGTAATAATATATATGGTCGATGATTGTTGTACATGGGATGTCATTTACACTGAAGTTGCTAATGAAGGGGTGAAATAAGTTAAACTACATGAATGACTTCTCAAAATTCTATTGTGATACTTGAATTAAATACATCTTTAAGGGTTTTCCAGGAAACCCTAATACATTTTGAAGACTCTATACACAACTAAGCTACACATTTGTGAGAATCTATTACTAAAGAAATAAATTTTGACCGTAAGTAGTTGTGCAACTACTAGCTTAAGCTGCTGCGAGGCTCAAAATGTATTTTCTCATAATTGAGAAAAATAATGAATTGTTGATTCAAAATCACGATTCGCACTTCACTTGCTAACTTTTATTCCCGGAAGCGATGTTATATTCCTTGAAGTGAATATAACGATTATTAATAACTACAAATATAGACGTGGAGTTGGCAAAAATCGGATAGTTTGAGGATTATACTTCCCGATTATAAATCATTCCCTGAAGTGAATAATCTTCCAATATATAAGCGAGGAAGCAAATTTAATTATATATCTTTATTCGGTATTGTAATTAATTTGTGATTTATATTTTGTTTTGGTATTGTAATAAGGTTATGATTTATATCTTTTAACTAAATTTCATTCCCTGAAGTGACATTGCAACCTGAAGTATTGCGTGAGATATCGTGGAATATAATTCATTATCTCATTGCTATCCACGAACTAAAAAATCAGAACTTGAAGTTCAAAAGGCGATTCATTTGTGAAATATTGTAAATAATATACAAAATGCACTCATGAACCCAAAAAGAATGTTGTAAAATCTCATAAATCTACTGTTAACGCTCCAGTAGATTATTGTCCTAGAAGGACATATAACAAATATGTCAGCGAATGCATTTAATCAACGTATTAAGCGTGGTAAACTTAAAATATATCTGACCAGCGCATGAAGCGTTGAGAATCTATAATACATCTAAACAATGCCTGAAGCGTGGTAAACATGTAATAAATCTAACCAACGCATGAAGCGTGGTCGACCTGTAATGCATATAACCAACGCACGAAGCATGGTTGACCTGTTAAATTAGAAAATACCATTCTCCAAAGAAGGAAATCTCATGATTAAATGATGATTAAATGGTAAATAATGTGGAATGTGCACATCACATTATATGACGAGAACTATTGAGCCAGCTACTACTGGCACATGCATTACTTCCAAAGTTTGTAAAGGTCACTGAAGTGACCAAGGTACCTAACTAAATGAAAGCCATCTAGATCATTTATCTATCGAAAATATATGAAATAGTGAGATGGTTAATGGGATTGATATATTTTCTTTAGACTATGGCTTGAAATAAATAATGAGGATCCTAAATCACAAAGTAGTGAAATTGTCGACAAATAATGGCCATACAATTTTATTAAATCTATAATTTGACTTGTATCACATAAGTTCCTGTAGAAGTAGAGAATTGATTATGGGGAGACGTCCCTATTTTCATGTTATGTATACAATGACGTTCGAATTTTACTTTTTAGAGAACTCTTGCAGAGTTTACTATGATAAGGAAATTACCAAGATAAATGTCATGATTCTTGGACTGATAATAATGTTCTTGATGAACACATGTGCTCGAAGCACAAGTGCCTGAAGCATGATAAGTGCCTGAAACACTTAGAGCGTATGAATATATTAAATTCTCCAAGAACGAGAAATTCATGGAGCGTAAAAGATTCCTGAAGAATATGAAGTGCATAAAGCACAAGAAAGAATTTTATATAATAGGAAACAGTCAGAATGGATCACTTCCTCACAAGAACGTTATTATTTTATGATGAGATTGTCTCATCCTGGAAATTTAAGAAGTAGATTCAAGAAAAATAAGATCAGTTCGTGAGATGTCAAACTATATCTTAACAAACTTGCCCATGCGAGAATTCAGCAGATTCATCAACTAAAGCTATATTATACTTATGTTGAATTATGGGCTCGAAAATGTATTATGTGATTCAATGTAATTATTGTAATAATGCGTATTGCAATGAGGGGGAGACGATACTGGTGCATTGTACTCTTTTTCCTTAACTGAGGTTTTTTCCCACAGGGTTTTTCCTAGTAAGGTTTTAACGAGGCATGCCATATATCTCAAGTATACTCCTTCCTATGTCAATCTACAGTTTATTGACAGTGAAGAAATATGATCAAGTGAAAAATCCAAAAGATTTCTTCACTAAAGCTATACCAACAAGAATATTCAAGCTACAAGCCGACCAATAAAGAAAATATTATCAGAAATATTGAGTTCGTAATGAGGGGGAGAATTTATCGACATTCTGTACTCTTTTTCCTTCACCATGGTTTTTTCCAAGGGGTTTTCCTGGAAAGGTTTTTGACGATTTTTTACGAGGCAGGCCAAATATGTGCTACACCCTCCAAGAAATTATGTACTCTTTTCCTTCATCAAGTTTTGTCCCAGTGGGTTTTCTTGACAAGGTTTTAACGAGGCAATCGTATATCATATATCTCTTACTTTAAAATTTCGTTGGTAATATCTAAGGGGGAGTGTTATAAAATATTATATTAAGTGGATATACACCAACGATATGCCCGATAAAGTAGTAACGTGTATAAGTGACTTGCAGTGCAGCTGCGCATCAGCTTGAGCCTCGCAACAACTTAAGCTAGTAGCTGCACAACTAGCTACGGTTTTCTATATATAGTACGATATTCATATCATATTGTAACCATTCTAAATTCCAGTGAATAAGAATACGAGATTATATTTCTCTTCCAGTGAATAAGAATACGAGATTATATTTCTCTATATTTTTTTTCGATGCAGTATATCACCTTTTTTTTAACTATCGTGCGAAATTATTTATGACCTTCCTTTTCTTTTTTTTCTTTAATAGTGTAGTAACAATTTTTTGTTTGTTAAATAACTCATGCAGATCGGATGTATATATAGAAGAAAAGAAAACATATGACTCAACATGATCTTGTGTCTAATAGACACGTAAAAGGACATGTGTCAAGTTTTTCTTTTAAAAGAATAAAAAGGAGACTTAGGGGGGTGTATTCAGTTGAGAGTTTATGGGATTTTTTTGGATTTCAAAAACTCTATTGACTTTGAAAATCTTATGAATTGTTTTAAATCTAAATAGATTTTGACGGATTCTTTTTTATTCTTGCATAGAGTCTGATCGATTTTTTTAAATCCTAGATAGATTTTGACGGATTCTTTTAAATTCTAAAGGAATTAAAAAATACATATAAATTGTTGTTTGTCATTTAATCACAAAAAAATTGTTATTTTATTATTTTGATAAGAATCACAAAAATCACATATAATTTAATCGAACCTCTAACTTAAAGAATTGAGATAATTAAAAATAAAAATAAAAATAAAAATTTAAAATATAAGTATAATAATAATAGACTTTACAAAAGTCAAATAGCATTATGTTTTTTCCAATTATAAATGCTAAAAAAAATACTACAGTACGTGCAGTATCATGTTTGTTTTTTTTGGACAATGCCGTATCATGCTTAAATGATGAGTTCATCATTTTGATGTATTGATTGTGTATCTGGTTGGAAAAAAAAATCATGTTTCCATGAATTGATTTATACTAAAAAAAAAAAAATTAATAAATACTGAAAAATAATATATCCAAATAGAGGGAAAAAAATAATAAAGTCTGCTTTACCAAAGAAAAAATGTTGCAGGTTTTTTTTAAATTTTATTTTTCTTTAGACTTTTTGAAATCTCAGGTTTTATAGAGAGATTTGTAAATGTCTTTATTTAGTTATACTTGAATCAAACTCCTATTAAATCCAATGACTTGGAGAATCCAATGACTTTTTAATACTCTAAAATTTTAAATGATTTAAAACAATCTTGATTGAATACACCAAGATTTTAAAAGAGTTTTTAAAATCTCAATTGAATATACCTGGATTTTAAAAGACTTTTTAAAATCTTAATTGAATACCTCAGGATTTCCGAAGTCCAAAAAAATCCAATAGATTCTCAATTGAATACACCCCCTTTACTTACAAAGTAATACAATCTGAACCATATCAACAAAAACTTACACTTGTCATCTTAGCATATGTACTATGCATATTCAATACACGTGGACTCAAGAAAGTGCATGAAACTAAATTTCAAATATGTCATGCAATTTGACAATGCTTCATAAAATAAAATGCCCTTTACAGTTTATAATTGATATAGTATAAAATAAATTATCATGTATCATATAAGAAAGATAACAAAACTTTATGATATAATTTTGTTTTTATAAATAATATAGAGACTCGTGCTGATAACGTGTTATGAAGTTAACGGCGATAACTCAAAATATAGAGAAATATAATCTCGTATTCTTATTCACTGGAATTTAGAATGGTTACAATATGATATGAATATCGTACTATATATAGAAACTACTAGCTTAACCTGCTGCGAGGCTCAAGCTGCTGAGCAGCTACACTGCAAGTCACTTATACACGTTACTACTTTATCAGATATATCGTTGGTGTATACCCACTTAATATAATATTTTATAACAATACTAATGATACATGTTTCAATGTATAAAAAAAAAGTTATCTCCCTCAAATAAATCAATCCTATTATTTATCTTTTTAAAATAGTTTATACCTTAAAATCTTGAATAAAAAAAATTCTTTAGATATCTTTAAAAATTATAATATATATACTTTAAATGAATGTATAATTTTAATTGTTAAACCACCATAACCATATTTCCACTTTTCTCTCTCTATATATATATATATATATATATATATATATATATATATATATATATATATATATATATATATATATATATATATATATATATATATATATATATATATATCTATTTAATATACTTTCTACCTATTATTATTTATTATTGTTAAGGGTAAAATTATAATAATCTGTAAAAAAAAAATCAGATTCAATATAATTAACTTATAAACATGCTCTTAATATAAAAAATAAATAGAATAGATGACTTTTTTTTCCATAGCGCCTTAAGGCACGGATTTTACCTAGTAAATACATAAATAAGCATTGAGCATATACCTCGGATGGTAAACAAGATAAAAATAAACAAACGTTACTTATAAGGTTAGTGGCACAAAGCTAGGGACGGATATACTATATATGATTTGGGGCATGGAGTCTCAAATTTTTTTTAAATCCATTTTTCATCCTTATAAAAGATGAGTAATTATATATACCACTCAAAATTATACCATCTAAATGTTACCCAATGACGTGACGTGAATTAGTTGGTTACAAATCTTTAATTAGATCAAGAAAATAAATAGATTAAAGATTTGTAACCAACTAACTCACGCCACTTTATTAGGTGACATTTGGATAGTATGATTTTAGATGGTATATATAATTACTCATAAAAGATAAAGAAAAAATAGTTAATAAGGTTATACCTTAAATTTTTCAGAACCATTTCTCTTGGACCTCCGCATATAAAATCCTGATTACATGCATAACAACGCATAGTACATGTCTCCTCTATATATTTGAGTGAGTCTCATTGTACGTTCTTGGAATATATCAAGAACTATTGAGAACAAAGAGATACAAAACATTACTACAGGGACTGAAAACTGTAAATAGTAGCACTTAAGTCAATAAAGTCAAAATTTAGTTACAGAAGTTTGTTAGAGCAGCTATAGATGAATCTAGATCATAGATATAATTATCGATTAAATACTTGTATATATATAGATGTGTACAGAATAATAAATCAATGAGAAGTGAATTAGCTTCTTCTCTCTATCTCGTTTTCTCTCTCTCTTCTTCTCCTATTCCTCTTCATTTTTCTGCAAATCTTTAAAGCTTAAAGCTTCCTCTTCAATGGTGAATTCTGAAATATTACATGGTATCAGACAAAATCTCTTTTCCGTACTACTTAATATCTCTATAACTTCACTTTTCTTCTACAATGTCGCAAAACTCTTCAATTCTTGAAGACTTTACAAGTCCTTACTATCTCCATTCAAGTGAAAATACTGGAGTTTCTCTTGTCGCTGAGGTCCTCAATGGTGACAATTATCTCTCTTGGTCTCGTGCTATTGAAATAGCACTTGCTTTCAAGAACAAACTGGGCTTTGTCAATGGTGAAATTACTCAACCTTCTTTGACTGACCTAGCTCTCTTCAACGCTTGGAATCATGCAAATAACCTTGTTCTTTCATGGTTACTCAACTCAATCTCCAAAGAAATTTGAGGTAGCCTTCTATATGTCAATTTTGCTTTTGATCTATATAACGAAATCAAAATACGATTCTCAAAAAGAAATGACACTAGAGCTTTTCAACTTGAGAAAGCTTTGAGCTCGATTACACAGAACTCATTCTCCATCTCTGAATTCTTTGCTCAATTCAAATCTTTATGGGATGAATACTTACATTTTCGACCTCTTCCTTCACGTTCTTATGGAATCATGGCTCAATGCACCTGCAAGTGGTTTAATACACTTATTGAGAGATAGAAGCACGATTTTGTGATCAAATTTCTCACCGGCTTGAATGATTCCTATGCTGCTGTTAGTAGTCAAATCTCACTTATGGAACCTATGCCTCACATTAATTCTGTTTTTGCTATGCTAATTCAAGAGGAACCCCAAAGATCTATCACAAATACTACTCAAACACCTTACAATCAAGCTTTCTATGTCAAGAACAACTCAAAACCAGACTATTTTTCAGAAAAGAAGAAAGTAATTTGTACTCATTGTGGTTATAATGGTCACACAACTGAGAAATGCTTCTAGATTCATGGTTACCCTGTTGGATGGAATGTCCCTAAAGGTAAAATAAACATGAACAACTCTCAATCCAAAGCTCATTGTGTCATCAATGATGAGACTCAAACTGAGAGCAAATCACTTAATCTCTATGAGTTCACACCTGAAGAAGTGAGCAAGTTAATGACATTAGCTCATGGTGCATCCTCTACAACACCAGCTGTTCATCAAGTATCACTTAAAGTAGGTAATCCTATTACCTCTTCTTGGATTCTTGATACAGGGGCTACTGACCACTTAATTTACTTTCCTTCTTGCTATACTCATGATGTTCCATATGGTTATAAATTCCTGTTACTTTGCCTAATGGTCAGCTAGTCTATGCTACACACAGAGGAAATATAACCATTAACAACAAAATTACACTCAAGAATGTGTTGTGGGTACCTATATTTAGGCATAATTTATTCATTTCTAAACTCACTAAAGATTCAGCTATTTTGGTTGTTTTCTTTCCATCTTACTACACATTACAAGATGCCACAACTCAGAAGATGATTGGGATTGCTTATGAAAAATATGGCTTATATTACATGAAGTCTAAACCTAAAACTCATTCCAGTTTTGCTTAACTGAGAAGTTTGATCTGTGGCATTTTTAAGATTAGGTCATCCTTCTGCTGCTAAGTTGAATGCTTTGAAGTCTATAGATTCTACTAATTCTTTTTTGCCTCATAATGTGTGTGAAATTTGTCACTTTGCTAAACAAAAACGTCTTATTTTTCCTATTTCTACATCTTCCAGTTCACATTGTTTTGATTTGATACATTGTGATATTTGGGGCCCTCTTAAAGATGTTTCACACAATGGTTACAGATATTTTCTTACCATAGTTGATGATTTCAGTAGGTGTACTTCGATTTACTTGATGCAACATAAATCTGAATCTCGAGCTCATATTCTTACATTTTACAACTTAATATTGACTCAGTTCAACTTCAAAATAAAGATTCTCAGATCAGATAATGGAGCTGAGTTTCTTTTGTCAGATTTCTATAAAACTAATGGCATTGTTCACCAAGTAAGTTGTGTTGAAACTCCACAACAGAATGGACTAGTGGAGAGAAAGCATCAGCATCTACTAACCACTGCAAGAGCTCTCATGTTTCAGGCAAAATTGCCCATTCAATAGTGGTCTGAAGCTGTCCTTACAACTACTCATATCATCAATGGATTACCCACAACCCTTTCAAACAACCTCACCATATAAATGCTATACAACAAACCACTAAATCTTAAGCATCTACGTGTTTTTGGCTCTTTATGCTATGCTTCTACATTAACTCAAAACCGAGCTAAATTTGATCTAAGAGCTAGGAAGTGCATCTTTATAGGCTACCCTCCAGCTACTAAGGGATATAAACTACTTGATATTAACACATAACAGATTCTTGTTTCAAGAAATGTGATATTCCATGAAACTATCTTCCCATTCTCCCAAACAACTCCTCTAACAAATCTTCATACCTTTCTATTTCCACCTTCTTCAAATACATACACAGACCATTATCCTACACCACAGCCAAACAATACACCTGATTCTACTACAGATGAACCTACTATATCAAACCATACTAATTAACCTCAATCCTCAAACTGCCAAACCTAAAAGAATAAGAAACCCTCCAGCCTATCTTTAAGATTATATCTTACCCTCAACCTCTCTTTGTTTATCAACCAAATACATCCCTCTTTATCCTATAACTGATTTTATCAGTTCCACACAACTTTCTTCATCATATTTTCATTTTGTTGCTGATATAACCTCTCTAACTGAGCCAAGGTCTTATAAACAAGCCTCTACTAATCCTGACTGGGTAGCAGCCATACAGAAAGAATTGAAAGCTCTACAAGAAAATAACACTTGGGAAATTCTTCCCCTATCTGAACATATGAATCCCATTGGCTGCAAGTGGGTTTTCAAGTTGAAATACAAGGTTGATGGCACTTTGGAGAGGCATAAGTAGCCAAAGGGTACAATCAACAAGAAGGTTTAGATTTTTTTGACACATTTTCTCCTGTGGCTAAGATTGTATCTATAAGACTCATGATAGCTCTAGATGCAATCAAAAAATGGCATCTTCATCAACTTGATGTCAACAATGCCTTCTTACATGAAGATTTACATGGGTAAGTCTTTATGACAGTTCCTCAAGGCCTCAACACTCCTCCAAACTCAGTTTGCAAGCTCAACAAAAGCTTGTATGGTCTTAAACAGGCTTCAAAACAGTGGTTTGCTAAACTATCTAATGCTCTCTTAGAGTATGGTTTCATCAACTCAGACAGTGATTTTAGCTTGTTTATAAAGAAATCAGACTCAACTTTTATTGCCATTCCAGTATATGTTGATGACATAATTCTTACCAATGATTCTTTAGCTGAAATTGAGTCCTTAAAGACCTATCTTCATCAAGATTTTACTATCAAAGACCTTGGTGAATTGAAATTTGTTCTTGGTATTGAAGTTGCTAGAAGTGCAAAAGGAATATCCCTATGTCAAAGAAAGTTTTCTCTTGATATACTTGACGAGTGTGGTGTTTCAACCTCTAAACCAGTTGATTTTCCCATGGAACCTCATCTCAAGCTCAAACAAGACTCTGAAGATTTACTTGATAATCCTACCTCTTACAGAAGGTTAGTTGGTCGAGTATTATACCTCACCATTACTAGACCTGACCTCTCGTTCTCAGTTAATTGTTTGAGTCAGTTTTTTCCAAACCATCCATAAATTATTGGAATGCAGCTCAAAGAATATAAAGCTATATAAAAGTAACTCCTGGACAAGGCATATTCTTCTCCTCATCTTCAGAAGTCAAACTTAAAGCCTTTTGCGATAGTTATTGGACTAGTTGCATTGATACAAGACGTAGTATCACTGGTTTTTGCATTTTTTTGGGTGATTCCCTCATATCTTGGAAGAGCAAGAAGCAGAGCACAATAAGCAAATCCTCTGCTGAGGTTGAATATAGGGCATTAGCTGCAACAACTTGTGAAATACAATGGATATTATATGCTTTTCATGATTATGGTTTTTCTCATAATCATCCTGCTCTAGTCTTTTCTAATAGCAAATCAGCTATTGCAATGCCATTGAATATAGTACAACACGAGAGGACCAAACTCGTTGACATTGACTGTAAAATCACTCGTGAGAAGATTACTTCAGGGACTATCAAGTTGTTTTTTATCCCTTCTACTGTACAACTTACAGATGTTTTCACCAAGCCACTTGGTTCTTTAGTTTTTCATCACATTTTGTCCAAACTGAACATTATTAATATGCATGCTCAGCTTGTGGGCGGATCTTGGAATATATCAAGAACTATTGAGAACAAAGAGATACAAAACATAACTATAGGGGCTGAAAGCTGTAAAAAGTAGCACTTAAGTCAACAAAGTCAAAAGTTAGTTACAAAAGTTTGTTAAAGTAGCTATAGATGAATCTAGACTAGATCATAGATGTAATGCTCGATTCAATACTTGTATATATAGATAGATGTGTACAGAATAATAAATCAATGAGAAATGAATTAGCTTCTTCTCTCTATCGCGTTTTCTCTCTCTCTTCTTCTTCCTCTTCCTTTTCATTTTTCTTCAAATCTTCAAAGCTTAAAGCTTCTTCTTCAATGGTGAATTCTGAAATCTTACATACGTGATAAGAGTGTAGACAACCTCGTTAAAGAAAAAAGAAAAAAAACTCGAATGGAGACAAAAACTGAAAATCATCTAGTATCAAGTATCAACATTACATAAAGTTATTATTCTATAATTAAAAGCATTGAATTTTATATTTGGCTACATCGAATTATAAAGGCATAAAACTTTATAGTAGTGAAAGTTGAAGGAATCGCACTAGGCCACTACTTCAATTTCTATAAAAATAGCCTCTATATCGTCTCTTTTTCTCAAGCAATTCTACAAAAAACAAAAACCTTAGAGAAGAAAGCAGCAACATATAACATCCATGGCTCAGATGCACAGATCCTCTGGACACGCCAACTATGAATACATAACTCCTACCAATTACTACAAACCCGCCACTGACACGTGCCACAATGGAACCTATGGAAACAATCATGGCCATGTCAATGGCCATGCTCAGCATGTTGGCCAAGCACAGTACAGCCACGTCACTCACGGCGGGATTGCACCACAACATGGACATAACAACACGAACTATGGCTACCAGAAGGATCATGGCATAATGAAGACTCACACTGCGTCGTCTTACACCCATGCTACAACTGGCCATGCTCATGGTCATCACAAAGCACGCCCTGCAGGTTACCAACATTCAACCAAGAAGCGTTCTTCCATCGTAGGTGGTTTGAAGATAAGGAAGAAGAGAGATGATGGATGCAGTGACAGTAGTTGCAGTGACAGCGATTAATCTTGGGTATGTACAATATCTTTAATTGTTTAGTTTGTTCCCATGGCTAGTTCTTACCATCAAAACAAAGACCTGAATTATTATGTTTTCTATGCAGAGGGAAAGTAAACAGCTAGCCTGAAAGAGATATTGAGTCTTCATCAAAAGTACTACTGTAACAAATAAAAGCCAAACAAAAATGGCTAGCTGTTGACTATGTAACTCTTATAAATAATGTGATTTAACAATCTAAGATTGCTTCTCCTATGGATTTAAGAAAACACCCATCTACAAATTCAAAAGTGTAATCCAACATAAAATTTATTTTAGATCAATCTATTAATGAATTATCTAAATTAATGAACTCTCTAGTTCAATTAAGGGGTAATTAGAGATAAATGCCTCCTTAATGAAGCCACGAAATTCCATGTTTAAATTTACGTCTATAATTTTTTTTGATTTTTTAAATTTTTTTTCCGCAGACACGAAATTCCATGTTTAAAACATGAAATTCCATGTTTTAAACAGTGAATTTCGTGTCTGCGGAAAACAAATTCCTTATTTCAAAACATGGAATTTCATGTTTAAAACATGGAATTCCGTGTCTGCGAATTAAAAAATTCAAAAAAATCATAAAATTCAAAAAATTTCGAAAAAAATCATAGACGTAAATATTAATTTGCTTTATTCAAATATATAAATTTTTAAATTTTTTGATTTTTTTTGATTTTTTTAGAATTAGTTATGACGATTTAAAAAAAAAAAAAATTACGGACGCGCGCGTGTGTTTTTCTAATTTTTTTTAATTGTTAATTATAAAGGTAGTTTGGGATGGGGTTGTTTTCTATAAAAATTTTTTTTATTCTAGGCACCTTTTTTTTAATAAATTTTTTAATAGGCATTAATCTATAATAGACTCTTCAATTAACCGACCATCTATACTAGGGCTGCACAAGGGGATCCGAATACCCGCAAAACCGAAAAAACCGACCCCACCCGACCCTAACTTAACCGCACCCGCCCACCCGCACATCCGTTAGGGTTTTTTTTTTTTTTTTTTTTTATCTTAGGGTCGGATTGCGGGCTGGGCTACCCCAGATCCGCGGGTACCCAACCTGATCCGAATATTCCTTTTTTTTTTTTATATAATATGTATATTAGATATTTTATAAAACTAAAAAACAAAAACCCTTCCACATTCGAAGGGTCACTTACGCGTATCACACTTTATCTCTCTTTCTCTCTCATACCTTACCCACTCTGTCTTCTCACCACTCTCTCGAAGCCCCCATTTTCTCTGTTCTTCACCCTAACCCTAAATCGTAGCCAGCTTTACCTCTGCTCATCTTCTCCATCCCGTCAAATCCCGCCGGTTAAAAGGGGGCCTAGTACACCGCATTAAACATTTCCACCTAAATTAATGGGTCGCATTAATTGCTTGAATGATTTCCGTCAGTTGCTACCGTGGTTGTGTTATTTGACCATGGTTAAGGTGTTTGAGAGTTTATATGCTTGGTTACTAGAGGATAACGGATTAGTTGAAGCCTATAAAAGCTTTAACGGCTCGATTTGGGATTTCTTAAATCTTTGGCCGATTAAATCAGGTATTACGCGCCTAAATCTAATCCTTGTTTCTCGTTATTCATATGTGGTGTTAATGAATTGTTTGAATAGTATTGTTGTCTTTGAAATGAAAAACCCTAACTGATTTTGAGAAATTGAAAAGGAAATTATCTGTTTTGAAAAGGAAATTAGTTTAAGATTGGTTTTGTAATTGTTATAGCTTTGTTATGATGTTGATTTTATGATGATTGATTTGAAATTGATGATTTATGATGATATTTTTGCATGTACTCCTCTCGCAATGTTGGATTGGATGTTGGATGTTGGATTGGTGGTGGAGTAGCTACTTATGTGTTCTCAGCTGAGGCCTGTACTAAAGCTTTGGCTGAAATGGTTATCTTGGATGAATTATCTTTCAGATTTGTGGAGGGTATTGGCTTTAAGAAGTTCTGTAATGTGATGCAACCCAAGTATGTTAAGATTCCCTCAAGGATGACTATAATGAGGAAATGTATGTCAATATATGGTGAGGAAAAGAATGAGCTTAAAAAAAAATTGAAGGGGATGCGAATAAGTATGACAACAGATTGTTGGACTTCTAATCAAAATCTATCTTATATGTGTCTCACAGCCCATTATATTGATTGTGAATGGGTACTTCAAAAAAGAATCATTGGTTTTTGTATGGTTGAGGACCATAAGGGGGAAACAATAGGTATAGTTGTTGAATCAATACTTAAGGAGTGGGAGATTGAGTCATATCTTTGTTTAACAGTTGACAATGCCTCTTCAAATACTGTCACTGTTAAATATTTGGTGAAAAACGCTGGACACAAACCAAAAACCTTATTAAATCACGAGTTGCTTCATGTAAGGTGTTGCGCACATATATTGAATCTAATTGTAAGGGAAGGACTTACTGAAATTGATGCTTCTATTAAAAATATTCGCGAGGCCGTAAGATATGTAAGGTCCTCTCCTTCTCGTTCTATTTCATTTAAAGAATCTATGGCTAATTGTTCTATTGAATCAAAGGCTTTACTAAGTCTTGATGTACCAACTAGATGGAGTTCAACTTATAAAATGCTAGAATCTGCAATTAAGTTTGAAACAGTTTTTACTACAATGAATGAACATGATGACAACTATAAGGATTTCTTTGCTACTGAATGTGAAAGACCATCTCCCAATTTTATTGATTGGCAAAATGCTGCATCTTTTGTTGAGTTTCTGAGATTATTTTACAACTCAACAAAGAAATTTTCAGGAACCTTGTTTGTCACTTCAAACCTGTTCTTTGATGAAATTGTTATAATTTGGGAAAAGATTGAGGAACTATGTGGATCAGATTGTGAGGTTTTGAAGGCAATGGCTATAAAAATGAAGGGCAACTTCCTTAAATACTGGGGAATCCAAAGTATAAATATATTGTTATATGTTGCAGTTGCATTGGATCCAAGAAAAAAATTACAATATTTAACTTGCTACTTTAACTTCATGTATACTCCAGCTCAATCAAGTGCTTTGATTGCTAGAGTTGAAGATGTTTTAACTCGGTTATTTGGTTGCTATTCAAAAAATGTTGCTCCTGGAACTGGGAATTCCAGTTCTGGTCCTGAAGTGACTAATATTGAATCTAACAGTGTTCTTGGGAATAGGTTCCAATCTTTCATGGCTGAAAAAAACATTGCCAAGGGCAATGAACTTCAAAGATACCTCAATGAAGAGGTTGAGGAAATGACAGACAAATTTGATGTTCTTAGTTGGTGGAAATTCAATTCTTTCAGATTTAAGGCATTATCTGAGATGGCAAGGCATGTCCTAGATGTCCCTGTTTCAACAGTTGCTTCTGAATCTGCTTTTAGCACTAGTGGTCAAATTCAGAAGTTCTTTATCTCCAAAAACAGTGGAAGCACTTGTTTGTACTCAAAATTGGTTGAAATCTACACTACCAATTAAATTAAACACTTCAAAAAAGCTAATTGAGGATTTGGAAGCTGAATTAGGTATATTTCTGTAACATTCATATTTTTTTGTGATTTCATATTTGCTACTCAATCTGAATTTGTGTTGGTTTATACTTTTGTGTGTTTAACAGGTTATTTAGGCTTGGATGAGTTGAGTGAGACCACACCTGAGTCCACTATAACCCATCTGTAACCAATAACCTTAAGGTATATATCAGTGGCACTTTTATATTATCTCAAGAATTTCAATTTTCAACTTATATTGATTTGCATCTCCCTGTTTCCTTTCTTTTGAGGCCTATGATTAAGTTTAAAACTATATAGGTATGAGGCTATGGTAATTAGGGAAACCAAGGTTGAGTTGGCAACAATTTTAGTTGGAATTGAGACTAACTTGTGATATTTAAAAGTATGCTTGTCCCTTTGTCCCGAGGTGATCCCAAAGGCCTATGATGAACTTATAATCTGAGGCTTACATATAACAACTTCCATTTGAATCTTGTTGATTAAATCAGGAAATTTGCATCTGGATTTTGGAAGAAGTAGCAAGGTTTTTGAAAGCAATGAAGATAATGCAACCAATTTTGTACATCTTCTCTATTTTGCACAATATAGGTTGCATTTAAACTTATTTGTATGAAAAATTTGTATAAGTAAAGCAATGGTTGATTTGGTTTTGTGTAATTTGAAACTTCTCTAATGGTTTTTGTGTAACTTGTAATTTGTAATGGTTTGTTACTTTGTTTGGTCATTTGTTGTAATATCTAAGATGTAATCTTAAATTGTAATCTGATTTCTAACTTGGTTGAGGAAAGTTACTATATATAGTAACTTTCTTATTCTGTTAACTTTCTATATATGGAATGTTTTGGTGTTTTACAATATTTTTTGCGTACTTTGACTAATTGTTGACCAGACCCGCACCCGAGCCAAACCGCACCCAACCCGCGGGTACCCAACCCGTACAAATTTAATAATTTAAAATAGGGTTAGGGTTTAAAAATTCCAAACCCGCACCCCTCGGATTGGGTGAAGGGTTTAGCACTTCGGGTCGGATAACCGACCCGTGTGCAGTCCTAATCTATACCATTTAGACGGTAGATCCTCGTCTAGCTAATTGCTACCTCTATATATATATATAATAAAGATGAATTATGTTAAAGTTTTTTTTTTCTTATATAGGAGAGCCATTTTGGACTCATGGTTTGAACCTGCACCATTATATAAGACTAGATTGGATGACCAAAGCTCTGACTAGTAAATTAATCCCAACAGGTTAATTATGTTAGAGTTTGAATACGATAAGAAATGAAGAAAAGGTTAAGATTTTCTTTTTTAAAATCAAGATTTTCTTATCTGGTATATGTTTAGATTAATAAAATTGAATATATTATTATATATATTACAAATTATGAAAATATTTTATATTGTTTTTTAATTATATTAGGATTATTAAAATGAATATATTAGTAATATATCTAATTTTATTTTTAAATAAAATAAACCACTAATACAAAATTATCTATGTGTTCAAAGATACTTTTTTTTTTTTTTTTGTCATAGTGTTCAAAGATACTTGATTGTCCCTTTAGCCTCTAATATTTTTGTAAACACTATTTCTGAGTTAAACATGCCTGATAAAAACCATGATATAAGATATATGTTACTGTTTTTGAAACTTGATTGGTTTTAATCTTATACCCTATATAATATAATATCCCTATATAATATAATATGAATTCTAATCCATTAATTATATATACCAATATATATTAATCAAAATACCTAAACAATTTTTTTTTTTTTTTTAACAATAAAAGGGGTGCTAGCCACCCAAACAAAACGAAACCTAACCAATGCCTAATTTGCCAAAAAGCCCAGCTAAAAGAACAAGGCTAAAAACCTTATTCCTATCTTCCGTTGTCCTGTGTCTAGCTTCCTTGGCGAGCTTATCCGCCAACTTGTTGAGACTCCTTCTCACATGGTAAAAATGGGGTCCGTTCTCGTTACAGTTGTGAATAATACTCCGAAGGATGGGTTGGATAGACCAACGTGCTGCTGACACTTGCTTAATACCTTGAATGACTTCAAGGTTATTCGATAACACTTTCTTTGATGAATTTTGGTTAAGTTTCCCCAGCTCAACTGCTTTAAGTACTACATTCGCTTCTCCTTCGATCGCCGAGTCGTAATCCATACTGAAGGAGTGCTTGACTGTTGATTTGGTTAGACGGTTCACCTCGATCACTGCCAGTCCTGTGGGCTCAAATTTATTGTTGAAAGATGCATCGCAGTAGTATAGTATTTCATGTCCCATTAAGCTTGTTATTGGTGAGTCATTCTCTTCTTCAGCGTTTGTTTTTTTGTTATTCCCGTTAGCTTTCCCCTAGTCTATACCATGTAGTTCCGTCATTAGCCTATTCGTATTCTGGATTATAGTTGTTCCATTTACCGCGTTGTCCTCATGAATCCCTTTCATCTTCGCCTTCCAGATGTTCCATAAGTTGATCATGATCATATATTTTATGACTTGTTCTTCCCATCCCGCTTCTTCAAATCCTCTGACTACTTTAAAAAACCACTCTTCTAGTGAGTCTTTACTTTGATCTTCGATTCTAATTTATGCGAAAGTTCCTGCCCAAATATCCTTACACATGTTGCAATTTAGTCAAAGATGTTCCACTGTCTCACCTTCTTCGTTGCACCAAATACAGTTTGTTGACGGTGCACATTTCCTATTATAGCGATTTTTCCTAATGGGGATCGCATTCTTTATAGCCCTCCAGCTGAAGAGTTTGATCTTTTTTGGTATATTAGAATTCCAGATTAGCTTCCATATAGGTGATGTGTGGTTTTGTATTGAGCTTGAGCTTGCCGGACTATTCTCTATTTGGTCTTCAGTGATTCTTTTGTAACCGGTCTTTGTATCATAAGTGCCATTCTTTGATAGGGGCCAGATAAATTTATCTCTTTCTCCCAAGTTTGGGATCTTTATTCTCTTAATAAGAGGTATGATAGGTTCCGAAAAGAGATTATCTAACATATTATTGTCCCATTCTTTCGTATCTTTGATGAATAGCTCTTTAACCTTCTTTTGCTTACAATTATCCGGTTTTTTAATTTCTAGTTTTTATCTATCCATTTATTATTCCAGATGTCAATTTCTTCCCCATCCCCAATAATATATATACCATGCTTAACTAATAAATCTCTCCCTTCTATAATGCTTGCCCAACTCCATGTTCGGCTTTGTCTCAACTTACATTCTAGAAAATTGTTTCGTGGAAAGTATATACCTTTCAGTAGCTTTGTTGCAAGGTTATCTTTGCTATGTAAGATCCTCCATGCCTGTTTAGCTAGGAGTACTGTGTTCATCTTTTTGAAATATTTAAATCCTAATCCTCCGATTAGTTTCCCTATTGTAATTTTTTCCCAAGCAAGTCAATGTATTCTATCTTTTTCCCTTTTCTGCATTCCTTGCGTTAATTTTATCAACATAAAAGACCTTTTTGGCTTGAGTTTCTAAGATACAGGGTTCTTCATTCCACCAAAAAGAACTTGTGTTGATCATTGTTGCCCCGTGTTCTGTTTTTCGCAATTTTTTTTATCGATGTTATACCACTTACACTCAAACAACACAACTGAACAACCACCACTGAATTCAACCTCAACAATCCTGACCAACTCACCGTAAAAAGTATATCCACCTATGACATTACAAAATAACTAGTTTACATACAAACACCCAACTAAAAAAGAAATACACTAAAAAGAAAACACAAGTAACCAACCTGTGATTGTACAAACTCTGTAATCTCGAGTAATTCTCTTTTCACCCTTTTACGCGTAAACCATTTGTCCCCGTTCACAACGCAAGAATCATATCGATACATGACGCTATTTGACATGTTGTACAATGAAAGCAACTCTTCAGTAGAAAGGGGATCACCATCTTGTTGCATTAAATAGACCTGCACACAAAGTTAGTTATTATTTAAAATAAAGTCAACTTATTTTGTAGACTTGTATACCTTTCTCTAGAACCCTCGACGAAACTGCTCTCGGTATTTTGTCTCTCTATCAAGGGCCGAAAGTGAGGACTTGTGTCCCAAAAAAACTAGTGTTAATAATCGATGATAGGATATTTAAATAAATGATTTTAATTAAAATACTTACACCACATATTGCTGGATCTCGTCGCAATTATGAATGATGTACCAATCGATGTGTTCCTTCTCTTTGTAGGGTAAAAATCCAATCACTTTCTTAGTAATCGGCTTGCATTGGCTCTCATTACACTGATATTTCCTTTCTTTTAAGAATCGTCTAACCAATCAGCCCTGATTGTTGAACTTTTTACTTTCCTTTCGAAGATAACGAGATATAAAAGTCAAAGTTTCCTCTAAAGCGTATCCCTCGGCGATTGAACCCTCTGGCCTGACCAGATTCTGAAAATATTCTTTTAGTTTCTTCAAGTACCTCTCAAATGAGTATATCCAACACACCAGAACCAGGCCTCCTAACCGAGCTTTCTCGTACAAGTGCACAACAAGGTGGATCATAATATCAAAAAAAGCTGGAGGAAAGATCATCTCTAACTTGCACATAAGCTCGACCACTTTAGACTTTCCCGATTCCAATTACTTTTTACTTAGGTTCTTTTTACAAACATCTCTGGACACGTTGCACAACACAATAATCGGATCGCTAATGTATTTGTTGTCGATTATCCCTAGAATACTAGCCACGAATGAAACTGCATCAGAATCTGACAGTCATGGGATTTCATACCGATAATTTTCCCCGTGTCACTCTGAACGTTGTTTCACAAGCTAGAAGCCAAACCATATGGAAAATTTTGCACCTTCAACAATTCTAGAAAATCTCGTCGCTTATCGGTTGTTATCGCATACTTTGCACGTGGTAGAATGGTCTTACCACGTGAGTCCACAAATAACCACAAATCTGACCTAATGTTCATGGCTTCCAGATCTTTCCTCGACTTGAAGTTATCTTTGTTAATTTTCCCATCTAAACAACCACCTGTGCCGAGAAGAGCACCACACACATTCTTCTCACAATGCATCACATCGATGTTATGTTTCAACAAGTTTTCCGACCAATACGGTAATCGGTAGCATATACTCGTTTTCTTCCAATTTGACTCACGAGGCCCAGTTTTCTTTGCCACCTTTTCACCGAAGTCCTTATGTATTCCCTGAAAAACAATTGGAACCTATCTAACTACGTATGAATATCTGCGGGACTATGTTTCCTAGGCGGGGGCCTATCATCAACTCTAATGTACGAAGACGCGTCTTTCCGAAAATGATGGCTCAGAGGCAACCACCGCTTGTGATCAAAATAAATAACTCATTTAATAACTGGTGTCTCCTTGTGTGTTCTAAAATAACACACCTAAAAAGGCAAGACACGTACGACAAGTGTACGGGTCGTCCAAGTAATATCCAGTAAACGGGATTTCGATATCAGGGACGAATTGGATATGACTAAAGTGTTATGCAATAAATTGAAATAGTTGCTTGAATGACAATTAAAAGTAAATGGAATGAATATTTGTTTTGTTTTTGTTTAAGAACTAAAGTGAAAATAAAGTAAAATATTAAACTAACTTAATGCAAATAATGAGACGCAAGAAAATAAAATATAAATGGATGCAAGAAAGAGAATAGTACTTGAGTCACGCTAGGGTTTCACCGAAATCAACTTAATCAATGCTTCTTTTAAGGGTCGAATTTGTAACTAGTAATAGTCGAGATTCTAGATTTTCCCAACCCCCGTCAGGGTGGACTTAGGAGCTATTCTAGGGTGTTACAAACCCCACCAGGGCGATTATAATCCACCTTCAAATGTCAAGTTCTCTACCCAATTGGCTATAAGGTTAACTAAGTCCGTCAGGATCAATAATTTCTACCTTACGTTTATTACCTATGTCCGTAATTAAACCCCCGTCAAGGAGATCACTTCCCCACCAAAGTGAATAGCTTAATTACTAAATCCTATGTCTAATTGACCAGATTAAAAATAGTGAAATAATCCTACCATAATAATCAATACTAATTGCCCAATTCAAATTAAATTATAAAAATCCCAAATCAGAAAACATTAATCAAATTAATTAGGGTTCAACCCATGTAGCAATTTTCAAGCACTTAAAAGGTTTAGCTCATAATTGAAACTAAAACTAAGAAAATAAAAGTAAAAGACATCATGTTAAACAGAAAGAAAAATAAATAAAACCTAAGTAAGAGGATGGGTTTGGCTGCGATTTGGAGAAGATGACCTTCTCCACCTCTTAGCTTTCTTCCTTCCTTGCTTCTGACTTGTAAAAAGAAGAGGCTAAGGGGGGTATTTATAGGCGTTAGGAAACCCTAATTCGTTTTTTACTTGGAGTGGAAGACAAGTTAAGAATTCTTTAATTCGCAGCCCTAAAATATAAGAAAGGTAAGATTCCGTTGCTGATTTGTTTTGGTCATATCTCCTTCAATACTTATCCGTTTGAAGCGTTCTTTATATCGAAATCACTTGTCTCGGAAAGCTCTATCCATTGGTCCAGATCATTCTCCCAAATTCTTATTTAATCTTGAGTTATGAGCTCGTCTTTGAACGTGACTGGAATTTCAGATTTATTTGACAACTTTATCTTTTCATTTTTTGCATATTTCCTTCCTTATTCTTCAAATTTCCATGTATATCTTGGTGAGTCATTACTGGTAGAAAAAGAAGCATGCTGAACAATATCTTTTTTCAAGGGAAATATATGTTCAAAGAATTCAGCATCTCTAGATTCACTAATAGTGTTATCAGCTAAGGACATAAACCTATAGGCTGCACTATTCTGAGCATATCCTATAAAGATAGAGTCTATGGTTTTGGGTCCAATGTTGACTCTCTTAAAGTCGGGTAAAGCTACCTTAGCTAAACACCCCCACACTCTTAAAAAATTCAGGTTAGGAGGGTATCCTTTCCACAACTCGTAAGGGATCTTATCTATACGTTTATAGGATACTCGGTTTAACAAATAACAAGCAGATAAGACAGCTTCCCCCCACATGTTGGATGGTAGGCCTGAACTAATTAATATGGCATTCATCATTTCTTTAAGGGATCTATTTTTCCTTTCGGCTATGCCATTTTGTTGGGGTGTATAAGGGGCACTAAGTTCATGAATAATCCCATTACTTTCACAAAATTCTTTAAGTGTGTTTGAACTATATTCCTGCCCCTATCGGACCTAAACCTTTTAATCTTTCTATCTAGTTGGTTTTCAACCTCAACCTTATATTTTAAAAAGGTGGACTCTGCTTCATCTTTAGACTTTTAAAGGTATACTTTGGTGAACCTAGAGTAGTCATCTACAAAGGTCATATAATAAAGTTTTCCTCCTCTACTAGCGGTAGTTTTAAAGTCAGCTAAATCAGAATGCACTAGTTCTAAGAGTTGAGATTCTCTAGTGGTTACATTTTTAAAGGGCTTTTTCGCATTCTTAGCCTCTACACATATTTGACACTTAACTAAATCATCATTATGGTTTCCAGGTATTAGACCATGAGTTTTAAGTCTTTTAATAGAGGAAACATTTAAGTGCCCTAATCTAGCATGCCACATATCAAGAGATTCAAAAATATAAGCAGAATTAGATGCATTCTCATTCAAAGCAGACTAAACATTAAGTACAAAAAGTCCACCATTAAGATAGCCTTTTCCTACAAATTCACCATTTCTAGAGATAATAATTTTCCCACCCTCAAAAACAAGTTTGAGTCCAGCTTTGTTTAGCAAAGACCCAGAGACTAAATTTCTACGAAGCGTGGGGACATACAAGACATCATTAAGGGCTAAGGTCTTGCCAGAGGTAAGTTTAAGACACACCTTTACCTTGCCAAGGACGCCCACAGTTGTAGAGTTTCCCATGTAAGCGCATTCCCCATCAGCTACATCTTCAAACTCTTGGAATAACTCTTTGTTGGCGCAGAAGTGTCTTGAAGCTCCAGTATCGAGAATCCATTTGGCCTTGTTCTCTACCAAATTAGTTTCGACCATTTCCGCGGCAATTACCTCTTTAGTTTCAGTCAAGTTGGCGCGAGGTGGATTATTTGGGTTGAACCTATCTTTGTATTGGTACGCCTTATGACCCTCTTTCCCACAACAGTAGCAGGTTACCTTGGTTTTCTGAATATTACCGGTTGGTTTGAAGTTGTTACCTCCAGATTTGTTGAAGTTACCTTTTGATTTGTTGTTCTTATTCTGACCATGAGATTTCCCTTTACCCTTGAAACTGTTTTTGTTACCATGCCCAGAAGTCTCGACCAAGTTTGCCTTTGAAGAATAATGAGGTAGAATTTCTGACTTTATCTTTGAGGCGATTTGCCTCTTCGGTTCTCATGTGGCTGATTAGCTCCTGGATCGACATGTCTTTCTTCTTATGTTTGAGGTGGTTACGGTAGTCACTCCAGGATGGTGGGAATTCCTCAAGACTGTTTTGCCGAACGTTCCCCAAGGATTAAACACTACTACACCTACACTCGTGTGCACTCACAAGCGAAGGGTGGAATCTGTATTATATTCGCTGAAGAACAGAAGGGAAGTGGAAGGAGAGTTATGTTGCTGCAGAATAATTTCGTAAAGAAAAATGGTGTAAGAAATAGTGTGAAGAACAACACTATTTATAGGAGAAAAGTAGCTGTTACAAAGCTTGGTCGTGGCTGAGATCAGGGCAACAAATTCGTAGGCAACAAATCTGCAGCAGTTACACAATGGCTGTTTCAAAACGTGGTTAAAGGTTTGACCAACGTGAAGAAATGTTTAAAACGTGGAGAGAAAAATCTGGGAGTTACAAAATTAAAATAAATAAAAATTGGTATAAAAAATTATTTATTTTTATCCCAGGATCCTAGGCCCGGGCACGGGCCGGGTGGATGGTGCGCGCATGGGCTTACCCATTAACTCATCATGTCCATGGGTGTTATTTTTTTCGAAGCTAATGATATCAAACAACTAATATACACCAAAACGTATTAGTAACCCACCGATGTGGGAAACTTAATAAGTCACTTTGTGACTTTTCTATCTTCACAACAAAGCCCCCACAACAATTCAATGTTCCAACACCTTTCTCAGACGATATAAGATAAACACTGAGCCAAAAACTCATGTTGCTACCTGGTGCACTTATATGCCTAGCAATGTACACCAAAATTTCAAGAATTATGTAGAGTTTCCAACTTGTGTGAGGATGATAGCGCGAGTGTGTGCGGATGTCTAGTTTATGTGCCCAACTGTACTGTCCCTCTTTTTGTCCGCATGTGCATCAAGAGATAGTCTAAAATTTAGAAGGGAAAAAAGATTTTGCTCGCCCATATATATGAGCTCTACGAGTTAATCGGGATATTCCGATTTCAAGGACTATTTATGAAATTAACACATATACTTGCGAGTTGGGTTGATGTAATGGTTGGACCGACCTTATATATATATAGGCTGCACCTTGAAATAGGTCATTTTGAACTTGTTGTAAACACACTTAGTAAAACGTAATAAATCTTTGGCGAAAATAGATCAAACAGATCTAAGGTTGAAAAACTAATCAAACCCAGAAAAAGAAATAGCAGAAAAATAAAGAACACAAAGATATATTGTGGTTCAGCAATATGGCTACATCCACGTTGAAGCCACCCTCAGATGATGCTTCGCACACTATAAGAACACGGTTACAACTTCAGATTACAGGATTACAAGAATAGAACACCACAAGGGTTTCAGCGTGAAACCCTAAGAACTCAATCGAGAAAAGCTACTCAATCTTCAAGTATTACACTTGATCTAATCTATTCTAATTATCAATCTTTATAGATAGATTGATAATGTTTACAATAAACCCTAACTATCTGAAGAACAAGAGAGAGACGAGAGCGAAGAGTCAAAAGACGAGAGAGTGAATTATGACCAAGTCTGAAGACTTGCGTCTTTTATATGACCCTTAGAGGGTTTTAATCTGAGCCGTCCAAAGTGGTATTTGATCAATGTATAAGATTAAGCCACATAAGTAAGTCGGTGCAAGTCATAACCCGAGAAAGTAACCCATTCTAATTGCTGAAGTGAGTTGCCACATAAGCTGCCACCTCAGTCTTTTGACCACCAACTTTGACTTTACCAAATATCAACAATCTCCACCTTAAAGTCAAATATACCTCCTCTAATTTCCACTCCATTAATTCATCATAAGCTGCCCTCCAAGTGTTCAAGTGTGCTCAGCACCATCTGGCTGCTTCAAAATAATTACCTGAAAATAATTACTAAAAACCACAAGTTTAGTAAATAACTTAAACCACAATAATCAAACTAAATCACAGAATGTTAAGCAAAGCTAAGCAATGCTTAAATTTTGTAACTGTTAACACTTTAGTCCCCATATCTGATAGATTTTCTTCTGTTGGAATTTTGCACAGTTTAATATCCTCAGAACCAAGCCAATTTCTGATGAAATGAAATTTAACATCCACATGCTTAGTCCTTTCATGATAAACTGGATTTTTACTTAAGAATATAGCACTTTGACTGTCACTATAAATTGTTACAAAAGACTTAGTAAATTTCAACTCTTTAGTTAACCCATGTAACCAAATACTTTCTTTAAAACAATCACATATAGCAACATATTCAGATTCAGTAGTAGATAATGCAACTAAGGGCTGCAATTGAGATTTCCAAGTGATACAGTTTCTACCAAGTGAGAAACAGTAGGATGTGGTAGACTTCCTACTGTCTCTATCACCAGCAAAATCTGCATCAACATATCCTACTAATTCAAAAGGCACATTCCAATTTCCATAACATAATCCAACCTCTAAAGTACTGTTAATATAAGATACAACCCATTTTAAAGCATGCCAATGTTCAAGTCCAGGATTAGACATATATCTACTTAGCAAAGATATTGAATAAGCTAAATCAGGCCTGGTACTAATCATGGCAAACATAAGTGAGCCTATAACATTTGAATAAGGGACATAACTCATTTTTACCTTTTCAGTAACAGTTTTGGGACATTGATTTTTACTAAGGATAAAGTGACCAGCTAAAGGCATCTCAACATGCTTACCATCTGATGTCTCCCTAATTGTTTTATTTTCGACCCTTGGGAGACATCATTTTTGGTGTTTATTTAATTAATTTGATAGACTTTTGTACTAAATATTCAATAATTCGGAATTCCCTTTTTATTTCTAGCATTTTTAATTTATTAAACTTTTTCGCGTAATATTGGTATTTTTAGTGTAAAGTTTACAGGTTTTAGATGTTAGCTAGGAGAGGAATCCGAGGAGAAAGTCAAAGATCGTGATTTAGAGTCAAGACTTGAAGATAAATCCCGAAGATATTATTTTTAGAGCTGGAAATCCATTTTCCAGGCCATAGATTGCTGATTTCGAGGTGCTTAAGCGATGATTTAGCTGTTGACCTTTGAAGAAAAATCACTCCTTATCGAGTTACGGAACTTTAGCAACTAGAATGAGGTCAATCGGAGTTGTAACGCATCGGGAAAACCGTTTTAGTGAAGATGTATCAGCAGTTACGAGATTTTGGGCTTAGAAAATGGGCTTGGACATTTAATTAATATTCTATTTTCTGGTCCAAGCCCTAAAACGAATTTATGCTTATAAAAGGAGGTCTGGACTTCTATTTTTTACACAATTCACATTCCACAAGATTAAAAACACCAGAGAGAAGCAACAGAAGGAAGAAAGAAGAAGCTACAAGAGCTGGAGTGGGTCTATAGCTCCGTTCGTAGTCATTCCAATTCCGGAAATTAGGTTCTTTTATATTTTAATTTTGTAAACAATATGAATTCTATTTCTTTTAATTTAGTTTTTAATTTTAATATGAGGTAAGCTTTTTCATAGTGCTTGTGAACAAACAATGGGTGAATCTTAATTTTATGAAATAACGAATGTTGAATTTGGGTTTATATTAAATTAAATTAAATTGGGTTCATTACTCTTTTCGATAATTTGTGATTATTTACTGATTTTAGAGTCGCGAACTAATATTAGGTATCAGTATCTAAGCTATTCCACATATGTGGCGTGTGGATCATCCTGACGGAGGGTTTAGGTATAGAATTAATTATTCAATCTAGGATAAAAGCTATTGATTCTGACGAACTTATCTAATTCTAGGGCCAATGAGGTAAAACACTTAAACATCCAACGGTGGATCATATTTACCCTGACGGGACTAGTGACACTTTAGGATCGCCTTATAGTCCACCCTGACGGGGGTATAAGGAATTTAGAATCCCGACCATTGTAATTGACCAATTTAGTCCTTAAACAACATAAGTTAGGAAGTAAGATTAGGAGGATCCTTGCGTTCTCAAGTACTACATCTCATATTGCGTTTTCACTCATTTTACTTGCGTCTTAGCTTCTACTTGCATTTATAAATTGTCTTTCATTTAGTAGTTTTAATAAACAAAACCAAACAAACATTTTATTATCTTTTACTTTCATAAGTGCATCAATCACTATTTGCTAGACATTGTGATCAACCATTCCGTCCTTGGAACGAATCTGATTTATCAGTTATTACTACTTGGGACAACCGTACACTTGCGGTTGTGGTTCGATAAGCATTTGTATTTATTTTTAGAACACACAAAGGACCACCAAGTTTTTGGCGCCGCTGCCGGGGACGGTAGCGTGTGACCACGGTGTTTATCCTTTAGTAATAGTGCATTTATTTTTATTTTTGCTTTTATCAGTTTTACGCTTTTTGTTTGTTTATCTTTCTCAGGTTTTTAGGTTTGGTGTATGCGAAGAAGGCTATTCAAGGATCTAGAGCCAACACCTCCGATCCTTAGTAATCCAGAATCGTTGATCAGACTTGCTAACAAGAGAAGAAGAGAACAAGAAGCTTTAGAAGTAGAAGAGTTAAGTAACAGAATGGAAGAAGTCCATCTTCAAGACAATCAACAAAATAATCAACTAGGCGCAGGTGGCCAACCTTTGGCTCCTGGCGTTATTCCTCCAGTTCCACCAGTGAATCCTAATCCTCCAGTCCAGATAGTGATGAATCATGATCCGTGGTTTACTAATGGTCCTCCAGAAGTTCCATTCCGTGCTCCAGCTATAGGAGTAGGTGCTCCAGATATTAATGTTCCGAGATTCTGACCAGATTCAGGTATGTTAGCTCAGTTCCAGAACTTTGGAAATTTTCGTGGTAGAGTTGGAGAAGATCCTCTTAGGGCAGTACAGAAATTCAAACAGATATGTGATTCTTATATCACACAAGGGGTTTCGAGAGAACAGATGTATTTTGCTGCTTTTAAATTTTTTGTGATTGATGGAGCAAGTGAATGGCACGATACGCAAGATCCCACAAAGATTACTAATTGGGACCAATTAGAGATTGCGTTCTTTGACAGGTATTACCCAAGTAACATGAGATTAGATGCTGAATTAGAATTGACGCATTTCCGTCAAGAATATGATGAAACTGTGGGTAAGAGTTGGACAAGATTTCAGATGTGTTTGCGTAAAGTTCCCAATCATGGCTATTCAGAACAACAACAGCTTAAGATCTTTTATAGAGGCCTTGATGGGACTTCAAGAGAGAAATTGGATACGCTATGTGGAGCAGGTTTTCTTCAAGTTCAACCCGCTCATGCCAAGATCATTTTAGAGAGAACAGTTAAGAATGAAGTTGGGTGGAATTCCGTAAGAACACCAGTTAAGGGAGTGAATAATGTTGACATGGAAGAGAAATTTGCTACGCTTGAGAATAAAATTCAGAATACCATAGAGCAACAATTGAAGCAGCTAACTTTAGCTGTAAAAGAAGGTTTTTCGAGTAAGAAGGTAGCTGTGCATGCTGCACAAGAGGTTTATATGTGTTCAATTTGTAAGGTAGATGATGATGATGAGGAAAGTTGTCCGAATAACCAAGAATCAGTGAATTTTATGTCCAATAGAGGTAATTTCAATCCAAGTGGTAATGGATATCAGCCTAACAGAAACCATCCTGGGTTTCAATACTCAAATCCCAATGGGGCAGCCAATCCTACCTACGCGTATCAGCCGCGTCCTCAAGGAAACAACTATAATCCAAGACCACACAACAATTATCAAGGAGGACAGAATCAGGGTAATTATGTACAAAGGCAAGCTCCTCAGAATGCTCCTCAGAATACCTACGATGAGAATTTAAACCAGAAAGCTTTACCTGCCCATCCACAAGAAGGAGTAGTTACCCTTCAGAAAACCGTTGAAAATTTGATTGCTCTTCAAACACAAGCTTTGGAACGTCAGAACGCAGCTTAAGCGAATATGAAGATTTCCCAGAATCAGCTAAGTCAAATTAATAAACAGCTGAATCAACGTCCGCAAGGACAACTTCCTAGCGATACTGAGAATCCGATACAACATGAAGATTGCAAGGCTGTAACATTAAGAAGTGGTAAGAACCTTCCTCCACCTCCTTTTCCCGTTATGAAAGAGAAAGAAGTTCCAAGAAAAGAAAAGGAAATAGGTGAGAAAGAGAAAGGGAATGAGAAAGATAGTGAGGTTGAAGAAATCGAAAGACCAAGAGAGGTTCCGAAAAAGAGAGATGAAATTGTAAGCAATCGCCCTCCACCACCGTTTCCATCGCGAGTTCAGAAAAAGGGTGATATGGCTGATTTTCAGAAGTTCTTTAATAGAGTGAAGGGTTTGAGTATTAATATTCCGTTACTTGAGGCAATTAGAGATATTCATAAGTATACGAAATTTTTGAAGAGGGCCCTCACGAATAAAAGGCCTTACTGTGATAATGAAATGATTGGCCTTCCTGAAGAGTGTAGCGCGATTTGTCAAAGTAAATTACCTCCGAAGTTAGTTGATCCGGGGAGTTTCACGATTCCCATATCGATTGGAGAAGAATGGAAAGGAAAGGCGCTATGCGACTTGGGGGCAAGCATAAATTTGATGCCCAAGTCAATCTTTGATAAGCTAAAAATTGGAAACGCAAGACCCACCTCTATGGTCTTGCAAATGGCGGACAGGTCTCTTGCTCATCCTGAAGGCCGAATTGAGGATGTCCTTGTTAAGGCAGGTACACTTATATTTCCTGTTGATTTCGTAATTCTTGAATACAATGCAGATAGAAATGTCCCCATTATTTTGGGTAGACCATTCCTAGTTACAGGGAGAACATTGATCGATGTAGAGAATGGCGAATTAACGATGAGGATACAAGATGAGGAAGTCAAATTCAATGTATTTCGAGCTATGAAATTCCCAGATTCTCAGGAAGATTGCTTCAGAATGGATGTAGTAGAGCAAGCATCGCAAGAGGTATTTAATTGTTTAAATTTTGATGATATCTTGCAGGCTGCTTTGACATTAGATTCACCTGAGATGATGGAGGAGCTTACAGAAACAGTGGCAGCTCTCAATTTTGAAAATCCGAAGTATAGGCGTCTTGCCTATGAACCTGTGAGAGAACCGGGGGAGATTATTCCTAAAAAGAAACCTTCAATTGAATCTCCTCCGGAATTGGAAGAAAAACCATTGCCAGCACACTTGAGGTATGCATATTTGGGTACTAATGAAACTTTGCCTGTTATTGTTTCAGCTAATTTAACAGGTCCTCAAGAAGATAAACTGTTGCGTGTGTTGAGAGCCAACAAAGAAGCAATAGGTTGGACAATTGCTGACATCAAAGGCATTAGTCCATCCGATTGTCAACACAAAATCAATCTTGAAGACGTTAATGCACGCTCAGTTGAAGGTCAGAGAAGATTGATGCCAGCTATGAAGGATGTGGTGAAGAAAGAGGTGATCAAGCTTTTAGATTCGGGGATTATTTATCCCATTTCGAGTAGCGAATGGGTGAGTCCGGTTCAGTGTGTACCAAAGAAAGGAGGAATAACAACAGTTCTTAATGACAAAAATGAAGCGATTCCTTCAAGATCGGTAGTTGGATGGAGAGTTTGCATGGATTATAGAAAGCTGAACAAGGCCACCAGAAAAGATCATTTCCCTTTGCCCTTCATCGATCAAATGTTAGATAAATTAGCCGGAAGAGAGTACTATTGCTTCTTGGATGGTTACTCCGGGTACAATCAGATTTACGTGGCTCCAGAAGATCAACATAAGACTACTTTTACATTCCCTTTTGGTACTTTTGCATATCGCAGAATGCCATTTGGGTTGTGTAATGCTCCCGCTACTTTTCAGAGATGCATGATGGCCATCTTCTGGGATATGATTGATAATTTCCTGGAAGTGTTTATGGATGATTTCTCCGTGTTTGGTGATGATTTTGATATATGTTTAGATAACTTGGAAAAAGTGTTAGTGAGATGCAAGGAAACAGATTTGGTGCTCAACTGGGAGAAGTGTCATTTCATGGTTCGCGAAGGTATTGTTCTGGGTCACAAAGTTTAGAGTGCTGGTTTAGAGGTTGATAGAGCAAAGATAGAGGTAATTAAAACTCTTCCCCCTCCTGTTTCTGTTAAAGGGGTAAGGAGTTTTCTTGGCCATGCTGGCTTTTATAGGCGTTTTATTAAGGATTTTTCTAAGATTGCTAAACCATTATGCAACTTACTCGAAAAGGATTGCAAATTCCTTTTTGATGAAGCTTGTTTAGCGGCCTTCCAAGCAATTAAGGAAAAACTCATTTCTGCTCCTATAGTGTTACCTCCAGATTGGAATTTACCGTTTGAGGTTATGTGTGATGCGAGTGATTTATGTATGGGAGCTGTATTGGGACAGAGAAAAGAGAAGGTTTTTCATTCGATTTACTATGCTAGTAAAACTTTTAGTGGTGCTCAGATTAATTACACAGTTACAGAAAAGGAGTTGCTAGCAGTTGTCTATTCGTTTGATAAATTTCGCTCTTATCTTCTTGGAGCGAAAGTTATTGTTTATACAGATCATTCCGCGATCAGATTTCTTATGGAGAAGAAAGATGCGAAACCAAGGTTAATCAGATGGGTGTTATTGCTTCAAGAGTTCGATTTAGAGATCAAAGATAGAAAGGGTTGTGAGAATCAGGTTGCAGATCATCTATCGCGCTTAGAGGGTTCAGAGATGAATAGTGGTACTAAAGCAGTTAGAGAAGAGTTTCCTGATGAGAGTTTATTCGTTTTTCGAGATTATGAGGCTCCGTGGTATGCAGATATTGCGAATTTAGTGGTGAGTGGTGTTTTTCCTGAAGGTTCTACTTATCAAGAAAGAAAGAGGTTAGCTCATCGTGCTAGACAGTTCTTTTGGGAGGATCCGTTCCTCTATAAAGTTTGTGCTGACCAAATGATACGAAGATGTGTAGCAAGGGAAGAGACTCAAGCCATTATAGCTGGATGCCATGATTCATTATATGGCGGACATTTTAAGGGAGATAGAACTGCTGCGAAGGTATTTCAATCAGGTTTTTACTGGCCTTCTCTTATTAAAGATTGTCATGAATATGTTAAGAAGTGTACGAGATTCCAGTTTACCGGAAACATATCTAAGAGGGATGAGATGCCGCGTAATAATGTGTTAGAGGTTGAGATATTAGATGTGTGGGGCATAGACTTTATGGGTCCTTTCGTTCCTTCAAATGGTAACCTCTATATCTTATTAGCTGTTGATTATGTATCTAAGTGGGTAGAAGCGGTGGCTTTACCTACTAATGATTCACGAGTGGTGATTAAGTTCTTGAAATCACATATTTTCACTAGACATGGCACACATAGAGTAATTATTAGCGATGGAGGATCTCATTTCGTTAATAAATATCTGAAGACTGTTCTAGAGAAATATGGAGTTAGACACCGTGTATCTACTACATATCATCCACAATCCAATGGTCAAGCTGAAGTATCGAACCGTGAAGTCAAGTCAAACCTAGAGAAACCGTTGGTCCTACAAGAAAAGATTGGTCAATGAAATTAGATGATGCGTTGTGGGCCTATCGTACTGCGTTTAAGACTCCAGTTGGTGCATCTCCATATCGTATGGTGTATGGTAAGGCTTGTCACTTACCTTTAGAGCTTGAAATGGGTGCCTATTGGGCAATTGCGCAGTTGAACTTAGACCCTATCTTAGCCGGAAAGAATCGTATGATGAAGCTTAATGAACTTGATGAATCCCGATTGCATGCTTATGAAATTGCCAAACTTTACAAAGAAAACACAAAGAAATGGCATGACAATCGGATTCGTCCAAAGAACTTTGAAGTGGGGCAAAGAGTATTGAAATATAACTCAAAGTTCAGCAATTATCCGGGTAAGTTAAGATCTAAGTGGTCAGGTCCATATATTGTGACCAAAGTTACACCTCATGGGGCGATAGAAATAGAACATCCGCTAGAGAACCGTACCTTCATGGTTAACGGTCACAGATTAAAGATATACCATGGAGGTGAAGATACCGATCGCTCGGAAGATCCACATCCCGGGGAGGTCATGTATCTCCTCGAGACTCCTTAGAAGCGTGAGGTAACCCGTCGAGCTTAACGACGTTAAACAAAAGCCAATTCATTGTACATTAGCTGAGTTTTTAATTTTTGCATTCTAGAATAGTTTGATTTTCGTAATTTTAGTGTTTATTATTAAGAAATGAGGAAGGGTAGTTGTTTTTGATGATTTCAGGGGTAAAAATGTCATGAGTTTGGGGTCGATGAGGCGAAAATAGGAGAAAATTGGTTGGATGTCCAGGAGAAACCGGGAACCCGGTTTTGGAGCTGGTACCAACCACTTTCACGCAACCCTTGGCGTTTTGGGTTCACGACACAGCGTCGGAACCGGGTACCCGGATTTTCGAAACCGGGAACCCGGTTTTGGTGCTGTGATTTCTGAAATTTTCTGACCCAGCGTCTTGGAAGCTTGCGTTTTGCTGCGTTTTGGTTCGCGTCATCGACACAAAACCGGGAACCCGCATTTGGTAGAACCGGGTACCCGGTTTCGGAGCTGTAAAAATCCAAAAGTCTGACCCAGCGTCTTGGAAGCTTGCGTTTTGCTGCGTTTTGGTTCGCGCCATCGACACAAAACCGGGAACCCGCATTTGGTAGAACCGGGTACCCGGTTTCGGCGAGTAAAATCTCTGACCCCGCGTCTTGAGATCTAGCGTGTTGGTGCGTTTTGAAAAAAAAAGGATCCATAATTGTTTTTCCGCGCCGTCACAGCGACGCGGAACCGGGAACCTGGTTTGCCAAAACCGGGAACCCGGTTTGAAAGCTGTGAGAGGCGGTTTTGGGTGTTTTAACCTAGTTTTCTTAGCCTCTTCTGCAAGTTTTTACCTAAAACGCACCAATAGCCTCCCCACCTCCGAAATTCATCTACCAAAACACTATATATCATCAAATCCTACCCTCTTTCACCACAAAAACATAAGATCAACTCACCTCCTCTCCAAAATAACATCAAATCCTTAGTTTTTTTCCAACATTCTTCTTCACCCAATTCCTTAAATTAAACCCAATTCTTTCTTCTCCCACACAAATTAACCAAGACCCATCTCATATTTCACCTAGTTCTTAAATTCTTAAACCTCAAACCATCAAAATTCTAAACTTTTCTCTAAGTTTTTCATTATTTGAAGTTTTGAGTTTGGGGTGAAAAGAGATGACTAACAGAACCGGTTATTTCCGAAGAACTGCTCCTAGAAGGAAAACCACCATTGGTGGTTCCCAAGACCAAGCTATTGAGATTCCTGATTCGCGTCCTAAACGTAAGATTGATGACACTAAGCTTGACTCTAACAGAAAAGAAATCACAGGTCAAAAGAGAAGATTGATTGATGAGATAGAAAGTGAGAAGGAACCAGAAGAGGAAATTGCGAATAACATTGAGAAGGAAACTGAACAAGAGATTCCGGAAGCACCCGTTCAAAAACCTCCGCGTATGAAGATGTGGGCCCACAAGCCTAAGAGGGTTTATACTTGTTGGAATACTCAGGTTTGTGAAAGAATTGAATTTTTGAAATTTGGTGAGGAGATGAATTTTCCTAAGGGTATTATGAGTAGTGATTACAAAGAATATGCTGTGACATGTGCTAAGTTTGGTTGGAAAGAATTGCAAGAAAGGAAGCTTGAGTTTATTCCTACTTTTGTGCGAGAATTTTATGAAGGTTTAGCAATCTCCCGTGATGCCATTGATATCCGCAAAAAGGTAGTTCCTTTCTCTATTGAACGTATTCGGAAATCCTTGAAATTACCCAACTTTTCTGGTACATGCCCTTTCCAAGAAATTATTAATGACCCTTCTTTTGATTTTGAATCCCTTTGGGGGACCGTGCTTGTTAATGGGACTAGCCCAATTCCTGAAGGTGAAAGGTATCCTGGACAGTTTTACAGCAGTAGTTTGACACCTCGTGCTAAGGTTTGGTCTCGTTTCATAATACCCACTTTCTTTGGTATTAAACACACTTCCGAGTTGAAGAAAGAGCACATATTTGTTATTAAGTGTATTTTGGAGGAGAAACCATTTGATGTTGCTAAGATCATTTATGATACAATCATGGAGTTCGCGAAATCACCAATGAAACAACAAAATCTGAAGTTTCCTTGCACTATTACTCAGTTGTGTCTAGACGCAAAGATTCCGCGTAAGGACGCAGATATTGATACTGTTTCAGTTGGTGTGAGTATAGCTTTGAGCACAATCAAGAACATCCATGAAGAAGCAACGCGAACTACAAGAAGTCCGAGAACTCCTCAATCAAAGAAAGTGAAAACTGTACCTGAGTTGGAAGCGAAGATTCAGGTGTTGGAAGAGAATCAGGAGAAGATGATTGCTACTTTGGGAAACGTTACAAAAGAATTGGACCTGCTTCGAAATTTAATCCTAGGCGTAAATACACTTCAAAACGCGATTTATGATGCTGTTACGCGAGATAAAGGTCCAGAACGCAACACCGATAACCAGCCTCGCGCTGGTTAAGATACGTTTTCTAAACTTTCCTCTTAGTGTAGATTAGTTTAAATGCTTTATTGAGTCTTTTCCAGTCGTGGGGACACGACTCATTTTTGAGTTTGGGGTGGGGTTCGTTGCCTCATCCCAATTTTTATGTGTTATTTATTTTATTTGCTTTCAATAAAACAATTTTCGGAGTTGCGTTTGACTGTAGAAATTTTTAAATATCCCTTTAAGCATACTCTTGATAAATCTATGATAGTAAATAGTGGACTTTAGGGATTGATATAAAACACACTTACAATTGCATGCGAACATAGGTAATTGATAGGAAAAATTAATGAACAATGCAAATGAAGTAAGCTTGTACTCAAGGAATATGTTTGGTGTGTAGAACGTGAAATCCTAATTAGTAGAGAACCCACCTAGATATGAACTAAAAACAAACTATGTACTTAGGAAAATGATAGGGGCAGTTCTTTGTTAGCCATTTGTGCCTTTATAGCCTTCTATCCCTTGTATTAATTATTATCCGTCTTAGCCCACTTTGAGCCTTTAGCCTTTTCTTTGTAGCCACGATATAAGCCATTATCCCTTAGATTATTAGGCATGGCCATATGACCCGCACTTGAATCACAATCCTGAGACATGTCTCGAGCTTGAGTTTGGGGTGGTGGGACCACATATGGGGAATTTAATGGGTTGGGATTGATGTGCTTTGTATTGTAGCACAATTGCAGATGATATATATTTGTAACCCTTTGCCGGGAATGAAGAAAAATGAAAAAGAAAGAAAAATGAAAAATTTTGAAAAATCATACAGTAGGAATCGGGAACCCGGATTCATCAAAACCGGGAACCCGGTTTGCTTCTGTACACAAAAAAAAAAAAGAGAAAAGAAAAGAAAAAGAAAAATATGAATGAATAAAACATCCGGCAAAGTGGAATTTTCTGAAAATCATCTTGTTAATAGTGGGTAGACATGGGACGCTAAATTATTGCGGATATGGGTGAGTGAGAACATCTTTTTGAGCGATTAACTCAAGCTCGAGGACACTGTTGATGGTAAGTGAGGAGAGAGCCAAAAGCTCACTTCAAATTTACCAAATATACATCCACACCCGTCCTTAAGCCAATATTATAACCGTAAAGACCTCGTGATTCCTAAGTGCATAGTGAATTTGTTATTCTGTTGATAGGGAATATACTAGGTGGAGCGTTCAAAGCGAGTCAGGATTAATGACCACCCTATAGCCATCATACAGAGATGAGTACAAGTGTAACCTTCAAGCATTGCGACTTTAATTTTATGATTGAGATTATTTATGTTTGATGTTGCATGATTAGTGTATGTGTATATTAGTCTCTAGAGTTTGCTATATGAGATTTGTTTTGAGAATTGCTTTAGGGTTTATTTGCTAGTTTCTACTTGTTTATACGCTTACTTCTACCCCTTTGTTTTGTTTTACTTTGTCGGGACGACAAAGGTTTGAGTTGGGGGTCTTGATGTCTCCCTAATTGTTCTTATTTTCGACCATTGGGAGACATCATTTTTGGTGTTTATTTAATTAATTTGATAGACTTTTGTACTAAATATTCAATAATTCGGAATTCCCTTTTTATTTCTAGCATTTTTAATTTATTAAACTTTTACGCGTAATATTGGTATTTTTAGTGTAAAGTTTACAGGTTTTAGATGTTATCTAGGAGAGGAATCCGAGGAGAAAGTCAAAGATCGTGAATTAGCGTCAAGACTTGAAGATAAATCCCGAAGATATTATTTTTAGAGCTGGAAATCCATTTTCCAGGCCATATATTGCTGATTTCGAGGTGCTTAAGCGATGATTTAGCTGTTGACCTTTGAAGAGAAATCACTCCTTATCGAGTTACGGAACTTTAGCAACTGGAATGAGGTCAATCGGAGTTGTAACGCATCGGGAAAAGCCGTTTTAGTGAAGGTGTATCAGCAGTTACGGGATTTTGGGCTTAGAAAATGGGCTTGGACATTTAATTAATATTCTATTTTCTGGTCCAAGCCCTAAAACGAATTTATGCTTATAAATGGAGGTCTGGACTTCTATTTTTTACACAATTCACATTCCACAAGATTAAAAACACCAGAGAGAAGCAACAGAAGGAAGAAAGAAGAAGCTACAAGAGCTGGAGTGGGTCTATAGCCGTTCGTAGTCATTCCAATTCCGGAAATTAGGTTCTTTTTATATTTTAATTTTGTAAACAATATGAATTCTATTTCTTTTAATTTAGTTTTTAATTTTAATATGAGCTAAGCTTTTTCATAGTGCTTGAGAACAAACAATGGGTGAATCTTAATTTTATGAAATAACGAATGTTGAATTTGGGTTTATATTAAATTAAATTAAATTAAATTGGGTTCATTACTCTTTTCGATAATTTGTGATTATTTACTGATTTTAGAGTCGCGAACTAAGATTAGGTATTAGTATCTAAGCTATTCCACATATGTGGCGTGTGGATCATCCTGACGGAGGGTTTAGGTATAGAATTAATTATTCAATCTAGGATAAAAGCTATTGATTCTGACGAACTTAGCTAATTCTAGGGCCAATGAGGTAAAACACTTAAACATCCAACGGTGGATCATATTTACCCTGACGGGACTAGTGACACTTTAGGATCGCCTTATAGTCCACCCTGACGGGGGTATAAGGAATTTAGAATCCCGACCATTGTAATTGACCAATTTAGCCCTTAAACAACATAAGTTAGGAAGTAAGATTAGGAGGATCCTTGCGTTCTCAAGTACTACATCTCATATTGCGTTTTCACTCATTTTACTTGCGTCTTAGCTTCTACTTGCATTTATAAATTGTCTTTCATTTAGTAGTTTTAATAAACAAAACCAAACAAACATTTTATTATCTTTTACTTTCATAAGTGCATCAATCACTATTTGCTAGACATTGTGATCAACCATTCTGTCCTTGGAACGAATATGATTTATTAGTTATTACTACTTGGGACAACCGTACACTTGCGGTTGTGGTTCGATTAGCATTTGCATTTATTTTTAGAACACACAAAGGACCACCACCATCTAAGTTTCCATACTTTTCAACCAATTTTTGCAGATATGGTTTTTGATGAAGTTTCAGAGAACATACCTTTCTATTTCTTTCAATACAAATACCTAGTATCTTTTTAGCATGGCCCAAATCCTTCATATCAAACTCAGAACCAAGGTCAGTTTTGAGTTTATTTATTCTCTGCACTGAGTTACTTATCAACAACATATCATCAACATATAGAAGAAGGAACAACATCACATTATGCTCAAATTTTAGATACAATCAGTTATCATATTCACTTCTCTTAAAACCAAGACTTAAAACAAATGTATCAAATCTTTTATACCATTGTCTAGGGGACTGTTTTAAGCCATATAAAGATTTTTTCAATAAACATACATGGTCAGAATGTTTAGTATCAACAAATCCTTCAGGTTGATGCATATATATGTTTTCATCAAGTTCACCATGTAAGAATGCAGTTTTTACATCTAACTGTTCTAATTCCAAATAATAACATGCAACATATGCAAGCATCATCCTTATGGTTTTAAACTTAACTACTGGAGCAAAAATTTCATGAAAGTCAATGCCTTCTCTTTGAGTATATCCCTTAGCTACTAGTCTAGCTTTAAACCTAGGTGTATCACTTTCAGTTATACCTTCTTTAAGTTTAAAAAGCCACCTACATTCAATTACTTTACAGTCTACAGGTGGTTTAACTAAAATCCAAGTTTTATTAACATGTAATGAATTCATTTCATCTTTCATAGCTTTAATCCAACTATCTTTAAACTCAGATTTCACAGCTTCAATATAAGACTTAGGTTCAGCCTTACTTACCTCAGAAGCTGCAATTAAAGCTGTATAAACAAGCTCAGCATATGAGTACCTTGAAGATGGTCTAGGTTCTCTTCTTTCTCTATCTCTGGTCAATTGATAATTGGTTAAGCTCTCCTGAAGAGACTCCTGAGGAGTCTCAGTCTCAGTGGTATGCTCAGTTCCAGCTGGCTGCTCTGGGTTCTGGACTCCATCAGGGTCTTCTCCTTGTGCTGGATCAGGTTGACTTTGGTCAACTTCATCACTTCCAACAGTTGATAGGGGCTCCACCTCAATTGTGACATTCTCAGGTGTAATATCTGTCTTATTTGTATCAGAACCTGAAATCAAAGAATCATTCTTGCAAGGGAAATTAGTTTCATCAAAAATTACATCTCTACTGATGATAATTTTTAACCCTCTAGAATTTTTATCCCACAATCTATAGCCTATAGTGCCATGCATAGTTTGATAACCTAAGAAAACACATTTAAGTGATCTAGGGTCTAATTTTCCTTCTCTATTATGAGTATATGCAGCACAACCAAATATACGCAAATCAGATAAATCAGGTTTTTTATTGTTCCAAAGTTCCATGGGACATTTCATATTGATTGATCTATTTGGGCTTCTATTTATCAAATAAGTAGCAGTATATAAGGCTTCACCCCAAAAAGACTTAGGCATACAAGATGTAAACAAGAGGCATCTAACCTTTTCTAATAAGGTTCTATTCATTCTTTCTGCAGCACCATTTTGTTGTGGTGTTTTTCTAACAGTTCTATGTCTTAATATCCCTCGCAATTTACAAAAATTATCAAATTCTTCATTACAAAATTCAAGGCCATTATCAGTTCTAAAAGTTTTAACATGCTTGCCAGTTTGGTTTTCATATAAGATAAGCCATTCTTTTATTGTTTCAAAAGTATCACTTTTATTTTTCAACAAAAAAGTCCAAACACGCCTAGAATAATCATCTACTAGGGATAAGAAATATTTTCTACCCCCATGTGTTTCATACTTATCAGGACCCCACAAATCAGCATGTATATATTCAAGTATAGATTTAGACATATGAATACCCACATTGAATTTCATTCTATGTTGTTTAGCTAAAACACAAGGCTCACAAAAGGAGAGATTAGAGATAGAATCCTTACCCAACATTCCATCCTTACTTAGCATATTCAAGCCTAATTGGCTCATATGTCCAAGTCTTAAATGCCACTTTACAGTAGCTACATTATCAAGGTTAGTACTGACAGAATTCACATCATTTTTAATACACATACCATCAAGAATGTACAGACCAGACTTTTTCTTTCCACATAGAACAAGTTTATCATTTTTAAACACATTAATCACACCATTTGAGACTTTATACACACAACCCAAATCATCTAAAACACCTAAAGAAATAAGGTTTCTTTTTAGGTCAGGAATCCACCTAACATCAGTAAGGGTCACATTTTTTCCATTGTTAAGTCTCAAGTTAACTTTACCAATACCAGCAACCTGACATGTATTATTATTACCCATATAAACAGTTTCAACATTTGTTTCAATCAAATCCACAAACCAATCTTTATTTGGACTCATGTGAAATGTACAACCAGAATCTAAAATCCAATTAGACTTACAAGCAATGTCAGAAACATTTAATACCTCACAAGTATCATCAATTTTATGGGGCATACATGCAATATTGGTTTCATTGTTACTATTGTTATTCTTGTTCTTAAGCGCATAACAATTCTTCTTATTATGGCCAGGTTTTCCACAATGATAACATTTACGAGTTTTCTTATACTTTTTCTTATTCTTATTGTTTTTAACATGCTCATGATTTTCAGTTTTATGATTCACAAACAAATTATTTCCAACACGTTTAATATTCTTTAATTCAAGTTCCCTAGTTTTCAGAGAGGCAACAATTTGATCAAATGTAGGAATAACAGTAGAATATTGAAACGCATCTTTAACAACTTGATAAGAGTCAGGTATAGCATTCAAAGAGATCATGCATTTAGAGGTCTCATCTAAAGCCATATCAGAACCTTTAAGAACAAGATTAAGTTTTAAAAACTCATCAACATTTTCATCAATTGTTTTAGAAGAATCCATTTTATACGAAAACAAATTTCCTTTCAAGAAGGCAAGATTAGGAGCAGATTGAGAAGAGTAAAGAGATTCAAGCTTACCCCATAAGTCAAGTGCAGTATCGGCTCCATCTACTTTTCGTATAACATTATCAGATAGGTTTAAGAACAGGAGATTATAAGCTTCTTCTCTTATTTCGTTTGTTCTTTTCAGAGATTCTTCGGACCACTTTTCAAGATCAGGCTCGAGAGCATTTATGACCTTGTTATGTGAAAGTAATACTCGCATTTTCTTCTTCCATACACTGAAATCACCCTTTCCATCAAAGACCGATATTTCAAGCCGTGTTGTTGCCATTCCTTAAATTCTGTATATAAGAAACAAAGAGAAACAACACATGCAACACACTATTAGGTTTAATTAAATCGAAAAACCCAATAAAAATTTATTCAAGGATTTTAAGTTTTCGGAAAAACCTAAAGATTTTAGATCTGTGAGTTACAATACAAGATTACGAAATTGTATTGTTGAGAAAAGATTTTCAGAAAGTTTTAACACGCCAAAACACAGATCTGTAAAGATTAGAAATAAATCTTTTCTTAGAACGTTTTTAAAGATCAACCGAACAAAGCTCTGATACCACTGTTGTAAACACACTTAGTAAAACGTAATAAATCTTTGGCGAAAATAGATCAAACAGATCTAAGGTTGAAAAACTAATCAAACCCAGAAAAAGAAATAGCAGAAAAATAAAGAACACAAGGATATATCGTGGTTCAGCAATATGGCTACATCCACGTTGAAGCCACCCTCAGATGATGCTTCGCACACTATAAGAACACGGTTACAACTTCAGATTATAGGATTACAAGAATAGAACACCACAAGGGTTTCAGCGTGAAACCCTAAGAACTCAATCGAGAAAAGCTACTCAATCTTCAAGTATTACACTTGATCTAATCTATTCTAATTATCAGTCTTTATAGATAGATTGATAATGTTTACAATAAACCCTAACTATCTGAAGAACAAGAGAGAGACGAGAGCGAAGAGTCAAAAGACGAGAGAGTGAATTATGACCAAGTCTGAAGACTTGCGTCTTTTATATGACCCTTAGAGGGTTTTAATCTGAGCCGTCCAAAGTGGTATTTGATCAATGTATAAGATTAAGCCACATAAGTAAGTCGGTGCAAGTCATAACCCGAGAAAGTAACCCATTCTAATTGCTGAAGTGAGTTGCCACATAAGCTGCCAACTCAGTCTTTTGACCACCAATTTTGACTTTACCAAATATCAACAGAACTGGTTTAAATCAAAATTTGGGTATTTTGTTTCTCACTCCTATTTTTTTTTTTTTTTTTTTAATGTTGGATATCCAAGACTTGATATTTTGTTTTAGGTATCCAAATCCGTAGTAGCTCTACTGTACATATGCAGTTGGGTTTTGAATAGAATTTTGAGTCAAATTCCTCTCGGTTTATTAAAAAAAAAATCCTTGGTACAAGGAGGGTGGAAGGGGGGGTTTGTGTCATTTTCCAAAAGAAGATATATTTGATCTTGCCTCTTAGTTAACGTAGACGACTGGTTGAAAGTTTGCCAATTTGAAGAACAAACGTCCTGCACACAGATCAATTATCACGTATATTCTGCACAACACATATTATAGGTAAATTTATTACTAGTACGTCCTCTAACCACTTCTTATCCTCCTATCTAGCTACTTATATCTATTGGTATATTCACAAATCACTTCTAAGTTAGCTACTCAATTGCCTACCACACATTTAACACGCCTAAGTAAAACAAATTGTCTTTGTTTAGCATTTTTATCAGAAATGGTTGAGCCAAGATTATATGCGGCAGTCTATGTGTCGTTGTTGATGGTGATGCTGTGTAGTATTAGTAGTCGTTCGAGTGGAAACCCACTAGCGCCTGGTATATTTGTCTTTGGAGATTCTCTTGTTGATAACGGAAATAATAATGGTTTAATTTCAAGAGCTAAGGCTAATTATTTTCCTTACGGCATTGATTTTAATGGTGGAACAACTGGAAGGTTCTCTAATGGCTACACCGTAGCTGATGTAATTGGTAAACTATTCTACACCCTCACTTTCGTAACATTGTTTGTTTCTGCTTACTTATAACAGGACCCGTCCTGGTCACGTATAAGTGGTACGAGCGCACAAAGACTACTAATGATCCATTTGTTGATGAACTTATATTAGATTATATTTAATAAAAATATTTGCTTAATTTTGTATTAATATTCTAAATCCCAACAATCTGCAACCATAAAGGAAAAAAAACCTATTCCAATTTACATATTTCTTTATCTAATTTATTTTACATTTTATAAAATATTATCATTATTAATATTACATTATATAACTATAAAGAATTTATGATTAAATATTGTTTAAGATTTAAATAGCAGGTACATTTTTTTTATTTTTTGTTATTAAATCTTTAATATTTTATTTTTTTTCCAAAAACTATTATTTTGTATTTTGCTTTTATCAGATTTACTTTTACCCATTAAAAAAATTGCACAACCATAATTTATTTTTCTTCAGTTAGTTCTTTGACGGTTTTGTTTCAATTTGCATATATGTTTATTGATTATTTTTAATAATTTACATTTTGGTTTTACTCGCATCTTGACTTTAACGTGGGTGTTTAATTTGTATTTTGTATTTTTTTATTTTGTTAACTAAATATTATTGATATTTAATGGTTGATATTGAAACTTAAAGAATCAATTTTGTACATAAATATTGATATTCCTTTTCTTTATAATTAAAGATATTCATAAAATAAAATAAAACAAAATAAAAATAATTTTAATAATAATTTATTGATTTTGAATTCAGTTAATCAAAATCAATTTAATAGATCTGAAATAAAGAATCTAATTAATTTTATTTTTTATCCATTTGATTTATTCGAGTGAATTTTTTTATATTAATAATTCGAATCATGAGTGTTTTTGATAAGATATGAAATGAAATGATAACATGTGAACGAGATATTTTTTTTTAATTTAATTGATTGTTTATTTATTGTAGTTTGTTAATTTTTATTATTTTAAGTTATTTTACAGAATTTTTGACACTAAATCATAATAAAAATTAGTTATATCAATAATTATTGTAATCTTGGAAAATTATTTTTTATTAGATGAAAGTCCAGTTTTAACATTCGTATATTTATCACTATCGACTCATCTTAACATGCTTTGATATAGTACCTCTTATTTTATTCTTGTCAAACGATATATGAGAGAAAAGGTAAGTGAAAAATATTACATATTGTATTATTTGCATTTCCAAGTTTTACAATCAAAGGGTAATGTAGAGTTTATCTTTTTTTTTTTTTTTTTTTTTTTGTGTCAATAGAGTTTATCAACAAGATGAGAGTGATAATGTTGATAGATTATATACACAGGTGAATTGTTGGGGCTAACATTGATTCCGGCATATTATAATGCCTGGGGCGACCAAATACGCTATGGAGTAAACTATGCCTCGGCTGCTGCTGGCATCCTTGATAATTCTGGCAGAAATTATGTGCGTAAGCCAAACATGCATCATGCACGTACCTTTATTACATTCTTCAGGATTCTGTTTATAATTTTATGCATTTTAATGGACCAGTTCATCATTTGGCAAGAATTTATACAGTTTTAGTTAATTTTTACCAAAGTTTATGTTAGTTTAGCTATACTAGGATATAGAGTTTTCATTCCTTGGAACTATAACATTACTATTCTTTTTTTTTGAACATTTTTTTCTTACAGTGGAGGTGCAAAGACCGTGGAATAAAGAACAATTACATATTCAAATTATCTTCACACTCTAAGGAGTATTTCCTCCTTCTTGTTTTCCAATTGCACCAATATCTTGATAAAGCGCTCCAAATCTCATCTGGAGGATCAATGTAAGTAGAATAGACGTTAGTTTTCCTTAAACCCAAATGTGCCAGCCAATCGGTGCAAGTATTAGCTTCCTATACACTCCTATTACCATGAAGGAACCATTCTCGCCCAAGATACTCCTAATTCCATCAATCGAATACGCCACTAGTCATCTCCCCTTCTCAGCCAACTGCATAACTTGTATAGCCTCTTGCGAATCCACCTCCACCTCCATCTCTTTTGTCCCCATCGTCACTTCCATAGACATGCCCTCATACACTGCCGCAAGCTCCGTAACCACCGGCAAAGAACACCTCATACTCATCGAAAAACCCTTTATCCACATGACCTCGTTATCAAGCACCAAACTTCCGCTCCACCTTTACTTTGATTCAAAAGACAACTCCCATCTGTATTTAATTCAAAACCTCGGTGAGGTTTTCACCATTCAATCCACTCCACATGGTCTTTGTTCCTTAATCCCTTACCTGGCCTATCTCTTCAAGATATATGATAATTTGTTGCTTTCCACTTCGCCCGTTGATTAAGACCTCACCACAAGGAAAATAAGTATTATTAAAAATAACATGTTCTTGTCTTTCCAAATCACACCAATTAATGCCGCAAATTATACATTCCAATTTAACCCATCAAACATAATATTAGCTACCAAATTTATGTTCCACCAACAGTTCATCTGCTGTAAAAAATAATTCATGTGAAGGGAGGCTCTTGCTCTGCTGTTCACCCCAACCCTGCTATACCCCGATGTTCACGTTGTTCAGGACTTCCAGCTTGCCGTTGTTGTTGGCGTTCAAAGCATGATCAGGCGTTGTAACTTCTTAGGATTGCTGGTGTAACAAAATGTTCCTGTTAAATAATGTTGGCCCATTGGTCCCTGATCTATCCATTTCAGAATATTCCTTCTCATACTGTAATTGCCTCCCTCCTATATCAGACCATAAACTTCCTGAACTATGAACAATTGACCTTTCTTTTGCCACTGGTAAATCTTCAGCAAGTGAAGACAATCGTGGACTCGGATTCTCCATGACCCCCATAAGTTCGCCTAAAACATGTTGATCCTCCATTATACCAGTCGCCTTATTACTATCCTAATGAATTTCCAATATAATTTTTACCTTATCACAAAATATAAATAAGTACACCGCACTTTCTTCCCCGCTTCCACGCAATGGACATAAAACTGAAACGCCCATCCCTCTCTTAGCTAAATTTTCTCCTGTAGCTAACCTTTCATGCGCTGCCCTCCATAGAAGTACTCGAATACTTTGAGGACCACTTATTTCAAAATTCTTTACCATTCAATAACTTTTTTTCAACCTCGCTATTGGTAAATCAACATGTGTCAATTTGACCGAATAAACACCATTTGGCTCTCCCATCTAAGACAATATATCACTATCTTCCCTATCTAACATCACCTTCAAACTCGTTATTTCCTCAAGCATATGCCTTGGTAAGAGGTGTAAAAAATTATCCCAAATATAGGATCTATCTTATTCTACATAATCACTAACTTTTTCGAATCGAATATCCATACTAATGGTTGTAAATTCCCATTCCGCTAACAGTTTCTCTCCTGCCTAGATATCTAACCAAAATAATATATTTTCCCCACTATGTAGAGACCATCTGGATCTCATCTAATCACGACATTACCTTTCACGACAGCCCTATACACTTTTGAATCATACTGTTTGGGTACATACTGTAGTACACTCTTTTTGAAATATTTTTGCCGTAGTGCCTTGACCCATAACATTGATTCCTCATGTAATACTTTCCATCCTAATTTTTCAAGTAATGTGCAGTTCATATCCCCTTCCTTCTAAAACTCCAAGCCTCCTTGATTCTTTAAAACACATAATTTATCCTACGAGATCGAACTAACCTTCCTTTGCTCCTCCGGTGAACCCCAAATGAAGTCTCGGACAATGCGATCAATTCCTTCACAAACATAACCCGGCAACACCTCCACCTGCATGATACACCGGCATTGTGCTAAGAATCGCTCGTGCGAACGTGATTCTCCTTCCGAACGATAGAACTCTTCCCTTTCAACGTGCCATCTGGCCTCGCAAACCATTAAGCATCTCTCCATAAAAGTCTCTTGAGCTCATTCCTGAAAGAACCATAACATCCCAAATATTTCCCCAACCCCTCACCACAATGGTACCCACTTCTATTAGTAATGCTAACTGCAAGGTTCTCATCCACATTTCTAGAAAAATAGATCAAGGACTTATCCTTGCCAACAAATTGACCCGCATCCTGGAAAACCTTATCAAGTGAGGCATGCACAAGATCAAAACCTTGGTTAGATACTTCTGAAAAAAGAAGAAGCTCATCCGCAAAAAAAATATGAGATAAAGGGATCCCCCCTAAGTTAAACTGTGTTGTATGTGTAAAGAAAGTCTCCACACACAAGGAAAAAATGTAAGGGGAGATGAGATCCCCCTGTCTAAACTCCCTTCGAGGCACAACAAATTCAAGGAGGAACCATTCTATAAGACGCGACACTCAGTATCCTTCATACTCGAGAGTATCAAGGATATATAGTTCTTCGGGATTCCAAAGAGAATCCAAGGACTCCTTGATGAAGTCCCGCATGACCCTATCATATAATTTTGCAAGGTCCACCTTGATGGCCATATAACTTTTCTTTCCTTACGCATGCCTCGTCAAATAATCAATCTCACTCACCAAAACCACATTATCAATCATGAATCTACTCGGAAGAAATATATTTTGATACAGGGCAATACACTCAGATAACGTAGACGTTAAGCGATTCACTAACACCTTCATACAAAGCTTATAGTTCACATTAATGAGACTTATCGGTCTAAACTTCGTGATGTACTTTGGCTAAATCGTCTTAAGAATGAGATGTATGATAGCTCCTAAAATTTCTCTTGAGAAAGACCCAACCTCCAAGGCCAAACAAACCATATCACATAATGAACCACACACTATATCCCAACATGTCTGGTAAAATATCGCAGTCATCCCATCCGGTCTCAATACCTTATGAGGTTGATCTGAAATAGTGCTACCCTAATCTCCTCTTCTGAAACGTCCTCCTCAAGTACTCTAATGGGACTCGAATCCAAAGGTCTCAGTGTGGGAAGTGAGGGATGCAAAATTACATCATCCTCAACCGAATATAGTGACGTGAAAAAACCTCTAACCCAAGCTTCTTCCTCCTTCACACCCTCGATTAATTCATAAATATTATCTCTAAATCGATATCTCACCATTTTCCTTTTCTTCACCAATACCACCAAGTGATAAAATCTGGTGTTAGCTCCCCTGAATATATCTAGTACGGTTGTACTCTCTGGAACCAGTGCAGCTCTTCCTACTCAAGTACACTATCATATTTCTTACTACACCTCCTCTCCAAACTCACCAACAAACCATTATATGATTCTTGGAGGGACTTTTGAATACTGGTGGGTCCTGGTGTGTTATAAATTAAGTACAGAAAATAAAGGAACCACAATACCACACGTGTACGGTTGTCCAAGTAATACTCCGATAAGTCGGTTTTCGTTCTCAGGGATTGGACTGGTATAACCCAAGTGTTCAATAAACAAGTAGTAGTAATTGCAATTACAGAAAATAAAAGATAAGAAATATGTATTTGGTTTCGAGTTATTAAAATACTAGACACAAAGAAACAAAATACTGAAAATAAATACTAAAAGACTAAGACGCAGATATGAGCTATACTTGAGTCTCGCTAGGGAATCACCTAAACTTACCTAATTAATGCTATCTTTAAGGGCAGAACTAATATTTCTATATTAGTCGGGATTCTATAATCTCCTAGCCCCCGTCAGGGTGGACCTAGGAGCTATTCTTAGGTGTTACAAACCCCGCCAGGGCGATTATAATCCACCTTCGAATGGTCAAGTATTCTACCCAATTGACTATAAGGTTAACTAAGTCCGTCAGGATCAATAATTTCTACCTTACGTTTATTATCTAGTTCAGTAATTAAACCCCCCGTCAAGGCGACCACTTCCCCACCAAAGTGAATAGCTTAATTACTATGACCTATCTCCGATTAGATAATTCATTGATAGTGAAATTAATACAAAATAAGAAACAATATGAAATATCTAATTCAAATTAAATTTGAAACTAATCCCATATTGAAATACATGAATTAAACAAATTAGGGTTCATCCCATTACGATTCTCAAGTAATTAAGGTTTAGCTCATATTGAAAGTAGAAACAATAAGGAAATTAATAATATACATTTCATAATAACAGAAATAAAATAAGAACCTAGATAGAGGAATTGGCTTGAACTGTTGTTGGAGGAAAAGGATTCTCCAGCTTCTGCTCTTGCTTCCGTCTCTTGACGCTCTCTCTAAAGATGTATATATTGAATGAATTGTGAGAGGTACTGAATAATTAGGTCTAAGAAGTGTATTTATAGGTGTTAGCAAGCCCTAGGTCGAATTACTTAGAGTGGAAGATAAGGCAAGAACTCTTAAATTCGTAGCCCTAAAATCTAGGAAAGGTAAGATTCTGCTGCTGATTTGTTTTGGTCATATCTCCTTCAATACTTATCCGTTTGAGGCGTTCCAATATTCGAAACCTCTTGTCTCGGAAATATCTTTCCATTAGTCCAGACCATTCTCCCAAATTCCTAGCCAATCTTAAGTTATGGACTCGTCTTTGACACGTGGCTGAAATTCCAGATTCATAAGGCAGCTTTATCTTTTCCTTCTTTGCATATATCCTTCTATAATCTTCTTATTTCCATGTAAATCTTATTTCATTTACTTCTTTGACTTGACTTGGTCTCTAATTAATTACCATATATCTTTTTAAAGTTTCACAATAAATAAATAATTAAACCGCATATGCTTTAAAAAGAATAAATCAATAATTTAAGAAATAGAAATAGGAAAGTTCACTCTAAAAATAGAAACTCGAGTTAAAGTACTTCCTAACACACTAAAGATAAGCTAAGACTCTAATTCTCACTTCTCCACCTTACATTGAAATTTAAGAACATGCTAACTTTGCACTAAAAGTAATCAATTTAACGCACAAAAGCTTGCAAATAATCTAATTCCAAGGGGAGAAAGTGCAATATGACGAAATATGCATAAAATTCTAGCTAATAAGTCAATAATTCACCTAAAATGATGTCGCCACAGGGCTAATATTTAGAACAACTAGGGAGACATCAAATAACCTTGATGCGTGCTAAAATTCGCCTCTTCTTCCAAAAAATGTCACAAAAACATCGAACTTTCATTTATCCAACTCCAACCTCATGTTCTCAAAAATTTTACCCAATTGACTGTCACACCCTTCCATCTATCATTAACGAAATCCTTAAAACCAGTGTGACTAGTCCACGCACTTTCAAACTGGAATCGCCATGTACTAGGTTTCTGGGCAACTTGCAAGTCCAGTGTAATAAGTAGATGGATGTGGTTGGAATGCACCCACGGAAGATGTCTAACTATTGAATTCTCAAAACCTAATCGCCATAGATTATTTCCATACATATTGTCCAGGCGCTTTATTATTCTCATACCCGTATTCCATGAATTTCTCCAAGTGAATCTCGGTCCCTCAAACGTTAAGTCTAAAAGACCGCAACTAATTCTCTATCTTTCAAATTTTGACGTGAGTGAAGTAGTACCCTTTATCCCTCGAAACTTGTTATCTCTCCCCAACTAGATCAAAATTGATTCTCCAAAAAAAGAAATTGTTTTTTTTGGTTAAAACAAATAGGTTGTCCCTAATATTTTAAGAATATTTTAATATTTAAAATATTAATAATAAATATAAACAAGATGAAAATTAAAAAAAAATTATCTATATCAAAATAACACCAAAACGTGACATGGTTAAGTTGGATGTGAATTATCATTTTCTCAACCTAATTTTATCTAAGTGATAATTTATATCCAGTTTAATTACGTCACATGTTGGGTATTTTAGTCGTATGAATTTTGATCGCATATATCATTACTAAAAAATTGAATATATTTTACTCGTAAATATACTAAATCACCTGACAACAAGGAAAAACATAAGTTCAAAAATTCCAAATATAAAAAGACCTAGAGTTTACCTTTTCCTTTGGTCGGAAAACGCACTAGAGTTTGTCCTAACATTGAGATTCTTGGGAATGTCCGACAGAGAGAGAGAGAGAGAGAGAGAGAGAGTGAGAGAGAGAGAGAGAGAGAGAGAGAGAGACAGAGAGACAGAGAGAGAGAGAGAGAGAGAGAGAGAGAGAGAGTACAAATGCAGAAAGAAAGAAAATACACGTAGTACACAAACCTAACCTACGCTAAGGCGATAAAAGCCTATCCCAATATCCTATAAGTTATCTTTGAACAACGCCTATCACCTAATTGACCTAATTATGGTGCTTGACCTAAATTTAAGATTCATAGGCATGGGAAAGAACAATACACCCAATTTTTGTGGAATAGGGTGGATCCTCTTATTAGATATTAACATCTGCTGAATCTCTTGAATTATTTCAAAATTGTCAGAGTATATTACTTTACTATTCCCATCATACTTCTGACTTGATCATATTGCTTGCAATGAATGTCTCTCATTCCACTACTTGTTTTGCATGTATTGATCCTTTATGAATAACGGTTGTGGTTCCTTCTTGTGGAGATCTACAATGCCCATTCTGGTATGCTCACAACTATGTTTGAATGAGGTGTCACACTTAAAAAAATATCTCTTTATGTGCTTGTAAGTTGTATGTAGAGTGAATCCTCTCACTTTTGTGTTGTGAGACCCAGTTATGTGTGTTCGGTCCCCACTGATCACCAAACAATTCATTCAACATCTTTTCTATAACTTGTATAGTTTTGTTAACATCTAATGAATTTTTTTCATGATATTCCATCATCTTAGATTTCCAAATGTTTCATAAAGTGAGTAAGACATATGACCGCACCATCCTCTTCTCCCACCCCGTCTCATAAGTCTCAACTAACTTGACTAACCAATCTCGAAACTAATTGGTAGATTGAGTATCGATATGTACCTGTAGACTAGACCTTGCCCAAAATTGAATATTAACCATACGTTACAAAGTAAATGTTTAACTGAGTCCATATAGAACGTGTGCCAATAAAATTTGACATCATTTTTCCATTTACATTTTTTCATATAAACTGTCGTTGGGGTGGTGTTTCTTCAACATTTCCAAGCAAAAAATCTAACTATCGTAGGAACGCTCATAATCCATATTATCTTCCAAACTTTTGGATCCATATTAAAATGTTGTGTTGATGATTATGTGTATTCATCTAGTTCATCTTTTATAATGCATAATAACCTGATTTCATGGTATATTCCCATGTATTTGTATATGGCCAAATAAACGTATGTTGCTGTAGTACCTTGATGTTTTAGATGTAATTAACTGTTGAATTTGGTAATAATTCATCCAAATTTACCTATTCCATTCATCCTTCTTGTCATTGAATAGCTTGTGCATTTGTTGAACCTAAGAATGTTGAGGCTTCTATACCTGAAAGGATGAATCGATCCATTTTTGTGTACAAATATTCATATCCTTTCTATTACCGGTCTTCATAATCCCAGTATACCTCAATAATACTAGCCCATGACCAGTTTTCATTGTTGAAGCTTGACTTCCTTAAAGCTGGTTTTCAAATAGTATATTTTTTTGAGTGCATAGCTGCTAGCGTATCTGCATTCTATAAAAGTCGCTATGCTTATTCTTCTAAAGTCTTTACAACCTAAACCCCCTGATAAGACATAATGAATAGCTGGAGGCATGGTAAGGTTGAGGCCAACGATAGAACCTAAAGGACGAGGGATATATCTGAAAGCGAAAGACCAATATCATAGTCGTGGATAGTTGGACTTAACAAGAGTTGGTATACCTTAACTGAGGGTACAGTTACGTGCAAGGTCATCGACAAAAGGAATTTTTCTCTCCGCATTCTAAACAAGTTAGAACACAATGGGAGCCATGAAAAGACTCATGAGCGCCCAAGGGAGTTTATAAACAACCCATGCACATTTCCTACTATAGGGACATTCTATCCCTTACTAAAAATGAATTTCTCATAAATACAATCTAAAATCTCCATAGCGCTCTCCGATCGTAAGAATACCCTCGGTCATAATACTGACTAGAATGTCGGGCTGAAATCGAGAAAAAATTCCAAGTGGTTCGGATATATTTTCTCGTTTCAGGTGCCATCCAATACAAAAGGAAGCTTCATATTGGCAGGTTACGGTAAAAAGTTGGGATTTCGCCTTCTAAACCTTCACCAGCTTCGTCATTTTTTTCCTCCACCTTGTGAAGTTACTTTGATCCTATTTTGCGGTTGACAAGCTCGGTATGAGGATCATTTATAATTTATCACCTCATGATATTATTAACGTATATATTTTCCCTTGCAACCCAATGTATCCTATTACATTCCTTAGATTTTTACCAGAAATTCACAATAATATTTGACAACTATTTGCAAAACATTTTTGGATCTGACATAAAATAACTTGGTATGCATTGAAGAATAGTTTGAGAAGTTACTCCTTAACGCCTTTCGATACAAGATATCTTTTCCATCCTTGAACTTTTAGGAATACTTTTTATGTTATCGAGTTGTATGTCTCCAACTTAGACCTCTGATGACATTGTGGCATTCCCATATATTTACCTAGATTATTTTTACCATGTATGTAAAATTGATGTTGAGTCTTCAATAACATGTTTTCGTGTCCATCGACCGAATCAAATAGACAACTATACCCCGAGCATGCAAAATATATATTGATAAGTTCCTTAAACTCAGACACCTCTTTACCTTCTAGAAAATTAAAAATTATGAATCATCCACAAAAAAGAGATGACATAAAATTAGTAAATTCTCGTTCTACACTCTTGTAATAGCTTGTCGTTGAAATCGTTCCTTTCTCAAACCAACGACATATTAAGTTAAAAGTGTGAACAAAAATGGTGATAGAGGATCTCCTTTGATGTAGACACCGGTCCGTCTTATCCCTTGGTAGATTCTACCCATTTGAACTCAAGTGAAATCAAATATTAGTAATGAAATTTTGAATCTGTAAGAATCATTTTTTGCGAAAACCCATTCTTTAAATTACCAGTATAAAAAACTACCAACGCACCTGATCATAATCTTTGACCAGTTTCTATTAACTACCGCAAAGTGCTTCAAATTCTTCCTCTTCTTTTTCATGAAAATAAGACCTCTTGTGCAATTATAATTTATCTTGAATGTATCATCCTTTGATAAACGTCGATTGATTTAGTAAAATGAGCTCTTCCATGACCTCTTGTAACCTTGTAGCCATTTTTTTAGATAATCGTATACACAATATTGACACAAGATATGGGTTTGTAATCACCCACACCTTAATGAAATTCCCCTTTTTTGAATTAATGTAATCAAAGTCTATTCCAGCAAAATATTGTTGTTAAATAAATAATGAAACATAAGTAACACATCCAATTTGATTATACTTCAAAAATTCTGGTATAATTTACCGTTTAACACATCTAGGCCTGGTGAATTCGAACTAGACATATTAACAACTGTCTTTTTAACTTCATCTATCGCTGACTCTCTAGTTAACAACTCTTTCATTTTTTATGTAACCTTTTCATTGATGAATTTAACCACCTTGGTGCATTCCCCGGTATTAAGTTATTTTAACAAATCAATATAGAAAGATGTAAACAAAATCTTGAACGATGTTGGGTTCTCGTGTCATATCAACCTAGTACTGTTATTCGTTTGTCCATAGTGTGTCGATATATACTTTAATCTATTGGTCTGCTTCCTATGAGCTATATATAACTAGTATATTTTGTAGTATCGTAAGACAGTTCTTTAACCTAACGATGCATTTCTGATTTTTAGGGAACATCCTTTTACTCCAAGTTGATATAATTTGCATTGTAACTTGATGTTTTAACAAAAAGATTTATATTGGCCGGTCCTCACCTGGTTCTCCCGATGTCGCTTCAATCAACTCGTAACATATCGGTTTATCTAACCAAAACTATTTGAGTTTGATTTGTCATTTAGCCGGCTTTAACTTTTGGTCAAGCTGTAAGATTATCGACGAGTGATTCGACCTAATAGATAGTGGAATCATAACAGTCACTTCCAGAAACCTTTTAGCAATCTAAACGAGTAAGTGCCTGGTCAAGGCGTTCATTAACAAGATCAACATATTGTTGATGATTTGACTATGTATAAAAACAACCTTTCGCTTTTAGATCATGATTATAATTTATTGTTTTCTTACTATATTTCTCATTTTCATCAGTAATAGCATAAATATCCTATAATTACCAAATGGCCATCATGATTAGCTTTCCAACTAGAAAGCTCATTCCATATATAAACACGGTCACTAAACTTGGTCATGGAATGCACACACACAATATACCAAAGGAAACTATTAAAATATATCATATTAATAACATAACTTTTACAAGATTTAATGATACTAAGATTAAGTATGCTACTCCACATAAAAAAATGCCCCTAGATTTCTAAGAATTGTCGTCGGGGTCTTGTACTTGGTCAAAAGGGTGACCTCATAACTATGTTGTCCGAGTCAGAGGTTCTTAACATCGTCTCAAAAAATCGAACCAAAAGAGGGTGATAACTAACCCAATTTAAATAACTTTTTTTTCAAGGGTGAACAAACACCTTGGAAGTTCCACACTAACATACTCACACCCATCGTACATCGTGGGGATAGTCTGGATATACTTCAAGAATTTGTTATGGTCCGGATTAATTTTGCTCGCCATTAGATGTGAATTGATATTCAAGTGAAGTAAAAGTAAATAAAAAATATTAAATGCAAGGGTCTTGGAAGATTATGACCATTAGATTGATTGCAACCATAATATATATGCTAGACAAAAGCAAAGCAGGACTTAGGTAGACGATTCAAACTATGAAAATAAAGTCAAACAAAATAAAGGTAGGTGTATTCCGACTATTAAGTGACTTCTGGTCATAGAAATACGAGTTAGTGAAATACAAGCAAAGTAGTTATAAGTTAATTTAGTACTTAACGAAGAGAAGATTCTATGATAATTTACCAATGGTTTATCCATAACGTAGTTAGAATATTGAACAACTCAAAATTAAATTGTTCACTAACCAGGAACCTCCACCTTAGAATTCATGTTGTCAAGATTCCAAAGAAACACCCATTCCAACTCCCGAAAGGCATTTCCTATCCCATAACACGAACCTAATAATACCTCATAATGTGGCCAAATATGACCAAATATTTACCACATTTTTAATATTGACATACCTCTCCATCTTCCTCCTCCCAATAATATCACAATAAGCACAAATAATATCACCAATAACCTTAGCGAGCCACTTGTTCATCTTTTTCAAACTAAAAGATTAAATACACTATTTTCCCCATGTACTATGACGCGATTGTCAACTTACCCCTACTTTGTAAGTTGTGGACATTACCTCTATATTAAACAATTTTGTGCCAGAGTACCCCTTGTTGACAGAGTCCGTCCATTTTCTCCGTTAAGTATGGATTTGTGTTGTATAAAACTTCCTAATTACCCACTAAGTATTTTCAAATTTGCATTTCTACACCCTAACTATAATTATTGTTGTCTGCTTACCCCCCGCATATTCATACTTAACATAGAAAATGAACGAAAACCGTCAATATGGGGTATCCTAGCATGAAATATTTACAACATAGGAGTAAGGGGTAATATGTCAAGCATGTCATAGTAAAGTGGGGGGGGGGGTGTCTAAGTGTATTTATTCAATTTAAAAACATCAAAATCTGTTTAACCTCCTTACCATACTTCTCCATAGGGGTTGGCAGAGAAGTGTAAAACTGAACCCTGGACCCAACCGAAGCACAAACCATGGTTATAAAGGCCCAACCCGAGGGAGTAAAAATATAACCTTTTTTACCATTTAGAAATAGGACTCAAAATTTTTAACACCGAGATCCATTTTCTAAGAAAACACACCTTTATTACCCAACCGATGATAAAAAATCTCCAAACTGGGGTAATATATAAAAAACTTGGGTAACAAATATCCAACCATGAGTAAAACTAACACGGTTAAAAATGACCATTTCTATACTTGGTAAAAATTACCCAAAGGTTTACCAAGGCCATTTATGAGTCCAAGTTATTTACCAACATGTTATCCAAACCTTGAAATCGTGGTAAACCTACTTGTTTTTCACCTACTCCTCCATGACCCTTGCAGTACCCATCCTTACCGCTGCTCATCAGCCAACCACCATACCTGCCCACCCTGAAAATTAATAGCTCAATTGTTATACAAGTAATTTCCCTTGTTCCATCTAATGTTCTGTCCAAAGTAATCATAACCCCGCCACCATTATCCATCCATCTTCCACCCTAGTTTAGGATAACTCTAGCAACATGCACATGTTTTTGTTGTATCTCACATCCTTCTTTACCTTCTCATTTATATTATATTCATTATTGATAAAACTTACCTAGTTTATTTTCTTCCATTCATGTCACACCTCGTAATTCCTACACCAATAACATCAACATATTTTCCAATACCCTGTACCCCAATGCATAACCGACCCATAACCAATCTGTACCACCAATTGTCCTTATATTAACCTCTTTTCCTATTTAACCGTTATACACAATTGGTATTTTGTGATCGTTCTCCTCATGTTTTGAGTAACACCGTCCTTTCTCAGTTGCAACAATACCCCCATCACTAACCTTCCATGTATCCCATATTTTTTCATCTCTTATTAAGGTACATTTGACTTGGATGGCACCCACTTTCACTACTCAAAGACTTTATGAATAGAAGCCTTTACAAGAAATACTTTCAAGAGATAAGGTTTGTAACTGACGTCACCGCGGTCCTTACCCTTTGCCCCCTCAAACATAATCATTCATGCCCTAGACGAACCAACAGTTATAGCGTTCTTTCCCCTCTACATCATCACCATACTGGCCCTCCAAGTTTGATCTACTTTAAAGAGGCATAAACCAATGGTTTCCATCGTATGGGTGTATAACCTATTGATTTCACCATAGCAAAACCAGTTGCAAGTTTCATTAAGTTATAAGAGAAAATTTAGTCACTGCAAAACTTAAACCCATAAACCATAACCCATTCAACATTGGGACCATAGATAGCGACTAACAATTCTATAATCAGAATACCTAAATCTATATGATAAGATGAATAAGAACAAGGCCTTTCTTATAAAAGGAAACAAATAACACTACTCGCTCTAAAATGAGAGAGATAACATGTTTTATTCTATCTAAAGTTTAAATACTTTAACTAATTATAATACTTATATGAGAATAAATTCAATTTGGTTACATTTTTACATCTTTAAATTTTTGATACTTTCTTATGCGAAGTCCCAAATTTATACTTACAACATATATTAAAGGTCACTTTCTTTTTGCTAAAACTTCTTACTTCTTATAATGGTACATGAACAGGAAAAATTACAACATTTGTTATCCTGGGCGGATTTGAGACTTTTTCTATGTAGGGTATTAAAGTTAGAATTATTAATCGATTTTGGGGCTCGCCTAAAAAATGTGGGGTTAATTTTCATATATACGTTATTTATAGGGATTAGAAATTTCAAAATATAAATTATTGATACTAAATTAATATAATGTGTGGTCTGATCTATAATTTACTCTTTTTTTCCCTGAAAATAAATTATGTGGACTAAATTTGTGTCTAATTGAGGTTGATATAGATTTTTAGTCCATATCCAAAAAAGATATAAATTCGGGTAAATGTACACTAACTACCAAAACTAATGAGGGATAAAACCCACCATTAACCTCAACCCCCTCCCCTCTACCACACAAAAATTAGCTTGTGTTCATTATAAGTATTTGAAAAGTTGGTAAGGTATTTCCTAAATTGACTCTCAAACTTTTAATATGTATGCTTGGATGGGTGTTTTTTGTTGTTGTAATAAGATGACCACTGGATTCCTCCTTAGCCACCTCTATATACTTTGTTCTTATGGATTCCTCTGGACAACAAACCTATTCTGTTATTTTTAATGGTACTTTTGGAGGGTGGAGTGATTATTGCCATCACTGTGATTTGTGGATGTCAACTTAGCGGCTTATATGTAAATAATAGTGTTCCTCCGGGTTACCAATGGGTCTATGATACTTCCTACTACATGTACAACTCTTTTTCCCAGAGAATTTCATGTGAAATACACTTGTTTGGAGTGCGGGCATGGGACCTTTTATGTGTACTTGTTTTACTCTCGTTTATTTTGTTGGATTTTATCCCATTGTACTAGCCCCTTACCCCCTTTCCTTCTCACCTATATGTAATAATTTCATACTCTTATTACAATACTATGCATTTTTTACCTAAAAAAATACATCATTTACCCACTCGAGTTTTGCTAATAACCTGGAGTGTTGGGCAAAATAGTTTATTACATTATTATGGTAGAATTTTTATGTTTATCTAATGATACATAATAATTATTATTAGAATATTAAACTTCTTAGCATTATTCAATTTTGTGATGATGGTAGTAAAGTTAACACAGGATCCTCTAAATGAGTTGTTTTCAAAAGTGACGAAAAATATGTCCTCTTTAGCACCAATACAGTAGAGGATGTCTACAAATTAAATTTCAAATACCTTATGTGACAAATTCTTACTTGCTTATCAATGTTTAAAAATAATCATTTGTTGTGGCATAAGCGCCTTAGTAATGCTAGTATGTACTTTTTGCAAATCTTTCGAGAAAATACCTATATAGGCTTGCCTAAGCTCAAATTTGATAAGGATAAATGGTGTGATGCGTGTCAACTCCGTAAATAACATAAAACATCTTTTGAATCTCTTAACCGATTTGTGATCTATAGAGCTCTTCAAACACTACACATGGATCTCCTTGGTCCAATGGACGTGGCTAGCGTTGGAGGATCTAAATATATGTTTGTGATTGTTTATGAATATATGAGGTACATATGAGTTATATTTTTAGCATTGAAAAACCATGCCTTTAATGAATTTTCCAAACTTTTTAGACGTATAAAAAATGAAAAAGGGTACTATATCACTTGCATCCATATTGATAATGGAACCGAGTTTGTGAACTCTCATTTCATGAGATTTTGTGATGAATTGGGGATTGAAAACACTTTTAGGTTCCCCAAAGTTCCCTAACGAAATGGGGTTATAGAAAGAAAAACCCAAACCATACAAGAACTGGCAAGGACAACGTTAAAAAACATAGTTTTCCTACATATTTTTTGGGTGAAGCTCTCAATATGACTTTCCATTTTAAACCGTGTTTTGTTGAGACCTAACATCTTTGTATACCTATATGAACGTTTGAGTTGATAACTTCCCGTATATCCTATTTTCGTTCTTTTGGGTGTAAATGCTTTATTTTTAACACTAGAGATCACTTGTCAAAATTTGATAAATTCGATGAAGAAATATTTCTTGGTTACTCCATAAAAATAAAATATCGTGTATTTAACAAATGCACGAGTGTCGTCGAATTATAAATGGACGTTGACTTTGACAAGATAAATCCTTTTGAAAGGAAAGATGAAGATATAGTTGAATATATCATATTTCATCAACTAGAAGAGAGAGTGCAACCCACCACATTAAAACCTCAAATTCACACTCAAATCAAGATCATGGAAGAAAAGAATGAAGAAAGCGTTGAAATTCCTAATGATTTTCCTAGAAGTTAGAATAATGTTAGAAAACTCTCAAAAGATCTAATCCTCGGAGATATAAGTAAAGTGGTAACGACACGTTCTAATCTTAACGCTTTATGTGCTCACCATGCTTTCTTGTCTCAATTAAACCCCAAGAACATCAGCGATGCATTACTTGATGATCATTCGATGAATGTTATACATGAAGGGCTAAATCAATTTGAAAGTAGCAAAGTGTGGAATCTTGTTGAAATACCAGATGATCACACTAAAAATTTAAAGACTATGTGCATTTATCAACAAACTTGATGATTGCAGAATTGTAATTAGAAACAAATCTCTTCTTGTTGCACAAGGGTATAACCAAGAGAAAGGTATTGATTTCGATGAAACTTTTGCTCCATTTTCTAGATTAGAATCTATTGGTATACTCCTTACTTTTTCTTGTTATATGGATTTCAAACTTCTTCAAATGGATGTTAGAAGTTCTTTTCTAAATGGTTTAATTTATGAAGAAGTTTATGTGAAACAGCCCTCCATCTTTAAAGATCTTACTTTTCTAAATTACGTTTTTAAACTAAAAAAACAGTATATCGTTTTAAACAAGTACCTAAAACTTGGTATGATAGATTGAGTTCATTTCTTGTCCAAGATAAAAGAATTTGGAAAAATAGATTCTACCTTATTTATCAAAAGAAAATATAACGATGTTCTTATTGTTCAAATATATGTCGAAGATATCATTTTTGTTGCCACTAATGAATCTACTTATGGGATTCTTTTTAAAAGAATGCATAAGTAATTTGAAATAAGCGTGATGGGGGAATTTAACTTCTTCCCCAGACTTCAAATTAAAGAAATTAAGAAAGGATCCTTTGTCAACAAAGCTAACCATGTCAAGAAGCTCATAAAGAAGTTTGAAGAAGTTTATGTGAAACAACCCTCCATCTTTAAAGATCCTACTTTTCTAAATTACGTTTTTAAACTAAAAAAACAGTATATCGTTTTAAACAAGTACCTAAAACTTGGTATGATAGATTGAGTTCATTTCTTGTCCAAGATAAAATAATTTGGAAAAATAGATTCCATCTTATTTATCAAAAGAAAATATAACGATGTTCTTATTGTTCAAATATATGTCGAAGATATCATTTTTGTTGCAACTAATGAATCTACTTATGGGAATTTTTCTAAAAGAATGCATAAGTAATTTGAAATGAGCGAGATGGGGGAATTTAAATTCTTCCTCAGACTTCAAATTACAGAATTAAGAAAGGATCCTTTGTCAACAAAGCTAAGCATGTCAAGAAGCTCCTAAAGAAGTTTGAACTCATGAATGCAAAGGAAATTGGAACGCTAAAGAGAATATACACAAATCTTAATAATGATGAACATGGAAAGTATGTTGATGAGAATACATATCGAGGTATGATTGGTAGCTTACTTTATCTTACCGCTTCTAGACCCGATGTTAGGTTCCCCGTATATCTTTGAATTAGGTTTCAGTCATGTACTATGAACTCACATCTTAGTGTCATTAATATAATATTTAGGTATCTAAAAGGAACCATTAACCCACGACTTTGGTATCCTAAACAAACATCTTTTGAGATTATAGGTTATATATATTCAAACTATGATATGTGTAGGCTAGATAGAAAGAAAATTAGTGGTAGTTGTCAATTCGTAGGTTATTCCCTTGTCTTTTGGTCTAGTAGAAAACAATATAGCGTTTCCCTATCCATGACAGAATCTGAATATGTTAACGCCAGGAATTGCGTTGCACCAATACTTTGGATGAAGAAAACATTAGAGGATTTTGATCTCATATATGATTTTATCCCCATTAGGTGTGATAAAAATAGTTCCATCAAACTTATTACCATCCTATTTAACAAGAATAACATGCAAAGATTGCATAACCATCAGACGCATGAACAAGAGGCGCTTTGCCATCTCCTTAATGTCCAACGTGACCTTGAACATATTTTCATTGATCTCTTCAAAACCGATGAGACACTTGATTCCCCAAGCTTCGATGATGATTTTATGAAAATTTCAAATGGAACAATTATCCGAGACGATCTTCACACCAAAGGCGAACTCCACAACAACATTTTGGAAGATACCGTTTTTGTATTCAAGCACATGACTTCATACTTCTTTAGATTGTTGTTTTTCGTTGCCAGAGGAAGTGAATGAGTATTAAGCATACCATGATTTTTCCCTTATAGATGAAGTGTGTTTGTGTATGTTTGTGTAATATGTTAATCACCGCAAGTCTTATATAGACATATTTGGAGAGAATTTCAGAATTCCAAAGAAAATATACAAAGTCTTTAAGTTTTGCATGCATGCATTATAAGTTATACATGTATCGAGTTGTTACCTTGATATTCTCCTCATGCGTGTAGTAAGTAGCACACTCTCCTTGTTTTCTTCACGTGCATGTGGAAAAATGACAAATAGCTTGGTTGTCGTGTAAGGGAGAAGCAAAAACCCTAAGAGAGACCACAAAACTTCTCATCCACCTCTACAAAATTTTATTTCCCAATGCACTACGTAAATAAAAAAGTACATACCAGTCCTCCCACTTAAGCCTTTGTGTGTTACCTTTTCCTTTAAACCTATTTTATTAGTAATAAAAAAAATATAAAACAAAGCTAAGAAAGACTCAAAACTTCTTCTAATGACTAACAAGGAGGCTCAATGCCAAAAGTGAACTTACCTTCCCAATATTCTTCCTATGCATGTTAATTTTATAGACTTTAAGATAATCTAGACCATGAGTCTCATCAATAAATGTTTGCAAAGCAAACAAGATGTACCAAAGTTCCTTGCACGTGTGATCTATTGGATAAGTAATCCAATTCACCATTAAAAATTGAAATAAACATCGAGATAACCCATAAAATATCATTTGGCTCAACCAAAGACCAATAAAATGCAGACCCTGTCCTGTAGGCAATTTTACACATCCACGCTAAACAAAAGAAATACCCCAAAGACAGTTACAGACTTGAAATTAAAACGACCAAGAATATTAAGGAACACGAAAAACCAGGAGAAAAGGAAATTCCAATGAGTAGAGAAAAACAATACGGGAGAAAGAAAGTAGCCAAATAGGAAATCAAAGACATTTAGTTATGATCATGGTTAAGATTTGAAATGAAATTAGGGTATTTTGATAAATTAGGGAGTTAGTATTTACGTTTAATAAAGAGCATTTTTTAGAGCGTTATGTTAGTGTATGATATTATAACTAATAAATATACTCAATCCAACATAATTATTGAAGTTTAGTTATTGATGAGATAGAGAAGATGTTTTTGGGTTATGTATCATAAAAAATTAAAGATGTAAATTGTTTTTCTTTTACTAAGCATGTCCTTATAAAAAATATTGAAATAATTAAGATAAATAATTTTTTATTTATAATTAATCAAGACTTCATTTTTTATGAATACGTCCCCCTAATTTTTCACACAGATTATGAAAAGTAATAATCTAAATTTCCATCACAAAATATTAATTATAAAGTGTCTAAATATGTTAAATGTTTACCGAAAATATAAATTCTAATATCTTAATAGAAATAATAATGAAAAATGTTTTAATATTCTAAATGGATAAATTTATTGGAACTATATATTTAATAAATAGTCATTTTTCAAAGTCAGAGGAAATATTAGTTAGATTTATATAAATACTATTTAAAATTACATACCTCGCTTAGGGATGACAACAGATCGGATTATTGCAAAAAAATCCAAAATCATGTCCATAACCATTTAATTTATCAAAAACCAAATTCTTATAGATTTAACCATCGTACTTACTTTTTGAAACCATAACCGAATAATTCAGATTCGTTTTTTTTTTAGCGGGTTTTCGGATTTTAACCATATTTAAACTATAACTCGATTAATATTTAAAAATTCTTAAAATAAGATCACGCATACAAGAAAAATCTTCAAAATATATAAAATATGTTGATCTTTGATTAAAGAACATATTTTGTTAAGTTTAATATTTAGATTTTAGTTTTGAGATATGAAAATAATTTTTTTATCTATATTATTATAAAATATACAAAAATAGATGATACGAATTTTTGGTTATTCGATTTTATCTTTATCTAAAACCATAACCTAAGGGATTTAACTATCGATTACACTTTTCAAAACCATAACCTAACGGTTTTATCCATGGTTGCATAATCAGTTTTTAATCGGTTTGGATTTTCATCGGTTTTTGTTTTAAACCATAACCATTGTTATCCCTAAAATTTGGCTTCTAAGTGGTATAATTTTGGTGTGAACCAAGAGTAATTTATTTATTACACATTTAACATTTTTAACTAACAAGTTATATATAAGGTTTACGTGTGTATTTTATAGTCATAACCACAATATATTTTTAGCAGGGACGAATTTGGGTTGACACACCACTTAGGGGTACAATACAAATTTTGTATTTTTTATTTGGAAAATTTGAGTACAAATTTTTTGACCCCCTTACATGAAAATCCTCATATGTTAGTTTTGGTGGCATTTTTCATACTACAACGTGTAATGGTGGGGATACGAACCTTTAAAGAGTTAAATGGTGTTCTTAACCAAAAAAAAAATGGTAATATGTAGTAGTGAAAAAACAAATCATATTATCTTTTTATCACCTAGCAATGAAATGATTTAATGAAATAATGAGGAAGAAAGATAAATCAATTTATTGGATAATATAAATATCAGATAAGAGGTGATAAAGGGTGACAACTAGCATTATTCAAAAAATTGTAGTGATGTATGAAAATGCTCCTAACAAACATTGTCATGCCATTGCAGGTTCAACGTATTCCATTAAACAAGCAAATTGAAAATTTTATGAATACAGTTGATCAAATTTCAAAGTACCTTGATGCACAAGCACTATCTCGTTGCATATTTTTCTTCTGGATAGGAAGCAATGACTACATCAACAATTATCTTATGCCATATTTGTATGATACTCATTCTAATTATAATCCCCAACAGTTTGCGGACCTCTTGTCTCAACAATTCACTCAGCAACTAACTGTATGAAACTCTCAGTAATTTTAGTTTTCTTTCTCCGTCCATAAGATGGTTTTGTGAAGTTGATTTGTCACCTTTAAAAATTACAGAAACTGAACATTCTTGGTGCGCGGAAATTTGTAATTGTTGGAATGGCACCACTAGGTTGTATTCCATACTTTCTTGCCAAAAATGAAGCTGGAATTTGCTCTGAAGAGGTTAACCAAATTGTCATGCTCTTCAATAACAACACTAAGATAATGATTGACAAACTGAACGCCAACTTCCCTGGATCCAACTTCATATACATCGACGTCTATTCCATTTTCCAGGATCTCCTTGCTAACCATACATCACATGGTATTATTTTTTTAGCTAATTAATTACATTACATAGCTTAATGAATCATATGGTTCTAGTTCTATGTAGGGTAAATTGCATAATATATTACTTGGTTTACTTGAGAGACCATAGCCAAAGAACTATGCAATCTAATAACATGTCACAATCACTTCTTTTGATAGGATTTAGTGTCGTAAATCAAGCGTGTTGCAGAATCGGATCAAAGATAGTGAAGAATTGTTTACCACTCGAAAAACCATGTGAAGCTAGAGATGAGTACTTATTTTGGGATGCATTTCACCCGACAGAAGCAGTAAACATCTTTTTCGGAAGGACAGCTTTTAATGGAACCCTTGATGTTGTATATCCTATGAACATACAACAATTAGTCAATATTTGATCTTTATACCACATAGTAATTAATTAGGCCTGGTAACATGATAGTTTATACCTATCGGTTATCTTTATGCTTCCCAATATTGTTTTTTGTGTAAGTTTTGATTATGAGTATGAGTTGAGAAAATTACGAAGTGATGATTGCTGATACGACAATACTAAGCCTCGAAGGTATAAGTCGCGATCTAATTCAATGAGGCAAAAGCATGTGCAAAGGCTGAATTATTATTCAACGGTGAATGGGTTTTGAGAACTTTAAGATATTATCCCGAAATATTCCTATTTTCATTTTAAGACAAATACTTTTATAACTTATAATAACATAATACTCATATTTATTAACTAGTAAAATTAAATAGTAGATTTATGAACAAGTTACATTAATGTTAATATATACCATATTACAATGTGTCTTAAATTACTAATTTATGTTTTATAAACATCTATAAGAACCACAAATGGTGAATAATTATATATATATTCTGATAAGTTTCCTGGAGAATGATCAAATCAAACATGATGAAAACCTTAATTCTCCTTCTCTTCCTATTCTTTGTGATTATGTCAAGTTTTTATTCTTAAGGTATAAAATCATATTCAAAAAATTAATTTTTCCAAGTCTTAAATATTTTCTATTATATTTGGCTTATAAGAAACATTAAAGATATCATCCATAACAAAAAAGTATTTTGTTAGTCTACAAATTTGATGATTGTACCACTGGTTCTCAAGATTATCTTGATAGACAAATTTCATTCCTCTAGTAAAAGATAGAAATCCTTGTAAATGAAAATGTGAAAACTTTCAATTTGTAGTCGTGAAATGCACATGTCAAGCCGAGTGTCCGTTGACAGTACAAGAGCTCTAATGTAACAAATAACGAGAATACAATGTGATTATGGATTATTTTGATATTCTTTTATCGACAAGAATATAATTTTTTCTCACTATTAAATACCTAAAGACTTTTTTTATCAAGAAACTAAATCCCATTGCTCAACAAACTGTTGACTTTACAACTAATAAAGCATTACAATAGTATGGTAACCTCAATGTTTGACATTAATAATAGAGTTTTTACAAATTACATGGACTGATATGTACAAACCCTCTATCACTAAACAATAAAAAAAATTCAAGCATCATACAACTTCTAATTATCAAGAATTCTCTTGTAAAATGTAGTGCAATTAACAGGGCGTATTCAATTCAAATTTTTAAATACTCTTATAATCTATAAACTTTACAACTACATAGATTTTTTTAATCTTAATAGAGAGTTTGAAAGATTCTTATAAATTATGTATAGATTTTTTTGGATTTTAATATATATATATATACACATACATATATATAATTCTATGGTTTTAATAATTTTATTAAACTCTTCTATTTTGTTAGATAATATTATTTCTACTTCTTAAGTAGCTGGTCAACTGCCTGATATGTTACAATCCTCTCATACCAAATAATTGTACTTGTACAATTTTTTCAAATAGACTTACTTGTCCTCCTCCTTTGTTACAATGATAATTTTCAATAATTATATAATTTACAACCTTTCTTTCCTCGTATCTCAATCACCTTTGCTGAAACGACTTGAGTGACTGCGAACAGTCACATCCAAGAATTATTGTACCCCCGTGGTCTATTATCGAGTTTAGGGGCTTTCCACGCGACCTCATCCCTACCCCAAACTCATCTTCTTCTTTCTTCTTCGCGTATTATTAGTGGCTCTCAGCTTTAGCCTCTTTGGTCACAAATCGGATTATTGGGACCTCTCGTGACTCCTTTCTCTTCAGTTTTTCCGAAACATAGAATGTCTCAGACAATTTTCAACTTGAAAGGGTCACGGGTCCCTCATGTACATCAAATATGTTGCGTCTCGTGGCCAAGAATGGAGGCTCGAGTATGAACTGGATATTATGATCTTGATATGCGACCCCTCTTGGATTTGATCGTTGGAAATCCAAATGATCTCGATTTCCTTGAACATAGCTTAGGAAACTTGTTTGGAGATTTCTTCTCTTGAAGCTTTTCTCAATAGTTAATTCAAATTTCTTCATTTGATTGTCAAAACTAGAGAATTTAGCATCTACATTTATTGGCCCAATCAAATTCGCCATAACGAAGAATCTGCAGAAAAACAAAAACAAGCGTAAAACTGAACAACTAATATTACTACGCTAAATCAATACACGAAACTATTGATGTAGTCCTCGGGACCAGAGCCAAAAACATGTCATCTCCGAAGGTGTGATGAAATAACGTAACAAACACACACACATCGAGAGAGCTAAGTGTCGAAAGTATACGGATAGTTGACAAGTAAATACTAGAAGGAATTGTTCAACTAAAAAGATATAGATAAAATATTTGTTTTGTTTTAGTTTTATAAACTAAGATGCAATAAAGATAAATTAACTGATGAATAAAACTAAACTAAGTAGAAGATATGAGAATATAGCTCGAGAACTCGTGAATAATCTCCATTAGTATTGACTTTACCGTTTTATTCAGTAAGGGCGATTTGTGTAAATACACAATAGTCGGGATTGTAACTTCTTCGTAACTCCCGTCAGGGTAGCTTAGGAAGCTACTCCAACACTACTAGGGGACTCGGGTGAGGTGACCCTATGTAGTGTTTGGTGAATAAAATACTCTAAGCCTATTAACTATTTAGTTAGGTAAACTCGTCAGCATCCCTACCGCACAACAGACGATTATGTATCGTTTTTAGGAACCAAACCCCCTGTCAGGGTGACGTCTTAGTTACTAAGGGAAATCCTATACTTGGGTAGAGTAAGGGTTGAAGAATCAAACGAAAATTACAATTCAATTTAAAAGATGTAATCTCCCTATTTTAATAAACAAAAATAAATAACTACGGTTTACATAACGTTGTTTTCGAGCTATTAGAATTTAGCTCATAATAAAAGAAATAAAATCAAAGGATAAAAGTATAAGAATCATGTTTAGGATATTCTAATACTAAATTACCTTAGAATCTATGGTGGAACGGTGTAGAAGTGGTGCAGTAGGCTTCGAGCTTCTTCTCCAAGATTTTCTCTCTTCTCCAATATTGTCTCTTGACTTCTAATGATGTAATTCTGAACAATAATGATCAAGGACCCTTTTATAATGATAAAACCTGATATATGAAGAGTCCAAAATATTTTATGGGTTGTGTGCTATTTTTATGTAGTTTAATCCAACCCAATCATGTTTTTCTAAAAGAGTGGACTTGTTCGAACCACAATAGGTGCAACTTTGATAACTTCTTCAATTCAGCTCATCATAAAGTGTGAGTTCATACACGCTTCTAACTTCAAGTACTATCTATAAACCAAATGACTTCCCCGTAATCTTTGTCAATTGAATGTGGTGGAACAAACAAGTCAATTTCTAAATCTGGCCGACAACTGCTTCCGGTTTCCAAAAGTTGCTTCTTTGGCCTTTAACTCCTTAACATGGGTTTGAACTTTGTTTATCGACTTCTTATCCTCGTCTTGGCATCTAATATCATCCAAGTATCTAAGAGTTGCACACTTAACACACAAATTACGCACAAATAGCTCTAAATGTAACAATTCTCTAAAACTAGACAGGAAATGAAAAAACTATCAATATGTAGGAGAAAATCTCTCAAATAAGAACAAAATAACCCTAAAATGATGTTTCGTGACAAAATTACTATATCAAATAAATGGAGACATTATCGAACTAACTTTTATCGGAGTTTAACGTGGATATAGGTCATTTGACTGAACGACGATAAATTTTTGGTTGTATTTTTTACGTTCTGCACTTTAGTTTTGTTGAATCTTTTCTACGATAACTCTAGTCTCGTCTATTATTTGAATCTACTTGATAAACATATTTACAACTATACAATTTGGGATCAAATTTTACGAGTCAAATGACTTTTGGATCCATCGATAAGACCATAACATAACGTGATTTAAATGGAATAAATCGTCAATTAAATCGAAAAAATAAATATATTTATGATTTATTTGTACTTAAATAACCCCAGATTGTCTATTGAATGATAAATATCATTCCTCTTTCTATATCATGTACATGGGGTCATTTTCCCAAGAAAATTCATTAGATCATGCTTCTTAGTTAACGTACACGGCTGGTTGAAATTTGCCAATTCGAATAACAAACGTCCTGCACATCAATTATCACATTTATCTGCCAACACATGTTATAGGTAAATTTATTACTAGTACGTTGTCTAATCACTTCTATTGGTATATTCACAAATCACCTCTCAAGTTGTCTAAGATACTCAAATATATAATTATTACACATACACACCCAAGTAATTAACATGAGCCTTCTTCGTTTAGCAGTTTTGCCAGACATGGTTGAGCCAAGATTATTCGCGGCCATTTCTGTGTCGTTGTTGATGGTGGTGCTGGGTAGTATTCGAGATTATGGTTGTGCATTTCCACTGGATAGTAGTATTAGTAATCGTTCGAGTGGAAACCCATTAGTGCCTGCTATGTTTGTCTTTGGAGATTCTCTCGTTGATAATGGGAATAACAATTATTTAAAGTCAATAGCTAAGGCTAATTATTATCCTTATGGAATTGATTTTAATGGTGGACCAACTGGAAGGTTCTCTAATGGCTACACCGTAGCTGATGAAATTGGTAAGTTATTCGACACCCTCACTTTAGTAACACTGTTTCTGTTTACCTAACATGCTTTGATATATATACCTCTTATTTTATTCTTGTTAAACGAGATGAGAGAAAGACAAGTGGAAATTATTATGAGATTTTATTTATTTGCATTTATCAGTTATGCATTAATAAAAGAAACATAATTAATCACTACATATATATAGTTTATATGCTACCAATAACCACAATTTTTTACTTAATGAGTTTATTAACACGATAAGAGTGATAGTGTAAACAATTTATATGCACAGGTGAACTGCTTGGGCTACCATTGATTCCGGCATATTGTAATGCCTCCGGTGAACAAATACGTTACGGAGTAAACTATGCCTCCGCAGGCGCTGGCATCCTTGATGATACTGGCAAATACTTTGTACGTATGTCAAACAGGCATCATGCATGTACTCTTATTACATTTTTCAGGTTTCTGTTAATAATTTCATGCTTTTTAATGGGCCAGTTCATTAATGATAGGAATTTATGCAGTTTCAGTTAATTTCGTATGCCAAACATGCAAAATATGCATGTGCCCTTATAATATGAAGTGTCCGGTTCTAGAGCTTTCATTCCTTGGAACTAAAACAATTAATTCTCCAAAATTTATTTGTAACTTTTGTTTGGTTGTTTAAAACAAATACATTGTTCCTAATATTTCTAGAATATTTTAGTATTTAAATTTTAATAATAAACATTAATAATATGAAAATTTAGGAATATATATCATCAAAATATATCATGTTATAAATGACGTGACATAATTTAATTATTGTATGTAAATTATAATTTCATTATGATTTTTCAGTTTAACTTTAATTCGTATTCAACTAAATCATATGTATTGATAGTATGAATTTTTAATAATATAAGATATATCATTACTAAAATATTAAATAGATTTGAAACAACTACCAATAAAATTTCATTTATAACAAAATATTATTAACTTACTTTTTATTCGTAATATATACCTTTTGTTATATATATATATATATATATATATATATATATATATATATATATATATATATATATATATATATATATATATATATATATATATATATATATATATTAAATTTTAAATATCCATATTGTCTTTTGTTACCTTTTTTCTGGAATAATAAATATATATATATGAAAAGCAACGTGCGTGTATTATTTGGAGGGTGTTTGTTTACACCTAATAAGATCTTAATCTGGTTCATTAAGACACTGAATCAATAAGATGGTTTGTTTTTCCTGTCCAATTCAGATCTGAATGGCTCTTAACGGGTCTGTTTCATTAAGATTTCAAACTAAGTCTGAATCATTCAGACACTGCCTCTTAACAGAATAAGTCCTATTCAGTTGTTCATTCAGCATTCAGCATTCAGCATTTATTATTTAAAAAAACAAACGACACCTTAGCCATGAAATGGGCATATTGGTGGGATATAATTAATTACTTCATGCTAATATCGGGGCATATTTGGTGGGAATTAGTTATTCTATACTAATATTCTACCAATGGAGTTTTTTAAAGCAAATTCAAAGATTTAATGAAATTATATAAGACAAGATAGGTTTTTAAATATATTTAAAATAAAAATAGTAATATAACTCTTAATTAGGTGTCATTTGATTGTTTAAAGTGATAAGTACTTAATGCTAAATGACAACTGAATACAATTTATTCTGTTGAAGAGGTAGTGTCTGATTCATTCAGACTTAGTTTTAAATCTTAATGAAACAGACATGTTAAGAGCCATTCGGATCTGGCTTGGTCAGAAAAACAAACAATCTTCTTAATCTCATTAAGTGCAAATAAACACCTCTTTATTCTAACTATATAAACTCCTTACTTTTAGTTGTATATATTTTATATTTTTTAATGCATCCATCGAGCAGTTATCTTTGTTCTGAGACTATTTTATTCTGGTAAAATTTGAATCATGTAACTCACTACTACAGATCGGGGATTTACCCACGACAGCTTCGTCGTTAAATTATCGGCGACTGTTTCTCGTTGGTAAATGGTTAAAACGTCGTCGCTATATTCTTTATCTTTTTTTAATTTTTTTTGTTTCGATTTGTCGTCGGTAAATTACCGACAACAATGAAGTCGTCGGTATTAAGACCTTTTACCGACGACCGCGCCTTGTTTACCGACGAAAATACGTGTCGTCGGTAAAAAAAACGTGTATATTATTTTGGACAGACTGTATTTTTATCTCTTAAAACCCCAAAAACCCTATTTTTCCTCCCTAATTTCTCCCAAAAACTTTAATCAATCTCATTCAAATTTTTTGTAATACCTTCTCCAATTCATCTTTAACCATTTCCAAGCTTATAATCAAGGTGGGGCATCCTCAATACACAATTTCATCCACAAATATTAGGTAAATTCTTTAAATTAGGGTATTGAATGATTTTTGAAATCAGGGAGAATTTAGGAAATATTGTCTGTGGGGGTTAAAATTAGAATAATTAGTAAATTCTAGGACATCGTCCTAAAAACCATGCAACTAATTTCTATATATATGTTATTTTATAAGAATTGAAAATTATATAATATAAATTGTCACCGATAAATTTATATCATGTGAAGTCTAATCTTTTTATTTTACACATTTTCTCTTGAAATATATTACTAGGGCTAAATTTATATTTAAAGGAGGTAGATATATATTTTAAATTTTGTTGTATCTAAAAATAATTGTGAATTTTAAACAAATTTATACCGACTCCTAGAACAAATGGAAAATGACCCCCCACACACACATCCCATCCACAAATTCCACAGTGTTTGTAATAAGTACTTTATAAGTTGCAACATTTCCCCACTCGAGTTTTGCTAACTATTGGAAGTGCCGACCAAATCTATTTCTGTTTTGAAAGTTTGATGCATTTTTTTTTTTGTGGAAAATCTGGCTAGACAATGAGCGAATAGAAATTACCAATCCTCTTCATGCAAAACGTACATTAAAAAAGGAAAGGTTTGCCCGTAGTGGTTTCATATTGAACGATTCTATAGGGTTGTATTTGGGTACACCCATTCATTCGATTAATTTCCGATAGATATTTATAGTAAATTTATGAAAAGTGTGCAAATTAAATTAGTGAACTGGATAGCGCAAAGACTTTTGCTAGCTGGGAGAATAACGTTGGATCAAGTTGTCTTGAGAGAAATTCCAACATATATCATGCAGGCTATGATATTTCCAACTTATGTTTCCAATTAGATTGATCATATAATTTTAGGATTTACATGGAGGTCCCTATTTGAAGATAGGAAAATACACTAGATGGCTTGGGAGAAGTTGTTTAGAGCAGAGAAAGAGGAGGTTTAGGCCTGAGAGTCACGAGGACTATCAATAAATACTTGCTCGCGAGACTAGGTTGGAAACTCTTTTAAGATGATCAAGTGTTATGGGTTCATTCTATCAAACAAAATTTCTTCCCGGATGAAGTGATGCATCGTGTTGCCAAACCTTCAGACTCACGAATGTGTAAAAATATACTTGAGGGTAGAGATGTGTTGATAATCAGGGGTATGAAGATATAAAAGCTCAAGACTCTCAATTCAAATGGTTCCCACAACCATCGAAACTCTGATCGATGAAATAACATACAAGTCCTAAATATCGTCGATGATCAATGTGTTTTTTGAATGGTAAATCATTTGGTCGCTTAAGTGTCCCCAAAAAGTTGGGGTTAGTCTTTGGCGTGCCATATAGAACTGGCTCCTAAAGACAGTAACTTAGTAAACCGAGGGTAAAAGTGTCGCAAATGTGTGGGGGATGTTGAGTTGTTACAAAAACCTCGAGACATTTGATTTTGGATTGTTCTAGATATAAAGAAATATGGAAGATATTGTTGGATATCTCGAGCAGAAGGGTTCCATACCATTGAGGTTCTTCACATGAGGTATTAACGAGGGGAAAACATCTCGGTCATGGTGTTTTTATACATGGGATGGACTTGTTTTATGAAGACGACTTTACAGGGATCCAACAAAACATTACACAAGGTCTTTTAGTAGTGAGAGTGAATTGTTTAGGGGTATAACTGCAAATTTATGAGGAGTTGGAGCATACTTGCATGGGGGATGGGGATGTGGTGATTCCTAGACAAATTATGCAGTGTCCTCAAGTATATTAGATGGTATTTCAGCGAATCTAATCGGTGGGGATAACATATGTGATGCGGGAGCGTCCGAAACGATGCTAAGTTCTAATCCCGTATGGTGAAGAGCCATTTCGACTTCCAATAAAATAGTGGACTGGTTAGAAACTTTGAATATCGCTTTGGATACAATATGGCACATATATGGATAAAAATATACACAACTTTGAGCAGAATGGGCGTAAAAAGTAAATATTTGAACTCTAATTCTTTGCTAGGCATACAACAATAGATTATATAATAGCCTGGGGGCAAAGAACACGATGGGGGGGGGGTATTATAATCTCGGCAAGTATCACTCTCTTAAAATGGACTAAACCTTCTATGGGGGTAAAATTAAATGTGGATGAGAGACTATGGTCTGATCCACAAAGAGTGGGCATATGGGGTACATTCCGGGATATAGATGGGTTGTTCATAGATTCTTTCAATGGACCGTGTCAAGTTATTTTTTCTTTTTAAGCAGAGGTTTTTGCGCTTAATTTTTGTTTGCATATGGCTAGGGATAATAAGTATGAGGATATGATCATTGAGAGATACTCCCTAGAGTTGCACGCGTTAGTGAAGAGGAATAGGAACAATGGAGATCAATCATATGTGATAATTATGTTATGTAGAAAGATCCTAGTTGAGCCACCTAATTTTAAGCTTATCGTGTATAAGAGGAAGTGAATTATTGTGATGATTGGTTGGCAGATATGGGCGCGGCAAAAGTGGAGGATCTGATACCATATTTCGAACCATGTAAAGGTCTTTGGAGGTTACCGACGAAGGATAGAAGTGGATGGTCCACACCTAAATCTATTTTGTGCACCCTTTTTTGGAAGTTCAGTAAACTTTGTTCTTACCGGCCATTTTAGGCCTCTGTTGTAATAAGAAAAATAATAATGTATATACTCCCCCCGTCCCAAAAATAACGCCCACTTAACTTTTCGTACAAATTAAGAAGCTTATTAATTGCATGCACCATTACAAAATTACCCCTCTAAAAGTGTTGATATTTTGAATATTCATTGAAAGTATAAGTTTTAATTTATTAATAAGGGTAATAATAAAAAAATTGGAAACAAGTGTCTTGATATCCTAAGTGGATAATAATTTGGGACAATATTTTTAGTAAGTGGATATTATTTTTTGGGATGGAGGGAGTATTTTTTAAGAACACATGATTTCTATAAATAGAGTATCTATATAACTCGTCACTTTTTTCTATCGATGTGTTTTACTCCATTTGTCCCAAAAATAATATCCATTTATTAAATATGGTGTCCCAAAAATATTGTCCACTTATAATATCAAGACATATTTTTACAACTTTTTCCATTATTACCCTTATTAAAAAATTAAAATTTATATTTCCAATGTATATTTAAAATATCAAGACACTTTATGAGGGGTAAAATTATAATGGTGTATGCAATTATTAGGTTTCTCAATCAGTGGAAAAGCAAAGTAGGAATTATTTTTGGGACGGAGGGAGTAGTTTTAGAGCTTTCAAGCTTTAGATTGTTTGCGAGGAATCAAATAGATGGGGATTACAATAACTAATACAAACTAATATGTCTTTATTAATATTAATCATATAATACAATAATCGGTTATGAATCCAAGTTCTGATGGTATATTTCCCATAGAAACCAAAGATATGAATGTTGTAATCTTCATTTTCTGCAACAGAATTTTTGTGGGTAGAGATCTAGCAAACTATAACAACATTACTAAGAACAAAACTAGAAATTATAACATTATTATTTAAATAAGTCCAAACCTCTTCTCACGAATCGATAGTCATGCCATTTCTTTGTCTTGTCTTTGTAAAGTTTTGCATCCTCATAGGCATGGAAACAAAACCCATCAAGTTCATTCAGTTTCATCATTATATTCTCTCCGGATAGGATAGAATCTAAGTTCAATTCCACTATCACCCAATATGCTCCCAATGCAGGCTCAAGTGGTAAGTGATAAGCCTTACCACACACCAAGCGATACGGAGATGCACAAATGGGCGTTTTGAATGCCGTGCGATACACCCATAATGCATCATTTAACTTTGTTCACCAATCTTTTCTTGTTAGTCCCACAGTCTTCTCAAGAACGAATTTAATCTCTCGATTAGAGACTTCAGCTTGACCATTTGTTTGTGGATGATAATCAGTAAAAACTCTATGTCTCAGCCCATACTTATCTAAAACCGCCTTCAAGTACTTGATAACGAAATGTGATCCTCCATCACTAATGATAACTCTAGGCGTCCCACGTATCGTGAAGATGTGTGATTTAAAGAACTTTATCACCACTCGTGAATCATTTGTAGATAGAGCAATGACCTCAACCCATTTTGACATGTAATCAACAGCTAGTAGGATATATTGATTTCAATTGGATGGTTCAAAAGGGTCCATTAAATCAATACCCCATACATAAAAAAAATTCAACCTCTAGTACATTATTACGTGGCATTTCATTTCTCTTAGATATGTTACCAATATATTGGTATCTGTGACACTCTTTGAATCATTATGTAAAGTAGGCCAATAAAAACTAGATTAAAGTACCTCTGCAGCTATGCGATCACCTTTGAAGTGTCCTCCATAAGGTGAATCATGACAACTTGTGACCACAACATGAATTTCACTCTCAGATATGCATCTTCTAATCATCTGATCACAACACAAGAGGAATGGATCTTCCCGAAATAACTGCTTTGCATAGTGAACCAACTTCTTCATCTCTTGTGAGTTACTTCCTTCGGGGTAAGATCCACTCACAATGAGATTTGCTATATCTGCATATTACGGAGTAATATTTTCAGTTATCATAAATAAGCCCTCATCAGGAAATACCTCCTTGACCAACTCTGATCCACTGTTGACATTATAATCCTCGAGACGCGACAAATGATCGACAAATTGATTCTTACTCACCTTTCGATCCTGAATCTCTACGTCAAACTCTTGAAACAACCATACCTATCTAATCAAATGGGGCTTCACATCTTTCTTTTCCATAAGGTACTTAATTGCAAAATGGTCTGTGTATACGATAACTTTTGCTCCAAGAAGATAGGAACAAAATTTATCACAGGCGTACACAACAACCAACAATTCCTTCTCGGTCATAATATAATTCACTTGTGTACCTGTGAAAGTCTTACTAGCATAATAAATGGTATGAAATACTTTCTCTTTGCACTGACCCAGCACGACACCCATAGAAAGATCACTTGCATCACACATAACCTTTAACGAACTGCCCCAATCAGGAGGAACTACAATAGGCGTGGAGATAAGCTTCTCTTTGATAGCCACAAATGCCGCCATACAAGCTTCATTAAAAAGTGATTTGGTGTCCTTCTCAAGTAAGTTTCACAACGATTTGGCAATTTTGGCGAAGTCCTTGATAAAGCGGCGATAGAACCCAGCATGACCTAAAAAGCTCCTTACCCGTTTAACAAAAATAGGAGGTGGAAGAGTCTTGATCACCTCTAATTTTGCGTGATCAACCTCCAGACCTTTACTTAAAACCCAGTGCCCCAACACGATCACCTCACGAACCATGAAGTGACACTTCTTCAAATTCAATACCAGATCAGTCTCCTTACAACAAATTAAAACATTTTTTAGAATTTGCATAAAATAATCAAAGTTTTCTCCAAAAATAGAAAATTTATCCATGAATTCCTCTTGGAACTGATCCATCAAGTCCCTGAATATTGCCATCATGCATCGTTAGAATGTGGCAGTTGCATTGCATAATCCAAATGGCATCCTTCGAAATACAAATGTGCCAAAAGGTAAGTGAAAGCCGTCTTGTGTTGATATTCAGGGTCCACCCAGATTTGATTATACCCTGAATGGCCATTTAAAAGATAGTAGTACTCTCTCCCTGCTAGCTGATACATCATCTGATTTATGAATGGAAGAGGAAAATAATCTTTCCTGGTGGCCTTGTTCAACTTGCGATAGTCCATACACACTATCCAACCTACAACAGTTCTTAAATGTATAGCTTCATTTTGATCATTGAGGACAGTATTGATACAACCCTTCTTTGGCATGCATTGAACTGGAATCACCCATTCGCTACTAGATATGGGGAAGATGATCCCTGCATCTAATAACTTAATCACCACTTTTCGAACAAATTCCTTCATCACTAGCATCAACCTTCTCTGCCCCTCCAATGAGCGTGCACTCTTATCTCCAAGAATGATCTTATGATGGCAAATGGTTGGACAAATACCTTTGATATCAACAATAGTCCATCCAATTGCTTTAGCTCAAAGCACACACAACAACTTGTCTTCTTGAGATCTTGTAAAGTAAGCTGAAATAATTACATGTAAAGTATTGTTAGTACCCAAATAAGTATACCTCAAGTATGAGGGGAGTGGTTTATTTTTGAGTTCCGGGGGAGATTCAATAAATCATTTCTTTTGAGGTTCAATCTCCCTTAATTCTCTCACTTGGTCATACCCAAGGCGCTTTGGTTTCACACACTCCGAATTTAGAGCTGCCACTGTTTCGGAAAGCTCTTCATATAACTCAGGCATGTCTAGTGTTAGGGCAGCCTGCAGAACGACATCAACATGTGTCTCATCAAATACCTTATGTGTGGCATAATCGAAGACATCCATATGGAAACAATCATCCTTAGAATTAGGAAACTTAATTTCCCTAAACACGTTAAACTTTACCTCCTTATCTTGAACACGCATAATCAATTCTCCATTTTCTACATCAATAAGAGTACGCCCTGTGGCTAGGAATGGTCTTCCCAAAATTATGGTTATATTCCTATCCATGTCCTAGTCAAGTATAATGAAATCGCATGAAAAAATAAGTTTACCTACCTTGATGAGGACATTTTCCACCTTTCCCTCAGGATGGGCTAAGGATCTATCAGCCATTTGCAAGATCACGGTGGTTGGACTTGCTCACCCGATCTTTAACTTATCAAAAACTGATCTAGGCATGATTGATACTCGCACCTTAATCACACCGAGCTTTCTCTTGCAATTCTTCACCATTGGAATGAGAATGTTAAAACTCCCAGTATCTATCAACTTTGGCGGAAACTTACTCTGGAAGATCGAGCTACACTCCAACCCTAAACCAATTATCTCTCCCTCGTAGTATTTGCATTTGTTGGAGAACACCTACTTTATGAATTTGATATACCCTGGCACCCTTTGGATTGCTTCCACAAATGGACTATTGATGTTGATCTTACGAACCTTAACCATAAACTTCTTAAACTCTTTTTCATTACTCTTGTTTTGGACCCTCGAGGGGATTGGTTGAGAAGGGAGATTCTATTCTACTAGAACATCTTTCTTCTCTTTCTTTTCTGGTGCTTTCTCTACATCATCTTCAACTACAACCGGTTCTCCTTCTTTCTCCACTACATCCTTTACCGGCTTTGGCTTGACAATTGTCTCTGTTTCTTTCATAACCGGAAAAAGTGGTATTGAAAATTTCTTCCCACTCCTTAGCGCAACAACATTACAATCTTCTCTCTATCTTGGCTTTTTAGTGTCACTTGGGAGTTGCCCTTGTGGACCCTAATTTAGCTGTTTTTCCGTTTGAGAAACTTGATTCTCTAGGATCTTGAACGCAACTAATTTCTCGTTCATCCTTCCATTGGCAGCCTATTGTTCTTGTTGACTATTTTGTGTCATGGACTTAAGTGTTTGCAATGTCTGTTTCATCTCACTTATCAAACCTTCTTGAGAATGAGCAGGTAAGGCATCTGATTTAAATTTTTAACATAAGAGTCTTGTATAGGTTTTCTCGGTGTTCGATTCCATAACGTTGTCCCCTTTCGTATTATTTTGTGGTCTCGGTTGGTAGTTATTCCCTTGTGTCCGTGGCTGATACGCGTAGTTTGGATTTGTGGCCCTATTTGGATTTGAATATTGGAAACCAGGATGGTTTCTATTTGGTTGACCATAGCCTTGACCACTCGAATTATAGTTCCTTCGGTTAGAAACAAACATAACGGGGATTCCGGAATGCTTTGACAACCCTCCCAATTATGATCATTTATTCCACAGTTTGAACACCCATATGTCTCTTGTGCAATGTTCACATCAGATATTCTACCTGTAAATCCTTCTTTAACAGCTAATGTAAGCTATTTCAATTGTTTCTCAAATGTGGTTTTTAGTTATGCTTTCATCACAGATAGATTTGCATCTATTTCGATCTCACTATCTCGGTGCATTGTACCTCTTCCTCTCTCGGAATTTCGAACGGGAGTTCTCATGGTTTTCCACCCCATCTCATTCTTCACAATTCTACTCAGGATAGGTATCGCGTGGTTTGACATAACCATCAAGAATACATCTGTTCTCGCGTCACACTCTACGTGATGTACGCATCGCAATATCTGTATGAACTTTTTCACAAATCTAACTGAATATTCACCACCCACTCCTCGAAAATTACCTAAGTCTCGGAATTGATTCAACATACCTGTTCCGAGCTTGAATCTAACAACTTAAATGTTTGGAGGGCCGCTACCTAGTGTAGGTAATCAAATGGTTTATGTTCAGGAGCCTGCAGGAACCATGGATCTTGTCCCAATTGGACTTGAACATTTCCTCCTTGTGGGGAATGAACCTCTTAATTCTGAATATCGAGATTTTCCTGGTTGTTTGCCATCTCAAACTCTAATTTGCGCCTTTCTCTCTCTTATTCCTGTTATCTCGAAGTATAGTCTTGGGATCCGAAACCATGCATCAAACCTAAAAGATCTAAAAAAGACAAAAACACAGTATATGCGTAAAACAAAAACAATTAACTCTACTAAAATAAATAAACACAAAACTTAACGTTGTAATCCCCGGCAAGGGCGCCAAAAACTTGGTCGCTCCTATAGTATGATATAAATCAACACAAAAGAAGAGAAGTAACTAACTGCAAGTGTACTGGTTGTTCCAAGTAAAAAGTATGTAAAGTACGGTTATTCATCTCCATGGGAATTACTAGGTTATGACTAAGTGTTTAATGTGAAAAAAGTGACGACTTGACTCAATATAGAACTCCTCCACCTTCATTAAGTTGATTTCTTTTGCTCTTTGAATTACTTTTCTTGGGTTTGGACTTAAATCTTCACTTCTTCTCTTAATATTGATGCCTCCTAGCATCCATATACATAAGAACTTCACACTAAACAAACAAATTAACACACAAAAGCTCTAAAAGTAACAATAAGTTTAAAGAAAAGGAAGAAAGTGCATTATCGAAAAATACAAATATTAATCTATTAATCAAGTCAAATTTAAACCTAAAATGATGTATCCTAAGGGTATTTTTCTATCACAAACAGGGAGACGTCAACACCTTCTCAAGAACCATTGATGAAATTACTCTAGATGAATTATTTCTACATCAGTGACCCATAGTGAAGGCTTGTGTTCACTATACATAAACATGTGCATTAAGTTTTTTAACGTCAATAAAGTAAACTATCAAATTACTTACATCATATATGTCTGGATCTCGTCGCAGTTTCGGAGGATGTACAAATTAATTCTCTCATTTTCTTCTATGTGGTAACGTACAAAACTCGTTTTTACCCACTGTTTGACACTGACTCTTAAACTTGGAAATTTGTTTGGGTTGTGCGAGCGTCTCACCATATCTACGGTGGTTGTTGAAATTTGTTCTTTATTCCTGTAGATACCGTAATATAAATATCAATATCTCATCCAAAACGTATCCTTAACTGATTAAGCTCTCATGCCTAGCCGGCATCTGAATATACTCTATTAGCTTCTTTAAATACCTTTCGGATGAGTATATCTAACACATTTGAACATGACCACCTAACTGGGTTTCATCGTATATGTGTATGACTAGTTGGACCATTATGTTAAAACAAAACTAGAGGAAATACACCCCCAGCTTTACGCATTATATATAACTACCAACAAGAACAATTATTAGTTGTATACAATAGGATTTGTGCTACAAAACTAAAATTTAAACACCTTCTCCAAGAACCATCGACGAGACTACTCTATATGAATTATTTCTACATCAGGGACCCATAGTGAAGGTTTAGGCTCACTATACATAAACATGTGCATTAAGATTTGTAACTTCAATAAAGTAATCTTTCAAATTACTTACATCATATATGGCTAGATCTCATCGTAATTGCAGAGGATGTACAAATTAATTTTCTCATTTTCTTTGTGTGGTAATCTACAAAACTCGTTTGTACCCACTGGTTGACACTGACTCTTAAACTTGGATAGTTGTTTGTGTTGTGGGAGCGTCTCACCATATATACCAGGATTGTTGAAGTTTGTTCTTTCTTCTTGTAGATACAGTGATATAAATATAAATATCTCATCCAAAATGTATCCCTCACTGATTAAACCTGCATTCCTTGCTGGCATATATATATATATATAATCTTTTGGCTTCTTTAAGTTCCTTTCAGACGAGTACATCTAATGCATTTTGATCGAACCACCTAACTAAGTTTCATGGTATACGTGTATGACCTAGGTGGAACATTATGTCAAAAAACATCTAGAAGAAACATCATTTAAAGCTTGCACATAAGCACACCCTTCAACTTTTATAATTTTTATTTCTTTCATACATAGGTTTTTTTACAAATATTTTTGGACAAGTTGCAATATTCTACTATCGTACCATACACCGATTTATCGTTGACCAGTTCTGAGTTACTTGCCTCTAACAAAACTTGCATCATTATATGATAGTCGTAGGATTTCATATCAATGATATTTTATGCATCACTCAGAATGTTATTCCTCAAACAAGATGAAAATCAATCGAGAAACTTTTTCACCTTCTACTAATATAGAAATGAATGTCGATTGTCCAACAATATCATATACTTTGCATGCGGCATTATCACTTTACCTCGGTTCTCGAACAACCAAAACTTTTTCTTGATACCCAAATATCAAGTAAACTATCGCACACATTCTTCTCACAAGGCAATATTATCAATATTTTGTTTCAGGAAGATAGCCGACCACTATGCTAAATTTTAAAGGATGTTTTTTTTCTTCTTGTTAAACTCACGAGTAAATGTTTGCTTTCTCACCTTACCACCAAATTCCTTGTGTTTACCTAGAAACACAAAATCCAACTCGTTACGTTGTGTTTAAATATATGCGGGGCAATATTTCCGAGGCGAGACCGTATGCTCGCAATTAAGTATGAGGTTACGTATTTTCTAAAATAATTTTGATAGGTAACTAACGCCTTTGATCAAAATAACTACACCCTTACTGACTCGCAAGGACGGTGTAGAATCTATGCATTTGTGGCAAGCTTTGTAACCTTGTCCGTACCATCCTAAAGTGTATGACCTAACTGAGTAATCATTAATCGTAAACAACACACAACCCTTCATTATTAATTACTTCTTAGTATGAATCATATGTAAGGATCCCCGTATCCCACTACATTTCAAACTCATATATAACAAGAAGAATAAATACATTCATATCTATACCGGGTAAATACATACCTAGATTCAAGTGGATTATTTCATGCATAATTACATTGACAAGTTGTAGATGTTCAATATAATTTCCCACATGTTGTATGAGTTGTTTTGGATGGATAAATGACAAAACCTATCGATACCCAAACCCAAGCGTACATTCTGTGGGTCATTAGTAATCTCAGAATTCTGTTTGTCAAATATTTTCTAATCAGTATAATTAATTGGACGACTTAACAAATATTCTTCTGTACTCTCTTTGGTATGGTGACAAATCCTATATTTGGCGGTGTGCCTCGAAACGTACATTCTATATAATCTTGGCGCAATGAGAAAATAACACAATTTCTTATGCAACATTATCTTCTCCTTCTTCAGATCCCACTTAGATACACCACATACTGGGCTTTCCTCAGGTTTTTTTATGTATATAATACAATACAAAATCATTTACAAAAACCTCGATCGCAATGTCTCTCAAACCCAAACATTTTAACTTTTTGTTGCACTCTTCATACAATGAAGGCAAAGTATAACCTCTTGGGAAAACACAACACAACAGTTGAAGAAGTTCGGTCAAAAAGATATCTCTCCACTAGTTCTTACCTTTTATGTGCATTAACTTATCAACGAAATTATAACGTCCCATATACGTGGAATCGGGGTACAACTTACTCACAATTTCCTTAACCAAAGGGTCAAAACAACCATAATTTCGTCTTGTAACAGTCTTGTAACCCATTTCGGTGCCACTAGATTAACCCCTAACATCAAAAGCGAGTCTCAACTTATCAAATATATTTATCAATTCAAAATCTCGTATGTATGTTAAAAAAAACTCGTACATTAAAATATGTGTTTTAACCTCCTCTATATAATTTTTTTTATTATCCATACACCGGTTACACATACAAAAAATGAGAGTCGTACTATCCATTTGTTTTTTCACAAATTTATTAATCTCATCACACCTAACAAATATTCCATAGTAACCAAATCTTTTGATTTAATCCAACTCTTCTCAACATCCATATCAATCGTCTATATTAATTTCAAACATACAATTATATTTAAAATTGTAAATCAAATTATATACAAAACGATCTATTATGTTATAATGCAAAATCTAATTCATATATTATAATCATTACACATACCACATTTATAAACATGATATTTCTATAACCAAAACATATTAAAAACTTTACTTAAAAAAATAATTTTAGAAGACACCTAATTTCGGTCAAATAGACGGTTAATCTGATGTCAAAGTTGGCTTCACACATGTAAGTAGAGGTTGGGTACCTCCGTTAATGACGTGGCAAGGAACAAGTGACAATTGAGAGCGGCCTCGTGGCTAAATTAGAGTCTAGGGTTTGGTATTAGAGAGAGAAAATTTTATTGGTGGATATTAAATGAAATTTTTTTTGTTCGATCCACTGCATTAATTTTGAGTATGTCATTAGCAATGACAAAATATCGTCGCTAATAACCAAATTTTAGTCGCTAATTACAACATAGTGACAACGAATTTTTGTCCTTAATGAAATCAATCTACATCGACGATGTATGTTTTATTATTGTAAATTGTCAAGAATGTCGTCGCAAATACAAGTACTAATAGCGAGAACAACATTTCGTTACTAGATCACTAAAATTTAGTGAAGACAATATTCGTCGCAACTTTATAAATTTTAACAAACCAATAACGACAATAATCATATGTATTCGTAAATGATCGATCATAAGCGACGTTCCACATGTTATAACTAAAGTTAGTGTCACTAAAGATAATGTCTCTAATAGTGGAGATAGAGAAGATTTTGGAATGTGCGTCATGAAAAATTAGAAATGTATGTTAATTTATTATTAGGCATATGCATTAAATTATAATTGAAATTATTAAGATTAATTATTTTTAATTTTTATTTAATTAATATTCAATATGTTTTTTAGTATATGTACAAATAGATTTTCATACAAATTAAGAAAAATAATAATTAAAAATTTTAATATAAAAAATTTATATAAAGTGTCATAGTATTTTAATATTTTATTTGAAATATAAATTTTAATATTTTAATAATATACTAATTGTAAAATTTGGAAAAAATATTTTGAAATTTTTAATGAATATTTTTTTAACCATATGTGTATTAAGTGGACATTTAATTTTCAGGAATGGAGAAAGTATTAGTTAGATTTATATAGGTATCATTAAAAGATTATATATATGACATCTACGTAGATATATATAATTTTTCTTGTGAACTAAGTAAGAGTAATAGTTAAGACTCGGGTTTTAGCAAGAACGAATCTGGGTGGGGGTGCAGAGCTGCTAAAAAGTTATTATTCAAAAAATTATAGTGATATAAGAATGTAACAAACATTGTGTTGCCATGCAGGTCAGCCTGGCTATCGGCCGTACCGGTCCGTGTTCGGACCGGTTTTTATCGTGAAACGCCCTTATCGGACCGGACCGGTCTATCGGACACCCACTATCGGTCCCGGTCCGGACCGGTTCTTCGGTCCCAAATTATAGAAAACCGACCGATAACGGGGACCGGTTTATCGGTTCCGGTTTCGGTCCCGGACCGGTCCCTTACCGGTCCTTATCGTATACACAAAAAAAAAACTATTGAAAAGGAGCAACAAAACAAATTCACAGAACTAAGAAGAAAAAAGCAGCTTTTGTGAAAACTGACATATATGAATACTATTAGTGAGCTGATCCAATTTTCTCTTTCAACTCTACAAACTTGAACCTCACCTCTGGGAAAAGGGTATATTAATGAAGCTGCAGCTTTGGGTAATGCTAAAGAAATGCGCCATACAATTGTGTCTCCTGCAAAGTTAAAGTCATTGCAATAAACCTGAAGTTATGTACCAACAAATGGAATCCTGAAGCACGCCTCTTTGAGATAGTTAGTGAGCCCCACTTCAAAATTCACTTTTTCATTTACGAGTTATCGTCCTTCGAATTAAAATTATTTGTTAGTTGGTCACATATCATCATTTTTAATTAATTATAATTTTCAACTAAACAAATGAATTAGATATGAACTTCTTATGTAAAATTCATCCATTAATACTCTCTTTGGCCTGGAAACACAAACATAATCATTTTCTCAAGGCCTATAATATAGCGCTAGCACAATATGCATATGGGATACACCTGATACCATAGGCTAACGAAAATCTCAGAAGTAGCTGTCATAAAGGGACCAAATATGACAAGTACCTGACATTCAAATTACCTTATAAGTATTTCTCTAACATTCAAATTAAGCTCATTAAGAAGTTCAGCAACAAGTCTAGTCACCATAGCAGTTGTACAAAACACAAGTACCTTATAATCAATGTTATTATCTATATGGTCTTTAAGTAAACCATAAAGAATCTCAAAATGATTATCTAAAGGTGCAATCATATGCATCTGCTTAACCTGTATATACATTAAACATAACAATAAATTAATAAAACACAAACAAAGAAGAAGCTATTAGCTATTAAATATATATACCTGGGTATGAGTTTCTTCACTACCCTCTTGAACTTTATTAATATATTCATGATCATGATCACCCTCTTCACTACCTTCGGTTTTGGCCTGGTCACTGATTAATTCTAATCTTCAATAGCTTATCAAGAGCTGCAGAAATGTTTCATTCCATCAAACATGAGGCTCATTTAATCTCAATTATATCATTAGAGATTAGCTTTACACACACAATTATAGCTTTACACAAACAAAACTTCCAGATACCCAGCCACAAGTTACACCAGAAATAAATTGAATATCACATTTTATTTATGATAGATTGTTAATTAAAAACATTGACAATGCCAAAAAATCTACCTGTAGTCTCTTAGGCATTTGACCGAACACCTTTAGCACGATTCAAAGATACATACACATCCGGCTGATTCTCCGCCGAACGAAAGCCACATCATTAATGGACTGCAATATAATGGGCTAGAGAACACTAATGGACTGCAATATAAAAAAAAAAAAAAAATAGTAACGGGCCGTTACCGGTCCGTTTCGGTCACGGACCGGTTCGGTCCATGAAAAAAAACAGAAAATCAAAACGCCGCACGGTAGCAGGAACGCCGTTCCGTTCCGTTCCGGCCATCACCACCATGCCGGTCTCGTTCGTTCGCCGGTGCTTATCGGTCCGGGCCGGTCCGGCGGACCGGAAACCGGTGTCCGATAGCCAGGCTGATGATGCAGGTTCAACTCATTCCATTCAACAAGCAAATTGAAAACTTTATGAATACCGTTGATCATATATCAGAGTACCTTGATGCACATGCAATATCACATTGCATATTCTTCGTCTGGATAGGCAGTAATGACTACATCAACAAATATCTTATTCCACATATAAATGATACTCGTTCTCATCCCCAACAATTTGCGGACCTTTTGTCTCAACAATTCACTCAGCAACTAACTGTATGAAACTCTCAGTAATTGTAACTTTCTTTCTCCGTCCATAAGAAAGTCTTACACCTTATTGTCACCTTTAAATGTTACAGAGATTGAATATTCTTGGTGCGAGAAAATTTGTGATTGTTGGGTTAGCACCACTCGGTTGTATTCCGTACATTATTGACAAAAATGCAGCTGGAATATGCTCTGAAGAGGTTAACCAACTTGTCATGCTCTTTAATATCAACACTAAGAGAATGATTGACAAACTCAACGCCAATCTCCCAGGATCAAATTTCATATACATTGACGTTTATGCCATGTTCCAAGACCTCCATGCTAACTATACAACATATGGTATTATTCGTTTAGCTCATTAATTACTCTACATAGCTTCATGATCATATGCTTCTAGACTTCTAGTTCTACGTAGGTAAATTGAATAATATCTGTTCGGGTTTACTGGAGACCCTAACATGCAATATATAGCCATTAGCCAGAGACCCCTCTGATCTAATAAAATTTCAATCTCTGCTTTTAATAGGATTTGATGTCATAAACCAAGCATGTTGCAGAGTCGGGGAAAAAATAGTGAAGGTTTGTTTACCACTCGAAAAACCATGTGAAGCCAGATATAAGTACGTATTCTGGGATGCATTTCACCCGACAGAAGCACTACACATCTTGTTCGGAAGAAGAGCTTTTAATGGAAACCTTGATATTGCCTATCCTATGAATATACATCAATTAGCCAATCTTTAACCTTCATCCCACAAAATAATTAGTTAAGCCTATCTGATCGATGTTTTATACCTATCAGCGATCTTTATGCCTGACGATATTGTTTTGTGTGTAAGTTTTAATTTTGAATATGAGTTGAGAAAATTACTAAGTGATGCTTGGTGTGCTGATACAGCAATACTAAGCCTCGAAGGTAAGAGTTATGATCTAATTCAAGGAGCTATATACAAGCAGGTGCACAGAGGCAAAGATTTTTATTCATGGCAAATGGGGTTTGAGAACTTTTAGTTTTTATCCCAAAGTATTCTTATTTCCATTTCAAGAAAAAGACTTTTGTAACTTATGATAGCATAATACCCATATTTGAATACCAAAATTATGAACAAATTACATGAATCTGGATATATACAATACTACAATAAATCCATCTATAAAAACCGCAATCATGAACATATATATATATATATATATATATATATATATATATATATATATATCTTCTGATAAAATTTTCTAAAAACAATTAAAATCAAACATAATGAAAACCTCAATTCTCCTTTTATTTTTATTGCTAGTGATTATGTTAAGTTCCTATATATTAATTCTCAAGGTATAAATCGTCTTCAAAACATTATTTTTTTTTCAGATGCTAAATATGTTCTGTTTTTTCTCATTATACGATAGCTTATAATACGCATATTAATGTTTGTTCTAGAGAATTAGATCTACCTTCTCGTGGATATGATAGGAGTGCTCTTTGGGTAAGATTTTCAGTGTAATCATCTTGTACGGTTTTTGTCCTCCGTAGTATTATTTATGAGGTTTTGATTGATAGTTGTTTCTTTGACTACGCGGTTAATATGAATTGCCTTGATTGACCGCCCATTAGGATTTAACTATTGAAATCCAGGATGATCACGATTCTATTGACCATAGCCTTGACTACCCAAAAAATGGGTATCTTGATTTGATAAGAAAAATACAAAGTCATGGTTACTTTGACACTCTTCCTAAATATGATCATTAACTCAACAATTTAAACATTCATATAATTCTTGTACTACTTTTACCTTTGTTTGTCTACTTTGGAATCCTTCCTTAATAGTTAATGTAAGATATTTCACCTGATTTTCTAACATAGAGAATTTTTCGTCCATCGCGGTTTCACTATCTACACGGAGTGTACCTCTTGGGGCTCGTGATAACGTCCGACTTCTTTCAGTGTATATGATTCTCTTCATGCAAACTGCTGCACAAACTGTATCCATTGATAAAAAAACACGTTCACTGAGATAACAACTCTTAATCTTGAGCTCTCATCAAGTCCCTTATAAAACATAGATAGCTTCATCAAAGGAGTGTACCCATGAAGTGGGAACCTTATCAATTGTTGTTGGAACCTTGTGCATGTCTCTCCTGGACTCTCACTACACTACTGGACTCGCGTGGTTTCGCGACGACACGGGTCGTCGCTAAATTCCCATATTTCGTCGCTAATTGGGGTTAGCGACGACAATTCATCGCTAATTTGTCGTCTCTATCCCTTCGTCACTATTTGGCCCATTAGCGACGAATAATTGTGATTTCGTCCCTAATCTCTCAGACTTTTAACCACGAGGCCTAGCGTCGGGAATTCAACGACTTAGCGACGAAAGGTCGTCGCGAATAAACGAATTAGTTTTTCTTCATTTTTAATCGCTAATTTATTAAATGAATTTTTTTTTTAAATAACCTAACCACGAAATAATAGCGACAGTTTCGTCGTCGCTTTATTTTTTTATTTTTTTAAATTTTTTTTAATGTTGCCGTAAATCATTATTTATTTTTTTAATTTATATGTTAGCGACAACCCAGTTGTCGTCGCTATTCATAATTATTATTATTTTTATTTTTTGTTTTTTTTATTTAAATTTTAGTTTTTATTATTTAAATTTTAGTTTTTATTATTATTTTGATTTTAAATATAATGCAAAATTACAAATAAATAAAAATCCAAAAATACATATAAAATACGATAATTCGATAGAAATATTTAACGTGAAGCCAAAGTCAAAGGTAGTCAAAGTCAAAATCAAAGTCAAACATACGAAATAAACTTAAAATTCTTAAAATTACCAACCAACCAAATTAAAAAAGAGTAATGCTGGGTATCACCCAAAAAGTGATCACCCAAATATCACCTTCCTAGGTGGACCAATTAAACTGTTTCTCTTTCCTGATTACTTTTTTTCTCTCTCCTATATAAAACAGTTTAATTGGTCCACCTAGGAAGGTGATATTTGGGTGATCACTTTTTGGGTGATACCCAGCATTACTCATTAAAAAAACATAACTCAATCATCACTCAAGTGGTGCTCTTCTTCATCTTCTCCTCTCTCCTCATCTTCTCTCTCTTCATCTCGCCTCTCTTCATCTCGTCTCTCTTCACTAGTGGGCCCGGGTTTGCTGATCGGCTAAAGTCCTTGGGCAATTCTCATGCCGTTTAACGCTTCGAAGAGAGTGTCTGCCATGCTCGGGTGTTGACTCGGCCGACTAGAAGAAGCTGTGGGCCCGGTCGATGCGGATGATGGATCCGGTATAGGTTCAACTCCCTGTCCGGCTGTGTAGGAGTCCTGGATCGTTTTCGGACCAGACCAATGGTAGGCACCCAGTATTTAGTCTTGGGTGGGTGCAGGACCTCCATGATAGTCTCGAGCATGGCATCCATCTGCTCTTGGATAGTAACTTCAGCTCCCTCCGCTCCGGCCTGCACAACCTTCTTCTTCATCTTCTCCCGAAGAACACCCTGTTATTAGATTTCAATTTAAAAATAAATTAGATTAATAAAAAAGTAAAGTTAAAAATAAATAATTAATTTAAAGCAATATTTTAAAAAAAAAAACTTACACTAGCTATCTCCCAACGCTGGTCACGCCAGCTATCTGTAGCTGCATCGTAAGACAGGTGGTCGAAATAGCCGCTTAAGGAGGAAGCTCCATCTCCTCCTGGGTCTCGTCATCCACAAAAGTCAACGGCTCTTTCGTCACCGTCTTCAACTTCCCCTGGACAGTATACAATAACAAATATTAATTAGTTAAAAATTAAATTAAATAAAATACTAAATTAAATTTTAATTATTAAAACTTATACCTCTATAATCACCTCCCGGGTCTGTGACCAGTTCCTTGACCCCGCCTTGCTCGGAACCGACTGCTGCTCTCGATTCTTCTTGTTTATATCAGCCTGACTCTGTTACAAATAAAAAAGAAGTAGTTATAAAATTAATTAAAAAAAATGTATAAAATAATTAATAAATTATTTTTTTCTACCTGTTTCGCAATGTCATCAAACATCTTCTTCGTAGCCCCCCAAATCACCGGGTCAACATCTGGTGGATCTTCACCCGTGTAGTAGTAGTCGTTCTTCAAATCCGACTTGTATCGCCTGTAGGCTCCGGATGTCATCGCAGTCAATCTCTTAGTGATCTCGTCCCAATCGCTTCGCCTCCTCCACTCCTCTAAATCAAAAAATTGATGAAGTCGCTGCAAAACTACCCCTTTGTTATGGTCGGGGACCTCTTTCCATTCTTTGTAGCACGGGGGAACAGCATCTCGAACAGCATTACCAGCCACCTGTCCCACGTGTTTGCTATATGGGCCGACGAAGTTCCAGGTGCCGTCTATGACAGAAAAGTCAACTGGAATGGGCCAGCCGACTCTCTTCAGGGTCTCCTGAGCTGTCCGGATAGAGGTGGCAGCTTTCGGTCTCCTTTTTTTACGTTCACCTGTTTTAGTGAAAAATATTTAGTAACTACATATTTTTTTAAGTGATAAATAAACATTAATTGAAATTTTTATTACCCGATGGTTGGGCACAGTCAGCATTCGAACGTGGTGGACCCCTCGGGGGATCGTTACCCATCCCATCTCCACCGTGACTCCTACCCATGACAGCAGCCATCTATAAAATTTCATAAAATTGCATTTAAGTCCTAAATTTTTTTTAAATTTGCAAATAAGTCCATTTTTTTCATAAAATTGCATTTAAGTCCTAAATTTTTTTAAAATTTGCAAATAAGTCCAATTTTTTTGTAAAATTTACATTTAAGTCCAAATTTTTTTAAAATTTGCAAATAATTCCTATTTTTTTAAAAATTGCGTTTAAGTCCAAATTTTTTAAAATTTGCAAATAATTCCAAATTTTTTAAAATTTGCAAATAAGTCCTATTTTTTTAAAAATTGCATTTTAGTCCCATTTTCTTTTAAAGTTTGCAATCAAGTCCTAATTTTTTTTAAAATTTGCAAATAAGTCCATTTTTTTTTTAAATTTGCATTTAAGTCCAAATTTTTTAAAATTTGCAAATAAGTCCATTTTTTTTTTAAAAATTGCATTTAAGTCCAAATTTTTTAAAAATTGCATTTTAGTCCTTAAAAGGTATAAAATAGCATTTTAGTCCAAAAAAAGTATAAAACTACATTTTAGTCCTTAAACATACAAATCAAACATATTGCAAATAGGTCCCTATATCTTAAAACACAATCAAAGATCAATAACAATCTAATTATTACATTAAAATTACAAAAATCATACCAAAACCCTAATTTTTAACAAATACCAATTACATGTTGTTATTTAACACCAAAAAATTACCAAACAACCCATAAACATACACATAATTCTCGGAATTACTCAAATCACACAAACATTCATAGATTTTTACAAACAAAAAAAAATTAAAAATAAAAAAAATGCAAGTTTGATCCGGAAATTGGAACCTGATACGTAGAAATGGTGTAGATTTCGTCCATGAATCCATGCCAAGAAGAAGGAATCATACAAAATAAACACAAGAAAAAATATTAGAAATTGAAAATGAAAAAATTAAAAAAGTAGTGATTAAAATGTGTTATTGGATTGGAATCATTACCTTGATGTCGGATTTGGTGTTGTTATAGCTCGGAGCTGCTTGGCTATGGCGGAAATGGAGGTTTTGTGTGAGATTTTGAGGGTTTGTTATGGCAGAAATGAGCTCGGTTAGGGCTTTATAGAATAAAAGATTAGCGACGACAGGATGGTCGTCGCGAATCATGAAGTTTCGTCGCGAATCGGGGACACGTGTCGCCCCACGTACACACGCCCCTTGCGTGTCTTGGTTTAGCGACGACTTACCGTCGCGAATTTTTGGTTTGTCGTCGCTAATTTTCGTGGGCGGGAAAGCTGACCGCCCACGAAGACCAATCGAATTTTTTATTATTGATTAGCGACGACTAACCCTTTGAATGTCGTCGCGAATAAATAGCAACGACATTCAAAGGTTGAATGTCGTCGTTAATCCATTTGAATGTCGTCGCTATTTTTTTTTTTTTTTTTTTTTTTTTTTTTTTTTTTCTTTAAAATTTTTTTTAATTTTAAGATGCTTACCCTTTCTTGTTTTTTTTTTTGTGTTTTTTTAGGTTCCTTTTCACATTTTTAATTGGGTGTTCGGGTGTTTAGTCAAGTGTTTGTGGTTAAACTTGAGTGTTCGGGTGTTTAGTCAAGTGTTTATGGTTAAACTTGGGTATTCGGGGTGTTTAGTTAAGTGTTTGTGGTCAAAGTTAAGTGTTTATGGTCAAAGTTAAGTGTTTAGAGTCAAAGTTGAGTGTTTAGAGTCAAAGTTAAGTGTTTAGAGTCAAAGTTAAGTGTTTAGAGTCAAAGTTGAGTGTTTGTGGTCAAAGTTGAGTGTTTATGGTCAAAGTTAAGTGTTTATGGTCAAAGTTAAGTGTTTAGAGTCAAAGTTGAGTGTTTATGGTCAAAGTTGAGTGTTTGTGGTCAAAGTTAAGTGTTTATGGTCAAAGTTAAGTGTTTAGAGTCAAAGTTGAGTGTTTAGAGTCAAAGTTAAGTGTTTAGAGTCAAAGTTGAGTGTTTAGAGTCAAAGTTAAGTGTTTAGAGTCAAAGTTAAGTGTTTATGGTCAAAGTTGAGTGTTTAGAGTCAAAGTTGAGTGTTTAGAGTCAAAGTTAAGTGTTTAGAGTCAAAGTTGAGTGTTTAGAGTCAAAGTTAAGTGTTTAGAGTCAAAGTTAAGTGTTTATGGTCAAAGTTAAGTGTTAAAAAACCATCAAAATGTGTTAATACAAATAAACCAAAATAAAACCTAATCACTATCATATCCACTAATAACTATGGGTTCATCATCGCTATCAACCTCTATAGGTTCTTCTTCATCACCGTATTCATCCAAGGTGTCATCATGAATTTCCTCATTCTCATCAATAACCGTATCAAAAGACAAATCAATAAAAAAATGAGCAGGATCAATCTCGATCTCCTCGGTGGATGCCAGTGGCATGCTGATGTTCTCGTTCCCCGTGCTATCCAATGGTATGCTGATGCTCTCATTTCCAGTAGGGAGTGATTCCGAACCCCATAACTCAGGACTCCATCCGTGACGATCGTTTATTTCCCAAACGGCTTTCCACCCTTTCATTGATTTCTTTGAACTAATCTCGTCGATGTAAAACACTTTCTTGGCCTGCGATGCTAAAATGTATGGTTCGTCAGCCCACTCAAAGTTTGTTGTGTTGATAAATGTTACCCCATGTTCTTGCCTCGATCCAGACTTTTTATACCACTTACAGACAAATAACACAACCGAGCACCCTCCGGTGTACATAACCTCCAAGATTTTGATTAATTCCCCATAATAGGGTTCTTCATTGTAAATGGTACACACTCCGTAATCCTGCGTCACTCTTTTCTCTCCTTTGGACTTAGTTACCCACTTGACACCGTTCACAACACATGAATCATATTTATGCACCGAACCATAAGACATGTTTGCCAAGGACACCATCTCGGGGGTAGCTAATGGATCTCCACGTGAATGCATTCCATGAATCTAATATACAACAATAATAGTTAGTACTTTGATAATAAATGTATAAGTTATAAACCAATGCCTAAAATTACATACCTTTTCCAAAAACCATTCCTTAAATGTTCGACGATGCGTAATATCTATTTCACCACTCGTTCCCGTAAGTGTTGATTTGTGTTCACTATAATTGTAAATGAGTATAAATAAACTAATATAATTATATAATATATAATATATAATATACATATATATAATATATATAAATATATTATATATAATATATATATATATAATATATTTATATATATTTATATATAAATATATATATAATATATATATAAATATATAAATATATAAATATAAATATATAAATATATACATTTATATATAAAAATATTTATTTATATAAGATAATAATATTTACTTACGTCATGTATGTTTCGAGTTCGTCGCAGTTATGCAAAATATACCAACTTATGTGCTCCTTCTCCTTATACGGTAATGAAACAAACTCTATCTTGCCAACTGGAGTGCATTGGGAATTGAAAACGGATAGCTCTTTTGGGACCAGCGGTGCTTCGTTGTATCTGCCTGGATCGTTGAACCTTGTTTTTTCTTCACTAAGATATCTTGATATGAAATTCAACGTCTCTTCCGCAATGTACCCCTCGGCTATTGAACCCTCTGGTCTAGCCGGATTTCGGATATACTCTTTCAACTTTTTCAAATACCTTTCAAATGGGTACATCCACCGCATTTGGACCGGGCCACCAAGCAATGCTTCATCGTATAAGTGTATCACCAAGTGGATCATTATATCAAAAAACGCGGGAGGTAAAATCATTTCTAGCCTACACATAAGTTCAACCACCTTCTTCTTTCCCGATACTAACTGTTTCCTGCTTAGATTTTTATTGCAAACGACTCTAAACACGTTCGCTAGCCCAATAAACACATCACTAATCGCTTTGTCTTCAATAAGCCCGGGGAGACTAGCCACGAAAAGATATTGCATCATCACGTGACAGTCGTGAGATTTCATGCCGATAATCTTACCCGTATCACTTTGAACATTGTTTCTCATACTAGATGCAAAACCGTCGGGAAACTTCTGTGCCTTCAGCCAGTCAAGAAAAATAGTCCGCTTTTCCGGTGTTAGAGTGTACTTTCCCCGTTTCAATATTTTTTTACCATTTCTCTCAGTCAACCACAATTCTTTTCTAATCTTCAATTTCTCAAGATCCAGTCTCGCTTTCACGTTATCTTTGTTAACTTTCCCATCAAGACCTATAACTGTACCGAGCAGAGCATCACACACGTTTTTCTCGCAATGCATAACGTCAATGTTATGTTTCAACAGGTTTTCAGACCAATAAGGTAAACGATAAAAAATACTCTTTTTCTTCCAATTGAATCGCCGGTTAACATCTTGCTTCACGATCTTTCCCCCAAAATCCTTGTGTTTACCGGGAAACACAATTGGAAGCCCATCTAACTGTGTCTGAATACTTGCAGGACTATATTTCTTCGGTGGGCGCCTATCATCGGGTTCCTTGTACAAAACACGTTCGCTTCTAAATGGATGTCCGGCAGGTAACCAACGTCTATGGTCAAAGTAAACAATCCCTTTGTTCACACTCAATGACGGAGTATGATCCATGCATTCGGGACAAGCTTTGTAACCTTGACCCGACCATCCCGAAGTGTATGACCTAGCGGGGAAATCATTAGTGGTAGACAACAAACAAACCTTCATCGTAAACTCTTCTTTCTTGTGGGCATCATACGTAACGATCCCTTTATCCCACAACTCTTCCAACTCATCTATAACAGGACGAAGAAAGACATCCATGTCCTTACCGGGTGAACGGGGTCCCGGAATCAACAAACAAAGCTGGAAAGTGGTCTCCTTCATGCATACCCACGGGGGCAAGTTATATACGGTTAATATGACTGGCCACATGCTATACGAGTTGTTCTGCATAGAGAAAGGACAAAACCCATCGATTCCAAGACCCAGATATACGTTACGAGGTTCACTAGCAAACTCAGGGTGTAGCGCTGAAAATCTTTTCCAACTATCACCATCAACCGGATGACGCAACACATCCGGATCTGCACTGTTACCGGTATGGTGCCAAATCATGTCTTCAGCGGTGTGCGTTGAAGCGAATAGTCGCTGTAATCTAGGAGCAATCGGAAAATATCGAAGCTTCTTATGCGGTACTTTGATACCCTTCTTTGGGTCCCATCTAGACTCGTTACAAACTGGACACTTGTCAAGGTCTTTGTTTTCTTTGTAATAAATAACACAATCGTTCAAACAAACGTCGATGGTAACATACCCCATACCCAAACTTTTCAACTTCTTGTTGCATGCTTCATAAGATTCGGGCAAATTGTGAGGTTTAGGCAAAATACGACCCAACAACTCCAGTAGCTCGGTGAATGAGGTGTTAGTCCATTTGTTCTTTACTTTTACGTGCATTAGCTTGGCAATAAAATTCAACGAACCCATCGATTCACAACCAGGAAATAATTCTGTCTCCAATTCTTCGAACAACGTGTCAAAACTGCTTCGACTTGGAATATGTGCATCTCTCATCTCGGTGTCTCCCGGATGTCCACCAACATCGTAACTCTGTCTCACATCGTCATAAACATGCTGGATTTCATTTACCATAACTGGATCTTTACTTGCAGGGGGTGTATGTGTTTGTATCTCTTCCTCACCGTGTTTTGTCCAAACCTTATAATCATGGTTAAACCCCTCTCTTAGAAGGTGGGCCATAACATCATTGGTTTTTAATCGGCAAAAATTATTACACTTCTTACACGGACAAGACAAGTAACCGGTATAACCTCTACTTTTCTTAGCAAAATCGATAAATTTATAAACCCCAAAAATATATTCACCATCTAACACATTCGTCGATTCGATCCAACTCTTATCGATACTCATGCCCGAACTCGATGCCATCACTTAACAACAATTTGAGTAAACTATGCGACTACATTAATAAAAAAAATAAAAATACATAATTATTACAACCTAATGAATAAAATGAATAAAAATTACAACACAATAAACAAAATAAAAAAATTACAAACTCATTGAATGAATAAATATTACAAACCATTGAATGAATAAAAATTACAAACCATTAAATGAATAAATATTACAAACCATTAAATTAATGAATGAATATATAAAAAAAAACAAATAATTAAATAAACAAGTAAAAATATATGAGCACAAAATATAAATTCACACAACACATGCATAATCAACCAACAAATATTTAATTCATTAACCTAATCATATGGTATATCAACTTGCTAATATAATCAATTAAATACAAAGCTTAAAAAACATGAAAGTTAATGGAAATACCTTGAATTGGATGGATAAATTGAAGAGTGATGTTAATTCCCTACCAAGAGAGTTGTATTAATTCACCTAATCAAAGCATATAGGAAGAATGAAACACAATTAGCATTCAAAAAAAAAAAAATTGAATTTCATGCAATTATACCTTAAATTCTTTGATGAAAGATGATATTAATGGAGCCCCACTTTGATTATTGAACCAAGAATGATGCAAGATGAAGTGGAGAAGGAATTGCAAAAAAAAAAATGGAATTTTGTTGATTTTTTGGGAGAAAATCGGAGGATTATTATGGGTGTTGTGTGTGTTAAGTGGGTTAAAAAACCTGCTGCAGAATTAAATAGGATCGGGGTTTAGCGACGACAATACGGGTCGTGGGTAACGTACTTTACTCGTCGCTAATCTTCAAAATAACGACGACAGACAATGTCGCTAAAATAGCGACGACAGTTCGTGAAGAAAAAAAAATTCAATAAGAAATAAAAAAAACGTAGCGACGAAAAACTAAAATTTAACGACGAATTTGTTGTCGTTAATTAGCGACACAGTATAATTTTGTCGCTAACTTCCTGTCGTCGCTAATTTAGTTCGTTTAACGACGAATTACGCGTCGTCGCGAAACCATCAAAATTCGTCGCTAAACAAGATTAGCGACGACATGTCGTCGCTAACTTGTCGTCTCTATCCAGGCGTCGCTAATTCGTGATTAGCGACGCCAAATAGTGTTTTCGTGACTAGTTCCTTTGGAATTTACCCACGAGGATTGGCGTCGCGGATTTATTGAATTCGCTACGACATGTTAGCGACGACATGTCGTCGCTAATTCAATAATTAGTTTTCAGTTAATTTTTTTTCGAATTTAATTTTCTTTTTTTTTATATTAAATAGCGACAAACGTTGGCGACGGGCATGTCGTCGCTAATAATTGTTTTTTATTTTTTTTTTTTTTTTTACATTTTATCGAAAATCATTATTTATTTATTTTATTTAATGGTTTAGCGACGACAAGGGTCGTCGCTATTCTTTTTTAATTTTTTAATTTTTAATTTTTGTTTTTTTTATTTTTTTTTATTTTTTTATTTTTCTTTATTATTTAAATTTTAGTTTTTATTATTATTTTGATTTTAAATATAATACAAAATTATAAATAAATAAAAATCCAATAAAACATATAAAATACGATAATTCCATTCAAATAGTAAACGTGAAATAAATAAAGTCAACATCAAACGAGTCAAAGACAAAGTCAAAGTCAAACATACGGAAATAAATAAAGTCTTAAACATACAAACCAACCAAATTAAAAAAAAAATAACTTAATCATCATTCAAATTGGGATCTTCTCCATCTCCTCTTCTCTCCTCATCTTCTCTCTCTTCATCTCGTCTAGTGGGCCCGGGTTTGCTGATCGGCTGCATTCCATTAGCGATTCTCATCCCGTTTAATGCCTCGAAAAGAGTCTCTGCCATGCTCGGGGGTTGACTCGGCCGACTAGAAGAAGATGTGGGCCCGGATGATGCGGAGGATGGATCCGGTATCGGTGGAAGATTTTGAGCCGCGCGAAGCTCGTTCATCCCATCCAGAACCGCCTTAAGCAGCTCATCGTTCTCCCTGTCCGGCTGTGTAGGAGTCCTGGCTCGTTTCCGGACCGGACCAATGGTAGGCACCCAGTGTTTAGTCTTGGGTGGGTGTAGGACCTCCATGATCGTCTCGAGCATGGCATCCATCTGCTCCTGGATGCTAACTTCAGTACCCTCCGTTCCGGCCTGCACAACCTTCTTCTTCATCTTCTCCCGAAGAACACCCTGCAATTAGATTTCAATTTAAAAATAAATTAGATTAAGTAAAAAAAAAATTTAAAATAAAAAAAAATTAAATCAATTTTTTTTTTAAAAAGACTTACACTAGCTCTCTCCAAACGCTGGTCACGCCAGCTATCCGTAGCCGCATCATATGAAAGGTGGTCGAAATAGCCGCATAAAGGAGGAAGATCCATCTCCTCCTGGGTCTCGTCATCTGTAAATGTTAACGGCTCTTTCGTCACCGTCTTCAGCTTCCCCTGGACAGTATACAATAACAAATTTTAAAAAGTTAACAATTAAATTAAATTAAATACTAAATTATATTTTAATTTTTAAAACTTATACCTCAATAATCACCTCCCGGGTCTGTGACCAGTTCCTTGACCCCGCCTTGCTCGGAACCGACTGCTGCTCTCGATTCTTCTTGTTTATATCAGCCTGACTCTGTTACAAATAAAAAAGAAGTAGTTATAAAATTAATTAAAAAAAATGTATAAAATAATTAATAAATTATTTTTTTCTACCTGTTTCGCAATGTCATCAAACATCTTCTTCGTAGCCCCCCAAATCACCGGGTCAACATCTGGTGGATCTTCACCCGTGTAGTAGTAGTCGTTCTTCAAATCCGACTTGTATCGCCTGTAGGCTCTGGATGTCATCGCAGTCAATCTCTTAGTGATCTCGTCCCAATCGCTTCGCCTCCTCCACTCCTCTAAATCAAAAAATTGATGAAGTCGCTGCAAAACTACCCCTTTGTTATGGTCGGGGACCTCTTTCCATTCTTTGTAGCACGGGGGAACAGCATCTCGAACAGCATTACCAGCCACCTGTCCCACGTGTTTGCTATATGGGCCGACGAAGTTCCAGGTGCCGTCTATGACAGAAAAGTCAACTGGAATGGGCCAGCCGACTCTCTTCAGGGTCTCCTGAGCTGTCCGGATAGAGGTGGCAGCTTTCGGTCTCCTTTTTTTACGTTCACCTGTTTTAGTGAAAAATATTTAGTAACTACATATTTTTTTAAGTGATAAATAAACATTAATTGAAATTTTTATTACCCGATGGTTGGGCACAGTCAGCATTCGAACGTGGTGGACCCCTCGGGGGATCGTTACCCATCCCATCTCCACCGTGACTCCTACCCATGACAGCAGCCATCTATAAAATTTCATAAAATTGCATTTAAGTCCTAAATTTTTTTTAAATTTGCAAATAAGTCCATTTTTTTCATAAAATTGCATTTAAGTCCTAAATTTTTTTAAAATTTGCAAATAAGTCCAATTTTTTTGTAAAATTTACATTTAAGTCCAAATTTTTTTAAAATTTGCAAATAATTCCTATTTTTTTAAAAATTGCGTTTAAGTCCAAATTTTTTAAAATTTGCAAATAATTCCAAATTTTTTAAAATTTGCAAATAAGTCCTATTTTTTTAAAAATTGCATTTTAGTCCCATTTTCTTTTAAAGTTTGCAATCAAGTCCTAATTTTTTTTAAAATTTGCAAATAAGTCCATTTTTTTTTTAAATTTGCATTTAAGTCCAAATTTTTTAAAATTTGCAAATAAGTCCATTTTTTTTTTAAAAATTGCATTTAAGTCCAAATTTTTTAAAAATTGCATTTTAGTCCTTAAAAGGTATAAAATAGCATTTTAGTCCAAAAAAAGTATAAAACTACATTTTAGTCCTTAAACATACAAATCAAACATATTGCAAATAGGTCCCTATATCTTAAAACACAATCAAAGATCAATAACAATCTAATTATTACATTAAAATTACAAAAATCATACCAAAACCCTAATTTTTAACAAATACCAATTACATGTTGTTATTTAACACCAAAAAATTACCAAACAACCCATAAACATACACATAATTCTCGGAATTACTCAAATCACACAAACATTCATAGATTTTTACAAACAAAAAAAAATTAAAAATAAAAAAAATGCAAGTTTGATCCGGAAATTGGAACCTGATACGTAGAAATGGTGTAGATTTCGTCCATGAATCCATGCCAAGAAGAAGGAATCATACAAAATAAACACAAGAAAAAATATTAGAAATTGAAAATGAAAAAATTAAAAAAGTAGTGATTAAAATGTGTTATTGGATTGGAATCATTACCTTGATGTCGGATTTGGTGTTGTTATAGCTCGGAGCTGCTTGGCTATGGCGGAAATGGAGGTTTTGTGTGAGATTTTGAGGGTTTGTTATGGCAGAAATGAGCTCGGTTAGGGCTTTATAGAATAAAAGATTAGCGACGACAGGATGGTCGTCGCGAATCATGAAGTTTCGTCGCGAATCGGGGACACGTGTCGCCCCACGTACACACGCCCCTTGCGTGTCTTGGTTTAGCGACGACTTACCGTCGCGAATTTTTGGTTTGTCGTCGCTAATTTTCGTGGGCGGGAAAGCTGACCGCCCACGAAGACCAATCGAATTTTTTATTATTGATTAGCGACGACTAACCCTTTGAATGTCGTCGCGAATAAATAGCAACGACATTCAAAGGTTGAATGTCGTCGTTAATCCATTTGAATGTCGTCGCTTTTTTTTTTTTTTTTTTTTTTTTTTTTTTTTTTTTCTTTAAAATTTTTTTTAATTTTAAGATGCTTACCCTTTCTTGTTTTTTTTTTTGTGTTTTTTTAGGTTCCTTTTCACATTTTTAATTGGGTGTTCGGGTGTTTAGTCAAGTGTTTGTGGTTAAACTTGAGTGTTCGGGTGTTTAGTCAAGTGTTTATGGTTAAACTTGGGTATTCGGGGTGTTTAGTTAAGTGTTTGTGGTCAAAGTTAAGTGTTTATGGTCAAAGTTAAGTGTTTAGAGTCAAAGTTGAGTGTTTAGAGTCAAAGTTAAGTGTTTAGAGTCAAAGTTAAGTGTTTAGAGTCAAAGTTGAGTGTTTGTGGTCAAAGTTGAGTGTTTATGGTCAAAGTTAAGTGTTTATGGTCAAAGTTAAGTGTTTAGAGTCAAAGTTGAGTGTTTATGGTCAAAGTTGAGTGTTTGTGGTCAAAGTTAAGTGTTTATGGTCAAAGTTAAGTGTTTAGAGTCAAAGTTGAGTGTTTAGAGTCAAAGTTAAGTGTTTAGAGTCAAAGTTGAGTGTTTAGAGTCAAAGTTAAGTGTTTAGAGTCAAAGTTAAGTGTTTATGGTCAAAGTTGAGTGTTTAGAGTCAAAGTTGAGTGTTTAGAGTCAAAGTTAAGTGTTTAGAGTCAAAGTTGAGTGTTTAGAGTCAAAGTTAAGTGTTTAGAGTCAAAGTTAAGTGTTTATGGTCAAAGTTGAGTGTTTATGGTCAAAGTTAAGTGTTTAGAGTCAAAGTTAAGTGTTTAGAGTCAAAGTTGAGTGTTTGTGGTCAAAGTTGAGTGTTTATGGTCAAAGTTAAGTGTTTAGAGTCAAAGTTAAGTGTTTAGAGTCAAAGTTGAGTGTTTGTGGTCAAAGTTGAGTGTTTATGGTCAAAGTTAAGTGTTTATGGTCAAAGTTAAGTGTTTAGAGTCAAAGTTGAGTGTTTATGGTCAAAGTTGAGTGTTTGTGGTCAAAGTTAAGTGTTTATGGTCAAAGTTAAGTGTTTAGAGTCAAAGTTGAGTGTTTATGGTCAAAGTTGAGTGTTTGTGGTCAAAGTTAAGTGTTTAGAGTCAAAGTTGAGTGTTTAGAGTCAAAGTTAAGTGTTTAGAGTCAAAGTTAAGTGTTTAGAGTCAAAGTTGAGTGTTTGTGGTCAAAGTTGAGTGTTTATGGTCAAAGTTAAGTGTTTATGGTCAAAGTTCAGTGTTTAGAGTCAAAGTTGAGTGTTTATGGTCAAAGTTGAGTGTTTATGGTCAAAGTTAAGTGTTTATGGTCAAAGTTCAGTGTTTAGAGTCAAAGTTGAGTGTTTATGGTCAAAGTTGAGTGTTTGTGGTCAAAGTTAAGTGTTTATGGTCAAAGTTAAGTGTTTAGAGTCAAAGTTGAGTGTTTATGGTCAAAGTTGAGTGTTTATGGTCAAAGTTAAGTGTTTAGAGTCAAAGTTGAGTGTTTATGGTCAAAGTTGAGTGTTTGTGGTCAAAGTTAAGTGTTTAGAGTCAAAGTTGAGTGTTTAGAGTCAAAGTTAAGTGTTTAGAGTCAAAGTTAAGTGTTTAGAGTCAAAGTTGAGTGTTTAGAGTCAAAGTTAAGTGTTTAGAGTCAAAGTTAAGTGTTTAGAGTCAAAGTTGAGTGTTTGTGGTCAAAGTTGAGTGTTTATGGTCAAAGTTAAGTGTTTATGGTCAAAGTTCAGTGTTTAGAGTCAAAGTTGAGTGTTTATGGTCAAAGTTGAGTGTTTGTGGTCAAAGTTAAGTGTTTATGGTCAAAGTTAAGTGTTTAGAGTCAAAGTTGAGTGTTTATGGTCAAAGTTGAGTGTTTATGGTCAAAGTTAAGTGTTTAGAGTCAAAGTTGAGTGTTTATGGTCAAAGTTGAGTGTTTGTGGTCAAAGTTAAGTGTTTAGAGTCAAAGTTGAGTGTTTAGAGTCAAAGTTAAGTGTTTAGAGTCAAAGTTAAGTGTTTATGGTCAAAGTTGAGTGTTTGTGGTCAAAGTTAAGTGTTTATGGTCAAAGTTAAGTGTTTAGAGTCAAAGTTGAGTGTTTAGAGTCAAAGTTAAGTGTTTAGAGTCAAAGTTGAGTGTTTAGAGTCAAAGTTAAGTGTTTAGAGTCAAAGTTGAGTGTTTATGGTCAAAGTTGAGTGTTTGTGGTCAAAGTTAAGTGTTTAGAGTCAAAGTTGAGTGTTTAGAGTCAAAGTTAAGTGTTTAGAGTCAAAGTTAAGTGTTTAGAGTCAAACTTGGAATATGTGCATCTCTCATCTCGGTGTCTCCCGGATGTCCACCAATATCGTAACTCTGTCTCACATCGTCATAAACATGCTGGATTTCATTTACCATAACTGGATCTTTACTTGCAGGGGGTGTATGTGTTTGTATCTCTTCCTCACCGTGTTTTGTCCAAACCTTATAATCATGGTTAAACCCCTCTCTTAGAAGGTGGGCCATAACATCATTGGTTTTTAATCGGCAAAAATTATTACACTTCTTACACGGACAAGACAAGTAACCGGTATAACCTCTACTTTTCTTAGCAAAATCGATAAATTTATAAACCCCAAAAATATATTCACCATCTAACACATTCGTCGATTCGATCCAACTCTTATCGATACTCATGCCCGAACTCGATGCCATCACTTAACAACAATTTGAGTAAACTATGCGACTACATTAATAAAAAAAATAAAAATACATAATTATTACAACCTAATGAATAAAATGAATAAAAATTACAACACAATAAACAAAATAAAAAAATTACAAACTCATTGAATGAATAAATATTACAAACCATTGAATGAATAAAAATTACAAACCATTAAATGAATAAATATTACAAACCATTAAATTAATGAATGAATATATAAAAAAAAACAAATAATTAAATAAACAAGTAAAAATATATGAGCACAAAATATAAATTCACACAACACATGCATAATCAACCAACAAATATTTAATTCATTAACCTAATCATATGGTATATCAACTTGCTAATATAATCAATTAAATACAAAGCTTAAAAAACATGAAAGTTAATGGAAATACCTTGAATTGGATGGATAAATTGAAGAGTGATGTTAATTCCCTACCAAGAGAGTTGTATTAATTCACCTAATCAAAGCATATAGGAAGAATGAAACACAATTAGCATTCAAAAAAAAAAAAATTGAATTTCATGCAATTATACCTTAAATTCTTTGATGAAAGATGATATTAATGGAGCCCCACTTTGATTATTGAACCAAGAATGATGCAAGATGAAGTGGAGAAGGAATTGCAAAAAAAAAAATGGAATTTTGTTGATTTTTTGGGAGAAAATCGGAGGATTATTATGGGTGTTGTGTGTGTTAAGTGGGTTAAAAAACCTGCTGCAGAATTAAATAGGATCGGGGTTTAGCGACGACAATACGGGTCGTGGGTAACGTACTTTACTCGTCGCTAATCTTCAAAATAACGACGACAGACAATGTCGCTAAAATAGCGACGACAGTTCGTGAAGAAAAAAAAATTCAATAAGAAATAAAAAAAACGTAGCGACGAAAAACTAAAATTTAACGACGAATTTGTTGTCGTTAATTAGCGACACAGTATAATTTTGTCGCTAACTTCCTGTCGTCGCTAATTTAGTTCGTTTAACGACGAATTACGCGTCGTCGCGAATTTCTCGTGGGTAAACACCGCATTTCCAGTAGTGAAATGACACACAAGTCCATACTGTTTTGTGTTACTGTAACTCACATATCAAGCAATTGTGTGTTACATTAACACACAATCAGATGTTTAGACTATCTGTACACTATTATCTATTATTGTGTACAAATATTCTGTATATCTTATTCTGTGTTCCTGCAACACACAATTGTTATTTGTGTGTGTTTAAGCAAACGTAAAACTGTAAATGATAAACGAATTGTGTGTCTTACCAACACAAAACTCATACTGTTGTGTGTTACTGTAACACATACTTCCAGCAATTGCGTGTTGCATGAACACATAATCAGCCTACATATACATTATTCTATACCTTTGTGTACAAATATTCTGTCTGTCTGATTTTGTGTTCATGTATCACACAATTTGTTATTTATGTGTGTTTAAGCAACTCAATATTATACATATTGGGTGTTCATGCAACACACAACACATATGATTTTGTGTTACTTTAACACACAATTATCATATGTACTAATCTTACATCATGTTATCATGGGAAAAAAAATTCCGGGGGAAAAAATCGAAAAAAAATCGACAAAAAAAAAATTTGAAAAAAAAAATTTCGAAAAAAAAATATTTCCTAAAAAAAAAAAAATTTTCGAAAAAAAATATTTCCAAAAAAAAAAAAAATTTTAGAAAAAAAAAAAGTATTTCGAAAAAAAAATTTAAGAAAAATAAATATTTTTTAAAAAAAATCTGAAAAAAATAAATAAACATTAAACTATAATTAATAAAATATATAATTAAAGTAATTAATAATAGGTAGAAGGATATTTTGGTAATTGGGTAATATTTTGTACTTAATTGGGAATTAAGTTAAAGTTGTAATTAATAGGGAATACTTACTTTCTCCGCGTAATTAATTGGGCGTTGCCCCATAAATATATTTATATAAATATATAAATATATTCATATAAATATAAATCAAGATATAAATATAAATAAAGATATAAATATAAATAAAGATTTAAATATAAATATAAATAAAGATAATAATATTTACTTACGTCATGTATGCTTCGAGTTCGTCGCAATTATGCAAAATATACCAACTTATGTGCTCCTTCTCCTTATATGGTAAAGAAACATACTCTATCTTGCCAACTGTAGTGCATTGGGAATTGAAAACGGATAGCTCTTTTGGGACCGGCAGTGCTTCGTTGTATCTGCCTGGATCGTTGAACCTTGTTTTTTCTTCACTAAGATATCTTGATATGAAATTCAACATCAATTCCGCAATGTAACCCTCGGCTTTGAACCCTCTGGATTTCGAATATACTCTTTCAACTTTTTCAAATACCTTTCAAATGGGTACATCCACTGCATTTGGACCGGGCCCCCTAGCAATGCTTCATCGTATAAGTGTATCACCAAGTGGATCATTATATCAAAAAACGCGGGAGGCAAAATCATTTCCAGCCTTCACATAACTTCAACCACTTTCTTCTTTCCCGATTCTAACTCTTTCCTGCTTAGATTTTTTATTGCAAACGATTCTAAACACGTTCGCTAACCCAATAAACACATCACTAATCGCTTTGTCTTCAATAAGCCCGGGGAGACTAGCCACGGAAAGATATTGCATCATCACATGACAGTCGTGAGATTTCATGCCGATAATCTTTCTCGTATCAATTTGAACATTGTTTCTCATACTAGATGCGAAACCGTCGGGAAACTTCTGTGCCTTCAGCCAGTCAAGAAATATAGTCCGCTTTTCCGTTCTTAAGGTGTACTTTCCCCGTTTCAATATTTGTTTACCATTTCTCTCAGTCAACCACAATTCTTTTCTAATCTTCATTTCCTTAAGATCAATTCTTGCTTTCACGTTATCTTTGTTAACTTTCCCATCAATACCTATAACTGATTGCACTTCATTCTTCTGGCAAGCCTATCATTTCATTCTCACGATATAGGCGCTTGTTGGTGATAGCTCTTTTCAGGAATTTCAAATATTTTGATACACCTATGATAGCTTCTAAGAAAGGCATATTAATGTTGAGCTTACTCACCACAATTATGAATCTATGATACTCAGCCATATCTCCTTTCTTCTGAACTCTTGAGGGAAATGGTGGAGGCATCCGGGTTCACTTTCACCACAACGTCTTTCTTCTTTGGCTTTTCCAGAATTTTCTCAACTTCCACCTCTTCTACTCCTGGTTCAACTTCTTTCTCCACCACATCCTCTACCGTTTTTGTTTTTACTGTTGTTTCTTTTTCTTTCATAATGGGAAAAGGTGGTGGTGGTAGATTTTTAACCCTTCTATGCGAGATAGCGTTATAATCTTCATACTGCTTTGGATATTTCAGTGTCACTTGAGAGTTGCCCTTGTGCACTGGTGTTGCCTAGGGTGTGTAAAAATAATATAATAAAAGATAGATAAAAGATGCACAAATCACCCTAGATAAGCACGGTACTGCAGGTATTACATGGCGTATGCAAGTTTTAATGATAAGAAGATTCGTTCTCAGGGACTTAGTGTGTTACACGAATGAGCAAAATTAAGAGTAGCAAGTAATTAATTAAAAGACTGAAAATAAATAGGATTTATTAAGAGATGATTAATTAAACTAATGAAAATAAAAAACAAATAAATAAATACGAAGAAATATGAGATGAGAGATATAGCTTAGGTTTTGCTAGTATGCACTAATCCTTCTAAATTTTTTCTATCAAATTCTAGTTAATGAGGGAGATAATAGCTCTTAGATACTTAGTCAGGATTCTAAATTCCCATAACTTAGACCTTGAGAGCGACTAAGGGGGCTACGACACAACCACGAGGCAGTTTCAAATAGGGTTATAAAGCGCTACCAAGGCCCTAAGCAAACAATTCCTTCAATTGGTGATATGGTGATTAAAACATACCCTAATGACTATCTAGTTAGAATCGGTGTTGTCAGGACCAATATCGGACACTAGACGTTATGTGGTGATTCAATAATTAGACACCCCTTCCGGGTGACCATCTAACTACTTTTAAGAAAGCCTAAAGTGATCAGGTTTAGGACAGACAATAATTCAAAACACATAAACAAATATATGGGTAAGCAGCTAATATCAAATTAAAACATATAATTCCCAAAAACTTAGATAGAAAGAAAATATAATACATAGATTATACATAATGCAAAACCCAAGCTATGGGAAAGTTAGTTCATACCTGAAGTAAATAAACTAAAAGAATGAATAAAAGACTTCATCTTTCTCTCTACAATAACTCTAATGATATAAACGCTACGGACTAATTAATGGGAGGCAAGGATGATTTACAAGGGATATAAGGGTGTATTTATAGGTGTTTAGAAGACCTAATTCGTTTTCTTGGAGTAGAAGACAAGTAATAGACTCCAAGCCCAATTCAAATTCGTAACCCTAAAATATAGAAAATGTAATTATCAGCCTCTGTTTTGTTTTGGCCGTAACTGCTTCAATACTTATCCGTTTGACGCGTTCCAATAGCGAAACTGATCATCTCGGAAATCTCTTAAACTTTTCTTCAGACCATTCTTCAAAATTCCTAACAAATCTTGAGTTATGAGCCCATTTGTGGTCGTGGGTGCTGGAATTCAGATTTATTTGACAACTTTATCTTTCCATATCCTAGCTTTTCCTTTCTTTCCTCCAATTTCCATATATATCTTCTGTACTTTATCTCTTAGAATTGACTTGGCATCTAATTAATCTCCATATATATCTGTAAAGCTTCACACTAAATAAATAATTAAACTCAATATGCTCTAAAAATAATAAATCATTAAATCAAGACAAGAAATAGGAAAGTGCACTAATACATGATAAAATAGAGTATTTAGACTTCTAAAACACTAAAAATGATGTCTCCACTTAATATTAAATCATCACAAATGGGGAGACATCAAGACCCCCAACTCAAAGTTGTATCGTCCCGATACAATAAAGATAAAAACAAAGGGAAGTCTCTAAATACACACCTAGGTCAATTAAGCACAATGGGAAAGAGGATAGCAGAATATATAGAATAGACATAAAGCAACTCAGAAAATTTCATGTAATAATATTTACAAACTACATACCTGTACACTTCTCACATCCACAATAAACACGACTTGAATTCAAGATTAGATTAGCTTCGTAATGTAAGAAGGAGAGGAACTTTACTCAGTTCACCAAGGAGGCTATATATTGTTCATCGAACTTCACTAGTATCCAAAGATCAACTCAACTACACTCTATTGGCTCAATCACTTCTAGATTACATAGCAAAGAATCAAAAGGTCTTTAAGGTTGTAATGTTGGCTTAGGGACGGTATAATAAGTATATTTGGATAATTTAGAGTGAGCTTTTGGCTCTCTCCTCACTAGCCACCAACGAATCGCCCTAGAGCTTGAGTTACTCTCATAAAACGTTTCTCACTCAACCCAATGATTTTTCTTGATGCACAAAGTCGCATCCTTAATAACCCAATTAAAGCATAAAGATGTTCACATAAAAATTCCACTTTGCCGGTCCAAATATATATTCTTTTCAAATCAATTTTTTTTCTTTTGTATAGCTATGACTCTCTTTTTGATGTTGAGATATCACGCTATTTTTATCATAGATTTTTTTCTTTTCTTTTCATGCTTTTCAGCTTTTTTCATTCACTATTACCCCCGCAAAGGGTTACAATATAAACTTGTGAATAATCATCAATATAATAACTAAGCACAAATTATAAGCTCAAAAATCCCAACCCAATAACAATTCCCATAATGGTGGACCCACCACCCCAAACTCAAGCTCTAAAACTACTGTCTATGCATTGCGATTCAAGTGCGGGTCATATGGAAAAGTCCTATAATCTAAAGGGATATGGCTTATAACGTGGTTAAATAAAAAGGCTTTAGAAAGGCTATAAGGGGCTGAGAAGGATATAAAATATAAAATGGACAACACACGAAAAGGCAACAAGGGGCTTATGAAAGAACCGCCTTAATCACTTTCTAAACTATGCAATTTCGTTATTCTCTTACCTTTAGCACGTACATCAAATGGGTTTATCAACTAGCTTGGATCTCACGGCCTACACCACTCATGGCTCCCTGAGGTTGAACATACTTTCTATCGCATTGCTAACTAATATTTTCTTTACTATCAATGTGTGGTTTCTTGTAAATACTCAAAGCATACAAGATACAATAGCTCATAAACATACTACTTCCTATCATTAACTTACCGAGCTTATGCTTTTAAGCTATTAAACACACTCTACATCTAATTCCCATGTATCAAAAATTTTAATTTCTACCTAAAAATAAAAAAATGGAGATGAGAGACAACGAATCCCCACACCCCCAACTCAAAAATGAGTCGGGTCTCCATGACTCAAAAAAGACTCGAAAAAGAAATTAAAATTAGTAGATAAAGCATTTACAGAAATGGTAAGGAAGAAAGAGAACATACTCTCGAGGCTATTGCCTCGCATTATCGACATACAAGATAGTATTTGTTGGATATTTTTTTAATTGCTCGAGTAGTGTCATGATGTGCACTTGATTGGATTTGATTTGTGCCACATCATTGGCTAAGGAAATTTGAGCTGCTTCGACTTTATTAAACGCTTCTCCATCTTCTCTTGCCAACTTTGCACCTTTTCTTCTTTTGAGACTTGCGTAAATCCTGCTCCTCTCAAGACTTTCATAATCCAAGCATTATCAATATTGTTACCCGTTTCAAACTCTAGTTTCTCTCCTTCACCCAAAATTACATTCGCTTTTCACACAAGAAATGTGATCAAAGTAGGATATTTCACATTATAAACCGAGGTAGGAGAGACCGAAAATCGCATCACCTCCTCAAAGATCAACTGTGCCACATCCACTTCTTCTCCTCTCAAAATACAATTCAAAAATAGAGCGTTCTTTTTATTTATGTCCCAAATTCTTGTATTTCCAAATACGTTAGGGAAAAGGAAATTGTGCCAAACTTTAGCATCTGGTTGAAGATATTTGTAAGGCCAAGGTGCCTTTAATTTTTCCCTTATGTGATTGCACTTTCTCCTTGTCTAAAACATGCTTACAAAGTAAATTCCAATCAAAGATTCTTTGTCTATCCACCGCTTCTCTATACTTGCATGGTCCAATTAATTTTTTTAAACTGGAAGTGGTTCCTAATCTCTTCAACTGTAAAAGGAACTAACTTTCCTCTAACTGGAACACAACCTTCACTATCTCGGCTAAAGAGGCCTAAATAGAAATTTGAAACTAACTCATCACACAAATCAGAACGTCTTACAATGAATGTAGACCAACCCAATTTTTCCACCAAGCTCCAAGAATCTCTTGTATTCTCCTTTACCAACTTCTTCATCAAATACTTTCTCATAAGCAAAAGGTAGTTCCTTTAATTTTTTCTCTGCAGAAGCTATCTTGGCCTTTGAAGATTTCTCTTTATCTTCGGGTATAGGACCTTTGAATTGAAGAGGTTGTGTCGTCTTATTCACAAAAAGTGGAACCTTTTTGCCCATTGAATTAAACGCAGCTAGCTCACCTCTCTTTACAATATCTATTTTACCCTTTGTGTTGGAACTAGAACTTTTCTCACTTGATTTCTTCTTAATAGAACACAATACCTTGATTTTCTTCATCTCCCTCTTAGTAGATAATGTTTCTGTTCTCTTAGTCATCTCAATTAACCTCCAACTCAAAGCTTTAACCACTCTTGAAATTTGAAACTCTTGATTATTGGTTGAAAAAGCTTTATTTGGGTTAGGAAAGGTGTTTTGATGATGATTCTCTATATAAATAAGATTGATTCTTTATGGATTGGTATGGATCTAAGAATTTGTAGGATGAATTTTTGAAATTTAGGCTTTTGATTCTTGGATTCAATGTATTTTGGTAAGATGTGGGTTGTTGAATCTTCTTTGTAATGACGTAGAGAGAAGATTTGATGTGTTTTTATGGTGATTGGGTAGTGTTTTGATGTTTGGGGAAGGTTTGATGAAACTTTAATGGATTTGAGAGAGGATTTGAGAAGAAAGAGAGGCTTAAGGATTATAAAAGAAAGAGAGGCTTAAGGATTGTAAAATTCGTAATAGACTAACCTTCCTCTTCTTTATAACCTAAAAACGCAATTTTATTCTCTCTCCAGCGGCACGGACCGGCATACCGGTGGTATGGGCCGACATACCGGTGCTGCTCTTATAAAAAGTCTTCCTTCGGCAAAAATCCCGAGTCGCGAACCCGAGGCCTCGTGTTTTTGTCTAACCGGCATACCGGCGGTATGGGCCGGCATACCGGTGCAGTAAGCTTTCTAAAATCATCTCTCGGCAAAGAACCTGAGGCGTGTACACGAGGGCTCATGATTTTTACCCGCCGGCTTACCGGTCGTGTGACCGGCATACCGGTGGGTAGGTCTAAATATGCCCGAAAATTTTGTTTTTCCTTCCAAACTCGATTTATTTAATACCTGAACATCAAAAACACTAATACCTTTCTCAAATATGCAATATCAACTAAAAACAACTAAACTAAACATGATATAAAAACATAAAAACATAAAAGAATTGCGGGTTATCTCCCATACAACAGTTTTATTTAACGTCTTTTAAAGTTAGACGCGTTACCTCTATCAAGATTTACGAATATAGCCTCCCAAACAACGAGCAAGGCTATGAACGTCTACTAATCTCCGCTTAATGCCCTTCTTGGTTCGGATCTCTATCACCTAAGCTGAAACAACTTTAGTGACTATAAATGGTCCCATCCACGAGTCTTGGTAACCTCGTGTCCTATTCTATGGTTTGTGGGCTTTCCATAAAACTTCATGGCCGACCCCAAACTCAATGTTTGGCTCTATATCCACATATTTTTCATGGATCTTCTCTTTAGGGACTTTGTGATGTGAAAGGCTGTGGATGATAGGAACGGTGGGATCTGACTTCCTTGGTTTCTTACCCCAGACATAGAATGTCTTGGATACGTTCTTAGCATGAAGGGTAATGGTCCCTTCTTGGAAGTTGATTATGCTTTGGATAGTGGCCATGAAAGGCCTTCCAAGTATGATTGGAACCTGCTTATCTGCATCGAAATCAAGTATAACAAAGTCAGTAGGGATGGTGATATTACCTGATCGGACATGAACGTCCTCCACTGTTCCCCATGTCTTGGTAACTGAGTTGTCAGCAAACTGCAACTTCACTGGAGCTTTCTCTGATTTCCGAAGTCCAATTCTCTCGAACAAGGACTTTGGCATAATATTTACACCTGAACCCACATCACACATAGCTTTCACCTTGAGTATACCATTTATTTGGATAGGAAGGTTAAAGCTTCCAGGATCTTTGAGCTTCAATGGTAACTCTTTCTCTACTCTTCTTGAGACTCTCACAGTCTCTTTCTTGGCTTCTAAACTCGCTTCTTTCTTAGGAATAACTTGCGTAAAAACTTGTTGCGGTGTAAGCCCTTTCTTCGCAATCTCAAGCATTTGGGCGTTGAAATTTTTAGGAGTGTACACCTTTACAAATGTCTTGAGTTCAATGTCACCCTCTGGATTTATATCAGGAATAGTTGATGACACTGTTTGAGCAACTAGTGGCGATTCCACCTTCTCCTCTTCTTTCTTTTCTTGCACAGCAACTGCAACTTCTACTTTTTCTTTTGAGGCTTCTTCCTCTTTCTCTTTAGCTCTCTCACTTGTAATTCCATAACCGATCTAATCTCTTCTTGCATATCTTTCAGAAGCTGTATAAAGTCGGATTTTTTTGAATCTTTTTCCTCATCATCTTCAGAACAGTTAGAGTCCACGGGGCTAGACTTGGTTGGTTCTTCTTCGGTACTAGGAACTTCCACGTCACTATTGCTAGCATGCGGTACTTCCTTATTTTCTTCAATCTCAAGGCAAATAACCTTACAAGCTTCGTACCCAACATTGGCATCACCTCCTTTGATAGCCTGCGATTCTTTTTGGTCCATAATATTAGTAAGAACTTTGTTCATTTGTTCTACTTGTGTACCTGAAATTTGAATTGAAGCTTCTTGTTCTCTTATCTTCTTGTTCTGCGAATGCATATTAGTGGTCATAAGATCCATAAAATTCTTCATTTGTTGATCACCCACAGCTCCTTCTTAAGGGTACTGTGGTAGGTCCTTCTCAGCTAAAGTATCGGTATATGTGTTATTAACAGGTTGTTGTGGAGGAGCAGGTCGATTGTAATTCTGATTTCCCTGATATAGGACTTGACCTCTTGGTTGGAAAGCGTTATTCTGGGGAAGAGGTTGGTAATGACCTGGATTAGCAGCCCCCTATGGATTTGAATACTAAATACCCTGATGATTCTTGTTACCAAATTTATAATTTCCTTGGTTGGATATGAAATTAACAGATGCTGGATTTCCTTCGCACTCTTCCCATGTATGATTTGTAACCCCACACTGTTGACAACCTTGTGCTTCTTGCACTACATTCACTACGGCTAAATTTCTCTGTATCTCAAGCTTAAGTTCTTTGATTTTATTCTCCAATGCGGATAATTGAGCTAGTTTGCAGGTCTGCATCTAATCGAAGCATACCTTTGACATTTGTAATAGGAGCTCGCGAAAGTATCCAACTCCTTTCTGTTTCTATAATATTTTCCATACCTTCGACGACTTCTGTAGGATTTATGGACACAAATTTTCCTTTTCCAAGATTATCTACCCTCAGTCTACTTTCTCAATTGGTTCCTTGAGAAAATATAGCTAACTATAAAGACGGGGTGTAACCATGGAGTGGACATCCAGCTAACTTCTGTTGGAACCTTGTCCATGCGTCTCCTACTTCTTCTCCATTCTCTTGACAAAACTTTTCAAGCTCGCTTTGGTCTTTGAGTCTCATACTCTTCAGATAAAAACGGTTAAAGAATGCGGTTGGAAGTTCTACCCATGTATTAATAGTACCTGGTGGTTGCCTATCTAGCCACTCACTAGCTTTACCGGTCAGGAAGAATGAAAACATGTGACAGTACAGTTGCTCGCGTGTAATGCCTGGAGTAACATAGGTATCACAAATCTGCATGAACTTCTGAATCGCTCTTACTGGATCTTGAACTGCTGCACCACTATAGAGTCCGAAATTCTGAAATTTACTGAGCATGCCCGGAACGGGCCTAAATTAGATATTCAGGATCTCTGGAGGACGATAACCTAATGGTTGAACATGAAACGGTGCTCCCAAGCCTGGGAGGTCTTGCTCAACTCTATTCTGATTATTGTTATTTTCGTTACCTCCTACCGGTAGTGGTTGTTGTTGTCCCATAGGTCCAAGTGGTGGAACTATATGAATAATTGGTGGATCTACTGGATCTCGTTGTTCTGCCATAGCTCTTTTTAAGGCTCTTTCTTCTCGGATAAGTCTGTTATAATCTGTGAAGCTCCTTTCGGGCTCCGGGAGAGGAGGCCAAAGGTGAAACACTGTTAAAACCTGAAAAAGACTAAAGCAAACCACACACGTAAATCTGGAAAAATAAAAATAAAAACTGAAAAATTAAAATTAACTAAAAACTACTACTCGAAATAGATAACCCACACGCTAACGAGACACAAGTCCCCGGCAGCGGCACCAAAAACTTGGTGTTGCCTAGGGTGTGATAAAATAATATAATAAAAGATAGATAAACGATGCACAAATCACCCTAGATAAGCACGGTACCGCAAGTATTACAGGACGTATGCAAGTTTTAATGATAAGAAGATTCGTTCTCAGGGACTTAGTGTGTTACACGAATGAGCAAAATTACGAGTAGCAAGTAATTAATTAAAAGACATAAAATAAATAGGATTGATTAAGAGATGATTAATTTAACTAATGAAAAAAAAATACGAAGAAATATGAGAAGAGAGATATAACTTAGGTTTTGCTAGTATGCACTAATCCTTCTAATTCTTTCTAACAAATTCTAGTTAATAAGGGAGATAATAGCTATTAGATACTTAGTCAGGATTTTAAATTCCCATACCTTATACCTTGAGAGCGACTAAGAGGGCTTCAGCACAACCACGAGGCAGTTTCAAATAGGTTATCAAGCGCTACCAAGACCCTAAGCAAACAATTCCTTCAATTGGTGATATGGTGATTAAAACATACCCTAATGACTATCTAGTTAGAATTGGTGTTGTCAGGACCAATATCGGACATTAGACGTTATGTGGTGTTTCAATAATTAGACACCCCTACCGGGCGATCATCTAACTACTATTAAGAAAACCTAAAGTGATTAGGTTTAGGACAGACAATAATTTAAAACACATAAAAAAAATATATGGGTAAGCAGCTAATATCAAATTAAAAAAATATAATTCCCAAAGAAACTTAGATAGAAAGAAAATAAAATTCATAGATTATACATAATGCAAAACTTAAGCTATGGGAAAATTAGTTCATACCTGAAGTAAATAAACTAAAAGAATGAATAAAAGACTTCATCTTGCTCTCTACAATAACTCTAATGATATAAACCCTAAGGACTAATTAATGGGAGGCAAGGATGATTTACAAGGGATATAAAGGTGTATTTTTATAGGTGTTTAGAAGACCTAATTCGTTTTCTTGGAGTAGAAGACAAGTAATGGACTCCAAGCCCAACTCAAATTCGAAACCGGAAAATATAGAAAATGTAATAATCAGCCCCTGTTTTGTTTTGGCAGTAATTGCTTCAATACTTGTCTGTTTGATGCGATGCGTTCCAATAGTCGAAACTGGTCGTCTCGGAAAGCTCTTTAACTTTGCTTCAGACCATTCTTCCAAATTCCTTACCAATATTGAGTTATGAGCCCATTTGTGGTCGTGGGTGCTGGAATTCAGATTTATTTGGCAACTTTATCTTTCCATATCCTAGATTTTCCTTTCTTTCCAACAATTTCCATGTATATCTTATTTCCTTTATCTCTTATAATTGACTTGGCATCTAATTAATCTCCATATATATCTTTAAAGCTTCAGACTAAATAAATAATTAAACCCAATATACTCTAAAAATAATAACTCATTAAACCAAGACAAGAAAAAGGAAAGTGCACTAATACTTGATAAAATCGAGTATTTAGACTTCTAAAACAATAAAAATGATGTCTCCACTTAATATTAAATCATCACAAATGGGGAGACATCATGCACGTTGATTTAACTGTTTTTCCATCTGAGCTATTTATTTATCTAACATTTTGAACGTTGCGGCGGAATCTTGTTGCTCTTGTTGTGTTTTCAACTGAAGGGTGAATAGTGTCTGTAAGGTTTGTTTAACATCTAACACACCTTCTTGAGGTTGAGCAGGTAGATATTTTTTATTCATAGTATCGGTATAGGTGTCTTGAGGAGGTTTTCTCTGAGTTTGATGTCCGTAATTATGTCCCCCTTGGTAGTTGTTCTGTGGTCTTGGTTGATAATAATTACCTTTGGGATTCGGTTGATATGCGTAAGTCGGATTTGCGACCCCACTTGGAATCGAATATTGGAAACTCGGATGGTTTCCATTTGGTTGATAACCTTGACCATCTGAATTATAGTTCACTCGGTTGGAAACAAAAATCACGGATTCTCGATTACTTTGACAATGCTCCCAATCATGATCTTGTACACCAAAGTTAGAACACCCATATATTTATTGTGTAACATTGACATTAGCTATCCTACCTGAAAAACCTTCTTTTACGGCTAAAGTAAGTTGTTTCAGTTGTTGCTCAAGTGTGTTCTTCAATTTATTCTCTAATGAAGAGAATTTCTCATCAATTCCAACACTGCTTTCTTTATAACATGTACCTTGGATAGGTACTCTTAGAGTATTCCAACCCAACTCATTCTTCACTGTTCTATTCAAAATAATTTTGGCATTAGCTGGTGTTACCTGTAAGAATCCTCCACCACAAAGTAAGTCTAAATCTTTTCTTGAGCGTCCTTCAAGGCCATTATAAAATATCGACATTTGATGTTCTTTTGAAAGACCATGATCTGGAATTCTTCTCAAACATAGTTGGAATCTTGTCCAACAATTACCCACAGATTCATCTTGTTCCTGTTCGAAGGACGTCAATGCGATTTGTGCATTCAATCTCATGTTTCTTGGATAATACGATCAAAGAACGCTATTTGTAGCTCATCACAATTAGTTATTGATCCTAGTTCTTGTGAATCATGCCATAAACTCGATGTGTCTATCACAAAAAATCTGATTCTGATTGTTAATGATTTGCGGATTACGGATTATTGGATTTCCGTTTTCATCTACTTCCACCTGAGGATCGATATTGTCAACATTAGCCATTTTTTATTCTCTGGATAATCTTTCTTCTTCTTCTTTATTTCTTTTGTTTTGAAGTCTGAATAATATATCAGGGTTATCGAGCATACACCAAACCTGTAAACTTGAGAAAGGAAGAGCAAACAAAAGCGTAAAACTGAAAGAAAAAAAACGATTAAACTACTAAAGAAGTAACACCGAGTTCACGCTACCGTCCCCGGCACCGGAGCCAAAAACTTGGTGTCTCCTGGTGTGTGATAAAATCACCACCCCTTTTAAGAAGGACACAAACCGCAAGTGTACGGTTGTCTACGTAATACTCCGATAATATGGTTTCATTCTCAGGGTCGGATAGTTATAACTCAGGTATTAATAAGCTAGTAGAATTAATTGTAAAACAGAAAAGAAAAATGATAAGTTTTTGTTTGGTTTTGTCTAAAGACTAAAGATGCAATAAAATGAAATATAAAAATGCTTAACTGAAATGAAATATTGAAAGTAAAAAGATGTAAACGCAAGGTGAGAGATGTACTTGAGTCTCGCAAGGGAATTCACCTAAGTTAAAATAATTAGTGTTCGTTTAAGGGTAGAGTTGGTATTTAAATACTAGTCGGGAATCTAATATCTCCTAGCCCCCTGTCAGGTGGACCTAGGAGTTATCCTACGGTAAGACAAGCCCCTTTAAGGTAGCAAGTTTACTTACGAATGTAAGTCTTTTACCTCTTTCGATATGTGATTAGTTAAGTCTATTTGTCAAAAACGTACATCACACGGATATTACCTATATTTGTAATCGAACACCCCCCCACCCCCCCCCCCCCCCCCCGTCGGATGATCACTTCGCCACTAAAGTGAATAGCCCAATTACTAAAACCTATTTCTAATTGGCCAGAATATAAATAGTAAACAAGAACAAAAAATACCCAATATAAAAATACACAACTCAGATTAAATCGTAAAATCCCAAATTCGTAAACAAGAATTAATTAACTAGGGTTTTAACCCATTTATTGCGATTCTCAAGTACTAAAGAATTTATCTCATGTTTGAATAAAAAAGTGAAATAAAATTGAAATAAGACATTATCCTAAATTACATAAATAAAATATGAAACCTAATTGAGGCGTTGGATTGAGCCGTTGACGGAGGAATGAGAATTCTCCAGCTCTAGCTTCCTCTTCTGCCTTCTTCTCTTACTTGGACTTTTAAAATTAAGCGTAGAATAATTTATGTGTAAAAAGGAGGTCTAAAGGTCTATTTATAAGAGAGAATTCGGAGTGGGCTTTTTTACTTAAGATAAGTAAATAAATAAATAAAAAAACCCAAATCCATTTTCTAAATCTCGTAACTTATGTAAAGCTGTTGATAAAACGGCCGTAACATTTGTGTCTCATATCCAAATAAACGGATTCCAGTCCTCAAATCTTCCTAACTCAAAGGTGCACCTTTCTCTTTTAGATTCCCAAACCCGAATCAGTGCCGAAGTGGCTCGAAAACAACAATTAGTACGAGCTTTCGAGATTTTCCTCTCTATTAGTCAACTCTTAGAATAATCTTTTAATTCTCTTGACCTCTCCGCTTGATCTAAGACTTTGATTTTCACTTCTCCTCCTTGTCTTGGTTCTCCATAGCATCCTTGTAACTAAGAAACTTGCACTAAAAAACAAACAAATTAACCTACAAAAGCTCTAAAAATGAAATATCATAATTCTAAGGGGATAAAATGCAATATAACAAAATAAGCATAAAAGTATCAAATAAGTCTATTATTCACCTAAAATGATGTCTTTTAAGGGCATATATTTAGAACAAAACGGGAGACATCAGTAACCCTATACGTGCACTAGTATGGACGACAAACGTTAGTTCAAAGCACATAATACAGATATGTAAATAAGAAGCTCAATTAATTAACACTCACTTTCCCAAATAACATAGAATATATAATTATAATTCAAAAATTATTCATATGCAAACCCAAGCTATGGAAAAATTAGTTCATACTAGACGAAACACAACTTAAGATGAAATACATACTATAAACTTGCTTCTCTAGATGCTCTCTAAGTGTAATATTGATTAAGGACTAAGCAAGCACATGTTGACAAAGTCAGATAGTCATATTTATAGGTGTATGGTCAATACCTATAGTGTTCCCCAAGTTATAGAGTCCAATATTTACTCTAACTCGTTCTCCGTAATTGTAGGACATAATAACCTTTGGAGATAGAAATAATCATAACACATTCATTATAGCTCAGAATCCAGTGATATTGGTATCGAAACGACCAAAATTCAAAAAACTTTATGAATATTGAAGGGATTCTTCAGATTCCTTGTTGATTTTGTGTAGTATCAAGAGTACTACACGTCTTTACAGATGGACATCAACTTTTGGCAGCTTTTCCTCTTTCCTAAATCAACTTTTTTTCCTTTGAACCTCGATTTCACCTTGGATATTCTTTCCTTAACTCGTTATTATTAATTTGGCATCTAATATATTTATTATACCTTATAGCTTCACATTTAACATACAAATTAAACAAAAAATGCTCCAAAAGTAATAAACCTCTAAATCAACAAAAAAAATTAAGAAATTAAAGATTAATAGGGAAAAATCCCTAAACTAAGAACTAATACACCTAAAATGATGTCTCTAAACTAGATTAATTCATCACAAATATGGAAACATCAAGACCCCCAACTCAAAATTGTATCGTCCTGATACAATAAAGAATAAGAACATAGGGAAGTTTCTAAATATATGACTAAGTCAATTAAGCATAAAGGGAAGAAGATAGAAGAATGTGAGTAATAATGCCAAAGAAACTATTTAGCAAATTCACGTAATAATATTTACAAACTAAATTATCTATATAAATTTATCATACAACAATCACCACGGTTTAATTTCAAGATCAAATTAGCTTTGCAATGCACGAAGGAGAGGTTCTTCACTTAGTTTGACATGGAGGCTATTGATTGTTCATCGATCTTAACTAATATCCAATGATCCATCCAACTACTCTCTATTAGTTCAATCGCTCCTAGATAACAAAGTAAAGAATCATAAGGTCTTTAAGGTTGTAATGTTAGGCTTAGGGACGGTATGATCCTATATTTGGATAATGTAGAGTGAGATTTTGGCTCTCTCCTCACTAGTCATCAAGGAATCGTCTCATAAATGTTCTCACTCAACCCAATAATTTGATGCACTAATTAGCATCTCCAATAACCCAATATAAACCAAGACGATCATATAAGAAATTCTACTTTGCCTGTCCAATTCAAATTCAATCTATTCATATCAAGTTATTCTTTTGGTAGTTAGCTATGACTTTCTTTTTGAATCGAGGTATCATGCTACTTATTTTTCACATAATTCTGTTCAATATATTTTTCTTTTACCCCGGCAAAGAGTTACAATATAAACAAGTGAATCATCATCTAAAAGAACAATTACATAATACGTTTGAAAATACCCAACCCAATAATGTTTCCCAAAATCGTATCCCACGACCCAAACTCAAGCTCTAAAGCGATTATCTAAATATTGCGATTCGAGTGCAGGTTTATACAGAAAAGTCCTAAAATATAAGAGGTATGGCTTGTAATGTGGCTAATAAAAATTCTTTAGAAAGGCTAGAAGGCACTGAGATGGATATAAATATAATAAATTTGGACAGCAAGCTAAAAGTAAACAAGGGGCTTATAAAAGAACCACATTAATCACTTTCTAAACTATGCAATTTTGTTACTTTCTCACCTCTAGCACGTTCATTAAATAATTTTATCAACTAATTTGGATCTCATGGCCTACACACCCCTAAAGGCACCCTAAGATCAAACTTACTTCTACCGCATTGCTCACTAATCATTTCTTTACAATTAAGGTGTATTTTCATGTTCATACTCAAAGCATACAAAATAACCAGCTCATAAACAAATTACCTACTATCATTAACTCGCTAAATTATGCTTTCAAGCCAATAAACACAATCTACATCAAATTTCGCCTACCAAAATTTTTAATTTCTTCTAAAAACAGTAAATAAAAAATGGAGATGAGGGACAACGAATCCCCACACCCCACTCAAAAATAAGTCGTGTCCCCCCGACTCGAAACAAAATCCATAAAGAAATTAAAAACTAACACAAATATTGCAAATAAAGAAATGGTAAGGAAGAAAAAAAGCATACTCTCGAGGATATTTCCTCACAATATCAACATCCAAGATAGGATGTGGTGTATCTCTCTCTATATCTCCAGGTTTGTCATGATGTGCCCTTGATTTGCTTTCATTTGTGCCATATTATTGACTAAGAAAGTTTGAGCCGCTTGTACTTGATTTAATCACTCATTTACCTTTTCTCTCCATGCAAGATCCTTCTTTTGATTGTCTCTCACGAGAGATTTCTTTCTTTGGAGGATTCTTAACACCTGCTTCTTTTAGAACTCTCTTGATCCACACATTGTTGATAGTGTTGCTCACTTTGTACATATTTATCATTATCACCATGGTTCACATTTGCTTCCCTCAGTAGGAAAGTGATCAATTTTGGATATTTCACACTAAACAATGATTATGGAGTGGTTGCAAATCGCATCACCTCATCAAAGATTAATTGTGACACATCTACTTCTTTCCCACGTAAAACAAAATTTAAAAAGATGGCAACTTTCTTACTTACATCCGAGGTTCGCGTGTTTTTAAAGGTATTTGGTGTGAGGAAATTGTGCCATATTCTCGTCTTAGATTTAAGCTACTTGTAAGGCCAAGGTTCCTTCAACCTTCCTTTGTGTCCTCGCACTCGTTCTTCACTCAACACATGCTCATAAAGTTTTTTCCAGTCAATGTCTTGACATTCTCCACCGCTTCTCGATACTTGCATGGTCCAACCAATTTCTAGAACTCAAAGTGGTTTCGAATCTCTTCAACTGTGAAAGGAACTAACTTTCCTCGTACTAGAACTCGAACTTCATTATCTTGGCTAAAGAGGCCTAGATAGAACTCCACAACTAAATTTATACATAAACTTGAGCGCCTCATCATGCATGTGGTCAATCCTAATCTCTCTCGCATATCTAGAAATCTCTTGTAGTCTCCTTCTCCAGCTTCTTTTTCAAATATTCTATCATGAGCAAGTGGTAATCCGGGTAAATGTTCGTTTGCGGTAGCTAATAAGGCCTTATAAGCTTCACTCATCTAAGGTATAGGGATATCGATTTGGAGATGTTTTGGTGTATTCTCCTTAAAAGATGTAATTGCTTTGCTTTTTGATTTCACCACTGCCGGCTTCTCTCTATTTACTTGACCCATTTTACACTTTTTATTTTCTCCTGAACTTGCACCAATCTCAATCAGTTTCTTCTTAATCTCACCCAATACCTTGCTTTGATTCTTCTTCATCTCCCTAACACTATATAGTTTCTTTGTTCTTTTTTTTTCATCTCAATTGACCTCCAACTCAAAGATTTAAACACTCTTGAAATTTTTACCCCTTGATTTTGGGTGAATAAAGTGTTATTTGGGTTAGGAAAGGTGTAAGGATGATGATTTGTTATCTGGGTATGATGAACTCTTGCTTAAATGATATGGGATTAAGAATTTTTGAAAAGAAAATTTGGAAATTTATGGTTTTGATTCTTAGATTCTAGGTGTTTTGGATTGATTTGGGTGGTTGAATCTTGTTTATAGGAATGTAGGGAAGAATTTGGATATGAATTTATGGTTATTTGGTGTTTATTTAATGTGAGGTGAAGGTTTTGTAAAGCTTTAATGGAGTTTGGGTGGCTTAGAAAAGAAAGAGGCTTAAGGTTCTTGTCTTGTAGAATAAACAAACATCTTTATCTTTTCACGTTCGCGTCTCATGCGGTGTAACACAGTTGGCAGTGCAGTATACCGCAACTACCTTCTGTCCAGAACCGTGTCACGGTTTTTCCGCTTTTAACGAAACGAATTTTCTCGCCTACTCTCACACGTGTACCTGATTTTGTACACCATGGCAACCGTTTTTTGTCGTGCTGTTCTTCGCGGATCTCGTGCGATATGCTGCACCTAGCTACTGTCACTCGCAAAAAATCTTGTTTTTTCCACCCCAAACTCAATTTCTCAGTTACCTACACATCAAAAACACTAATACCTTCCTTAATACTTCAATAATTAAAATAACTACTCTAAAGCGTAAACTAACACATAAAAACATACAAAATTATGGGTTATCTCCCGGAAAGCACTTTTGTTTAATGTCTTTTAAAATTTGACGCGTTAAATCTTTTAACTTTTGAGTATGTAGCCTCCCAAACTGCGGGTGAGGCTATGAACATCCACCATTCGACATTTTTACCTCTCTTGGGTTGAATTTCAATCACTTTGCCGAAACAACTTGTGTAACGACAAACGGTCCCATCCACGCATTCTTATAACCTCGTGGCCTATTTTCGGGTTTGAGGGTCTTCCATGAAACTTCATTGCCTACCCTAAACTCACCCATTGGTCTCATCTTAATAGGTTTTGTGTCGACTTCCTCTTGGAAATTTTCCTTGGTCGCAATGTGAATGACATGAACTGTGGGGGATACCTTCCTTGTTTAATTACCAAGACATAGAATGTCCCAGATACGTTGCTTGCACGGAGGGTCACTGTTCTCTCTTGGAAGTTTATGATGCTTTGACTTGTGGCCAAGAACGTCCTTCCAAGTATGATCAAAACCTGCTTATCTGCATCATAATCAAGTATACCAAAGTCAGTAGGGAAAGTCAAATTACCTGCTTGAACAAGAACGTCTTCCACGATTCCCCATGTCTTTGGTATTGAGCAATATGCAAATTGTAATTTTACGGAAGCCTTATCCGCCTTCTTGATTTCAAGCCTATTGAACACTGACTTGGGCATAACGTTCACACTCAAACCCACATCAGACATTGCTTGCACCTTGAGCTTACCACTAATTTGAATAGGAAGGTTAAAACTTCCTGGATCTTGAAGCTAGAGCGGTAGCTTCTTCTCATCTTTCTTCAAGACTCTCTCAGTATAAGCCACACTCCCGACTTTGGCTTGTACACTCACACCCTTTTCTGTAATAGTTTGTTTAAATACTTGTTGCGGTGTAAGCCCTTTCTCAACAATCTCAAGCACTTGGGCATTTATTTTCTCTTCACTATACGCCTCTACAAATTCCTTGAGCTCAATGTCACTAGGTGGAGATTCCACCTTTTTCTCTCCTTCTTCTTGTACTGCAGGTACGATGGTCGCTCCTAGAGTGTGATAAAAATCAAGACTAAAGAATAGAAGCAACTACCGCAAGTGTACAGTCGTCCAAGTAATAAGTGAGTAAAAATGGGATTATTGTCTCCACAGAGATTGCGAGGTAAGATAAATGTGTTTAGATAAGAAGTAGAATTAATTGCAATACTAAATTATAATATATATATATATATATATATTTGTTTTGGTTTTGAATATTAAAAGACTAAAATGCAATAATGTTGAGTAAAATGAAATTAAACTAAAACTAAATTACAAAGATTACTTAAGATGAGAGGGATATAATTGAGTCTCGCTAGGGAATCACCTAATTTCGTGTATCTAATGTATCCGTTTAAGGGTAAAGTGGGGTTTTCAGTATTAATTGGGACTCTAGTATCCTCCTAACTCCCGTCAAGGTAGACTTAGGAGGCAATACTATGATATCACAGACCCCTTCAGGGCGACTATAAGCTACTTTCAAATGATTAGGAATAAAACTCAATTGGCTACGCGGTTAGTCAAGGCTTCCAGGCTCAATAACGAATACCACGCGTGTATTACCAGTTCCTGTAATTATACCCCCGCCCCCTTTCAGATGATTTCCGCCACTAGCGAATAGCCAAATTACTAAAACCTATCTCTATTTGGCCTAAATATTATAGTAAATAAATACAAAATAATAGTCAAGATTAAATTCCCAACTTAAATTACATCAGAAATAATCCCAAATTCAAATTACATATAATAAGTAAACTTAGGGTTCATCCCATATCACGATTCTCAAGTATGTAGAATTAATCTAATAATTAAATGCAGAAAAGAAATAAAACTAATAAAATACATAATTCCTAAATTAAATTAAAACTGAAAAGAAACTAAGGGTTGGAATGATTGGCTGTTGTTAAAGAAGAAGAACTCCTCCACCTTCTGCCCTTTGTTTCCAAGTGCTTCTATTCTGCCATTCTCAAAATAAATTTTAAAATTAAGCATAATGAATTAAGAGCTCTAAAAAGCCTTATATATAGTTGAAAAAAAGGATAAGACCCACCTTTGGGCTTAATTAACCCAAATCCGTTTTAATATTCACGTACTGATGTACACCATTCCAGTAAAACTAGTGTAAATTTTGCATCGTAAGTCCAAATAACCTGAACCTACTTCTAAAAAATTTCTAACTCGGAGGCCTATATTTTTCATTTGAACCACCAAGTTTGATTCTACACCGTTTAGGCTCAGGAATGGGTAGAAGTGACGACTTTCCAATTTTCAATACTCCTCCACCTTCACTTAAGTGATGTCTTTTGCTCCTTTAACACTTCCTTTTTATCTTGGAATTTAAAATTCACTTCTTATCTTCATCTTGGTGCCTCCTAACAAACATATACCTAATAACTTCACACTAAACAAGCAAATTAACGCACGAAAGCTCTAAAATTGACAATAAATACAAAACGAAGGAAGAAAGTGCATTATTGCAAATTAAGCCAATAAATATACTAACTAAGTCAAATTTCTACCTAAAATGATATCTCCTAAGGGAAATTATCTATCAAAAATAGGGAGACATCAAGACCCTCATCTCAAACCTTTGTCCCCGACAAAGAAAAACACAAAAGTAGAGGTCTAAAGAAAGAAGCAAATGCGAAATTCAAAGAATGATACCCAAAGAAAAACTTAAAATAAATATCATATAGTAAGACCTAAGAACTAATAAACACTTACACCTATTTACAAAATCAAACACATAAATAATTTCAATCCAAAATTAATTCCACAATGCTAGAAGATTACCTTGATAGAGATGGTGTCTATAGGGTGTACATCAACCTTTACTTGCTTTTAACGCTCCACTTAACTTACTGCCTACTAGTAAACATGTTATTCCACTGTGTAGGTCTTTACGGTTTTAGCATAGACAAAGGGACGGTATGGTATATTTTGATAATGAAAAGTGAGCTTTCGGCTCTCTCCTCACTAGCCTTCAACAAACTGTCATGAGCTTGAGTTAACACTCATATATGATCTCACTCACTTGATGCACTAATTTAGCGTCCCCACAAAAACCCAAACCTATCAACATGATTATAAAATTATTCCTTTGTCGCTTCTTCTATTCCACATTTATTCAAATTTTTTTGTAAGTTAAACATGACATTCTATTTAATGTGAATTGTCATGCTAACTTATTTTCTCAATTTTTTCTAATACAATCGGCAAAGGAATTTAAAATAAAGTGCATAATCATTCAAGCACATCCCAAATCTACCAAACAGATGTAATAACATATTCCCTCACCTCAAACTCAAGCTCAAGGAAACGAGTCTTAAGCAATTGTAATTCAAGTGTGGTTCAAATGGTATAGTCCTAACATGTGAAGGATAAGCTTATAATGTGGCTTTAAAATAAAATCTTAAACGCTCAAAAAATGAGGCTTAGAAGGATAAATCATTAATAACGGGTTAGAAAGCTAAAAAGTTCTCAAGTGGCTATCAAAGAACTGCCTCTATCATTTTCCTAGTTACATAGTTTCACTCTATTTTCACCTTTAGTTAATAACTAAGTGGGTTCTCTACTCATTTAGATCTCACGTTCTACACACCACTCATTCTCACTAAGTACAAGCTTACGTCTTTTTCATTGTTCATTAATTTTTCTTATCAATCATCTAGTGTTGCATGCATCCGAGGTGTGCTATATATTAGTTCTAAGGTATACTATTTTCTATCATTAATTCACAGAAAGTATGCTTAATGGGGGACATTTAACACATTCTACAGTCAAATCATTCATTAAACTATTTCTTTTTGGTTTTTAATTTTTTTCAAAAGCAGTAAACACAATTAGCACATAAACTGCGAATGAGGACAATGAGTACCCCCACCCCAAACTCAAAAATGAGTCGTGCCCCCACGACTCGAAAAGACTTTATAAAGCAAATAAACTAATATACACTACTATTGAGAGAAGAGATAAGGAAACGTATCTCAATCGGCACTAGGCCAATCATTATTAGTATCACATCGAGGTTGTGCATTCTTTTTTATTAGGGTGTAAGTATTGTGTTGCGAAGAACTCACTCTGTCTAGTATATTCTTTATAAGCACCAACTCTTTTGTTACCTTACCCATGGATGCCATCATCTCCTCATGTTTCTCCTCTAATTTTCTCATCCGCTCTACCACCTCGTTCTCTTTGACAATTTTTCTTTTCCTTGTTTGAGGCTGAGCACATCTCTCTTCCCTAAAGGGCTTATCTAGTTCTATAACCAATTTCACGGCTGATTTATAAACATTCGAAATTAATATTTATGTCATATCTTCTCCTTTCTCTTTAGACTCGTCCTCTTCATTCATGTGTGGTACTTTCGCTTTCATGTGCAGTTAAATTTTAGGTTGTGTTGGGCTTGTGAAAGACATTATGAGATCATATATAACACGAGCTACATCAATTTCTTCCTATTCAAGTGTGCACTTAATAAAAATAAGCTACTCTCGTGTTACCTTGGAAATACGGGTGTTGCCAAAGAATGTAGGAATAATGAAGCAGTTACATACTCGCACGCATGGTAGCAAGTTGCTACTCAATACTTGACCTTGATATCTTTCTCCTTCGGGAATGGGTTCTCACCCACAAATCAAGACTTGATTGTATGATTTCCATTCGAAGTTATCATCATTAATTGCCTCAAGGTAGTGGCATGGACCCTTAAAGTTTGGTAAAAATATGTCTCTCGAATATGCTCTGTTAAGAAAAGAACTACCTTTTTGCGTAGTTAAATTGCGTCTCCATTCGCAAAAACCAACTCTTCATAAAATTCTCGAACCACGGTGGAAATATACACAAAAAATTTCTTTCTCAACTTCTTTCCATCCAAACTTGTCACATGTCACCGCATAATCTTTAAATTCACCTTTCATAATACATGTTGGAAGTCCTTTCTCTACAACAAACTTCAAAGTAGCAACCCGTTCACGAACTTGACTTTCCAACTTACAATCGCTCTCTTTGGCTTTCTAGTCATCATCTTTCTTCACATAGATCGTTGTTCCTTCACGGGCTCACAAGAAATTAGTTCCTCACTAATGTCTCCCTATTTGTGATATAATAATCTAGGTTGGATACATCATTTTAGGTGTATTCTAGTATTTTTAATTATAGATTTTTATTCGTATTTTGACAAATTCCTATTTCTTGTCTTGATTTGATGATTTATTATTTTTAGAGCATATTGGGTTTCGTTTATTTGTTTAGTGTGAAGCTTTAAAGATATATGGAAATTAATTAAATTCCAAATCAATTCTAAGAGATAAAGGAAAGAAGATATGGATGGAAATTGGAGATAAAAGGAAGTAGAGATGAAATAGGAAAGAAAAAACTGCCAAGTAAATCTGAAATTTTGCAGCCAAGTCCACTAAAGTGAAAATAACTATAATTGGATGGGAATTTGGAGGATAAATCTAAAGGGAAAGTGTTTATCTTTTCGACTCTGTCGTTTTGATATAAAGTAGGCGAAAATCGGAGCAATAACAAATAAGTTTTGACCAGAACAAGACAACACTGTTTATCCTATCCCCTATATTTTAGGAAAGGAAATTGATTTGGAAAACGAGTCCAATTACTTGCCTTCTACTCCAAGACTTCGATCGAGGGATTTCTTAACACCTATAAACACACCTTTTAATCATTGTAAACTTGTCCTTTCCTCTCTACAATTAATCCTTAAGTTTATTCATCATAGAAATCATTCAAGAGAAGCAAGTTGACAGTATGTATCTTTATCTTAGTTTATTTCTTTCTAGTATGAACTAATTTTCCCATAGCTTAGGTTTTACATATGTATAATCTTTGAATTTTTTTTTGTTCTAAACGCTTATATATAATCTTTGAATTCTATTTCCTTCTATCTAAGTTTGTTTAGGAAAACTATTTTAAATTGATTATAGCGTCTTAATCATATATTTGTTTTATGTATTTTGATATATTGTCTGTCTTAATCCTGATCAAATTAGGGTTGTGCTAATAGTAGTTAGATGGTCACCCGAAAAGGGTGTCTAATTATTGAAACATCACATACGCGTCTAGTGTGGGTAGTATCAGGAAGGGCTTGCCTAACTAGATAGTCATTAGGATTTGAGATTTAATCACCGACCATTATTGTAGGGTCCCCTTACCCAAGTCCCCTAGTCATTGTTAGGTCACCTCTTAAGTCCACCCGGAATGGGGTTAGGAGGAATATAGAATCCTAGGTACTTATCTAAGAGTTTTAATCACCCTTATTAACTAGTAGAAGAAATAGAAGGATTAGTGCATACTAGCAAAACCTGAGCTATACTTTCTCATCTCATTCTTATATCATTAATTAGAGTCTTTTAGTTCAATTAATTGTATCTCGTTGGTTGAAGAAATCAATATAATGCCAAGATATTTGAAGCTCTTTAAACATACACTTACGAACAAATGTAAGTATATTGAGGGGGAATTTTTGGCTTACCAGAGGAGTGTAGTGCAATCTGTCAAAGCAAATTTTTGCTTAAGTTGAAGGATCCCATAAGTTATAACATTCCTATATCCATTGGCAAAGAATAGACTGGGAGAGTGTTATTAGTGTTTGAAAAGTTAAAGATATGGAAAGCAAGACCGATGTCTCCTTTTTTGTGACAAATAAATAACATTGTGAGACATCTTTTTCTATTCCTTTTGTGCAGCTGAGGAATTTTATCTATTATTTGATATATAATCTCATTTCTTGCCTTGTTTTGGGTAGTTGTCACCATTATAGCTATTTGTGTGAGATTTGTTTGTTAAATGTGAAAATTTTTAGGTACATGGATAATATAAGATGAAAAAACATGTATTAGAAATTGAGTAAAAAACATTGAAGAAGGAACCCAAGGGTAAAGGGCGAAAGAAACCGTATTTAGAAAGTGAAAGAGTTACCGATCAGAATTAGAAAGTGGGTTGTTTTCAATTCCATGCGAGATTAACGAATAATTTTGATGATCCCTTTGACATTCATATAGGGATATGAATCAGGGTCGCGTGGCAACTGAGATTTCCCAAGTCAGAGTTGTAACATAGAAGTTATGCATTTGGCAGCTGGCGTGACTCGAACCTGTCCCCTCTTGGTGTAATACGAAGTTGGGATGGCCTAGGTCATTTTAATCAGTCCAAAGCCCACCCAAACGAATTTAACATTATAAATATTATCTCCCTGCATTAGTAACTCATCTTTTGGCCGCCAGAGCTTATTTCCAAATAAAAAATTCAACTACAAAAGCAATCAGGAAGATCTAGAGGAGGAAGAAACATCACCGGAGCTTCACCGCAACACGGCTACGCTTTTCCATCTCTAAAACTTGTGGGTAAATTAGTATTAGTCTTAATTTTTCTATTTATTATTTCTAAACTACGTATCCGAAAGTTGTATTATGCTTGATTATTACATTCTTGCTTAGGATTAATACTTGTAAGAACAAATTGATTATTGTTTTGTTTTTAATTTCATTTGGGATATTGTTATTTAATTGAATTGGGTTTTATGCGTGATTTAAATACTCTTGTGCTTATGGCCAGAGTAGTAGGAGCCGTCGTAATTTGAATGACACCCGAGTGGGGGGAGAATTACAGACATAGTATACGAGGGCTTAGTGACTTTTCCGGACGATATTATCACACTAGGTAGTCCATAGGGTATAGCGATTAAGCCTACCCGAAATCCAAGAGACTAGTAAGGGAGTATGATTTCAATACCTTACTAGTGTGAACAATAAAAAACATTCACCCTTATTCATATAAACACAATTCAATAAGATAGATTCTTACTAGCATCCTTAGCTATCATATTTTGTGCATAATTAGTTTAATTAATTTAGAAAAAAACAAATATATTTCTATTTTATCTTTCTATTATGTTATTCGAATTACATACTTGCATCTTTACATTACTTTGAAACAATTAATCGCACTTCATCACTACGAACGATAACCTTACTTATCAATTCTTGCTAACCTACGATCTGTAGTCTACGAAGTCGATTCATATAGTCTTTGTGCTTTATTTTATTAACGAGAACGACAAAGGTCAAGATTGCGCCACTGCCAGGGATGATTGTTTAAGATCTTTGTGTTTTTATTGCAGTGTAGAAATGTCTAGTTTGTTATTTGTTTGTTTTGTTTTTAGTCTCATTGGTGAACTCACTTGTGCCTTTAATGAAAATGGTGAGTATGGTTGTTCAGTTTGTGGGATAGTTGAGCATCGTTGGGAAGGATTCCCCTTCCAACGAATAAATGTGAGTGGAGCCATAAGACAAAGCAATATCTATCAATCGGGACCGAAAAAGTCCTATCAAGGAGGTACAAGCTATCAAGTTCAAGCTCCACCACATCCAACATATAATCATGCTATTAATGAAATTTGACAAACTGTGCAATCTTTCATGAGGGTGACCCAAGAGGGGGCGGGAGCTAATGAAGAAAGGTTCAACAAAGTGGAAGACTCTCTCAATTGTTTCATCAAATCTTCAACGGAAAATATTAAAATTATTACGGCGAGGGTCGATGCTACCACATAATTAGTGCAAAACATGCAACAACAACATCAAATTATGGAGCAACGATTCACGCAATTTTACAATAACAATTGAGAAGTTGAAACATGTATCATCTATGCAACTGGCCAAGGTACAATTGTCGATGAAGTGGCTATTCAAAATAATAGCGATGATAGGTTCAAGGTATTAGACGAGGTTAGCCTTCAAGATGAGAAGGAAGTGGAGTCACCACAAGTTACACCTAGTGAACTAGAGACTCTGGGGAGAGAAGGACCAACCATGCTATGCTTATACGAGGTAACTGTTGTTAATCAAGTTGAAGATGAAACTGAACCTTGTACAAATGATATTCCATCCATGGAGGAACCAACCAAGCTAAGTTTAGAGGAATCAAATATTGATACCTTGGTTGGAAAAGAGATAAAAGAAGAGACTGGGTGGATTTTCCACCTAGTACTCCATCGATGTCACTACTTATTCCTATGAAGGCTAGTAATTCAAGGGCTGACATCTGCAAAGAATTTTTAGATCCATATAATGAAGATGAAATCTACGCCCAAGTGCTTGATATTGATGAAGAAGGACTCACACAACAACAATTTTGTACATAAGATATCTTGGAAACGAGTAAGAATGAGAGTGTAGAGATCGAGGTTGAACAAGTGGCCCTTATGATTAAAGAGAGGTCTGAAACATCACTCGTTTTGGAAAAAAGGTTTGAGGAGATGCCACTTGAGTTCCCCACTATTTCAGAATTGCCTAAGGAAGTTGAAGAAGAGGACCACCACCATGAACCCTTGAAGAAGAGAAATAAAGATGAGTTTGGGTTTGTGATGTCTCCCTATTTTTGATGAATTAATATACTTGTGAGACATCATTTTAGGTGATTTATGTTCTTATTTGAGGAATGTTTCCCTATTATTTGATATATTCCAGTATTTTACCTTGATTTGTAGAATTATTACTTTAATAGATTTTTTAGTGTAATTTGTGTAATTTGTTTGTTAAATGTGAAGCTCTTAGGTAAATTTATTTAATTAGTTGCCAAATCAATGTCAATGAGTTAAGGAAAGAAGATAGAAGGTGAAACCTAGAGTTAAAAGGAAGCAAAGGTGAATTAGGAAAGGAAAAGCTGCCAAATAAATCTGTCATGTTGTAGAGGTCAAGTGTTTTGAAGACTGCACAAAATCTATTACGAATGCATAGGAGATATTTATGAGGAGATAGATCATTTAATTTTGGCCGTTTCCATATAAAGTGCGCAAATATCTGATAAGTAATGAAGGAGATATGACCAAAACAGTGAACAGTTTTACCTTGTCCTATATTTTAGGAAATGAATTTGAGTTGGATTAGGACTTCAAAACTTGACTTCCATTTCAAGATTTTGACCTAAAATATGTATATACAAAACCTTAACCTTAAAAAATTATCCCTTGGCTGCCTAAGTTTAATATACATACATAAATCATCATAGAAGCAACTAGGGGGATCTAGAGGAGGAAGAAGCAAGAGCTAGAGCTTAACTACATCAATTCTACACTTCTCCATCTCTATTTTTTAGGTAAATTAGTATTAGATCTATTTTTTGTATGAATTATTTCTAAGCTATTTATTCAAGAGTTGTATTATGCATAATTTCTCTTTAAGATTGTAATTATATGAACAATTGATTCTCTCTTTTCTGGTTTAATTTGAATCTGGGATTTTATTATTTAATTGATTTGGTTCATAATTTTCATTGACTATATTCTTGTGCTTGTTTACTATCATTGACACCGTGAATCAAGGGTAGGTTTTAGTAATTAGGCTATTCAATAGTGGCGGTGATCATCTGGAAGGGGTGTTTAATTACAGAACTAGAATATAGACGCGTGGTATTTGTCATTGATCCTGGCGGGCTTGACTAACCGTGTAGCCAATTGAGTAATTTCTTAATCATCTGAACGTAGCTTATAATCGACCTAACGGGGTATGTAATACCGTAGGATTGCTTCCTAAGTCTAACCTGGCGGAAGTTAGGAAGATAATAGTGTCCTGCCTATTGTGAAATTTCCCAAGCACCCTTATTCTTATGAATCATTAACTCAATAGGATAGGTTCATACTTGCACCTCCTCATCTAAATTGCATAATTTTTTATTATTTATTATTTATTTTATTTATATTTAATTAGATAACAAAATACCTTACATGCTTATCTTTTTAATCAAAACATATAAAACCATCTATTCTAATATTGAACAAGAATTAGAATAACTACTTAAATCCCTGTGGAGACGAATTTCACGTATTTACTTATCTATTACTTTAAACGACCCGTACACTTGCAGATTGTTGCTTCTCTATTTTTGTGTTGGATTTATATTACACTTGAAGAGCAACTAAGTTTTTGGCGCCACTGCTGGGGATTTTAAAGTTATTTTATTTGGTGTGTATGTTAGTTTAGTAGTTTTATTTGTTTTCAGTTTTACGTTTATTTTTTTGTCTCTTTTTAGGTTTTTATTTAGGTATGTAGAATTCTCTTTATCAAGTTCAAACTCCACCACAGTCCTAGTTGGATCAATTGTAACACACCTTTTCTCAAATATATACTTTCAAGAATTTGTCACGAGAGGGCTTTAGAGATCATGAGGAAAGGCTTAGGAAGTTGGAAGGCTCCATCATATCATTAGGGCAAAGTATGCAACAACAACATCAAGTTATGGAGCAAAGATTGACACAACTCACTGAGACGGTTGAGAAATTACAACAAAGACCATTTATGCAAATTGGCCAAGGTACAAACATTAATTATGAGGCCAATTAAGATAGAGATGTTTGGTTCAATGTGGTTGAAGAGTTTAACCTTCAAGAAGTGAGAGAAGTGGAACCGCCACAAGTTACACCTAGTGAGTCAGAGATCCAATGATAGAAGAACCAATCTCGCTAAGTATAGATGACATAATTGTTGGTAACCGAGTTGAAGTTCAAATCAAACCTTGTGAAGGGAAGATCTCATCCATAGAAAACCCAGCCAAGCCACGTTTAGAGGAATCAAAGATTGAGATCTTAATTAGAAAAGAGAGAGAAGAAGAAGAGACTAAGACGGATTCGCCGCCTAGTACTCCATTGATCTCACCACCCAATCCTATGAAGACAAACCATTCACAAGGTGACATCGATAAAGAATTTGTAGCGGCATTCAAAGAAGATGAAACCTATGCCCAAATGCTTGAAAGTGATACAAAATAACTCACCCCGCAACAAGTATTCACAGAATCTATCTCGGAAATAAATGAGAATTCGAGTGTAGAGATCGAAGTTGAAAACATGGCCCTCAAAACAAAAGAAAAATCTGAAACATCCCATGTTTTGGAAAAGATTGAGGAGGTTCCACTTGAGTTCTCTATTTTTCTAGAAGTGTCTACAGAGGTCAAAAAGAAGGACCACCACCACGAACCGTGAAGAAGAGATCTAAAGATGAGTTAGGGGTTGGAACCACGGTTGCTTGGAAGCCCTCCAAACAAGAGAATAGGCCACGAGGCTTCAAGAATGCGTGGATGGGGCCATTCGTTGTTACTCAAGTGGTGACATCAAAATTACTAGAGATACAACCTTCGAGAGGTCAAAGGCTTTGAACTGTAGATATTCATAGCCTTACCCACTGCTGGGGAAGCTACATACTCAAGGGATAATGGAGGTAACACATCAAACTTTAAATGAAGTTAAGTAAAAGTACTCTTGGGAGACATCCCAAGTTTCAATTGCTTTATTAGTGAGTTTTTTTTGTGTGTATTACTAGTTAGTTTACGTGTTTTAAAGTGTATATTGTAGTAATAAGGAATGTATAAGTGTTTTCTGTGTATAGGTATGAAAAGGTTCGAGTTTGGTGTGAAGAAATGAAAAAGTTTCAAAGATTAAAAGGGCTGGACAGAATCATTTTGCATTAAAACCGCAGTTACTCGTTGTACACCGCACCTATCGACGATGGAAATTTTCCAAAACTTCGAACTGGCATAACTATGCGCTCGAGTATCGGATTCACTTTTTCTCGAGTTTAAATCGCATATTTTTTCGAGATCTATACGATGGAGTAGAGAAAACCTTGATTGGAGATAAAATAAAAGATACAATTTTTTGCAAAAACCAAAAGAGTGTGGTACACCGCACTCTAACAGCGGTGCACCGCACCACAGAAAACTGTCGCCACGGTGTGCGAATTAAGGTCCACGTGCGAGAGCAAGCCAATAAAACATCGCCACAGTGTGAAAAATCAGGTTCATATGCGCAAGTCAGCATAAGGTTGCGGTATACCGTATGATACATGCGGTATACCGCACAAGAAACTATGTCGTTACTCGCAAGAAACTATGACACGGTCCTGGACAAAAAGTTACTGCGGTATACCTCACCTCCACCCGCGGTACCTCGCACGAGCCGCCAAAGTGGAGAAATAAAGAGGTCAGTTTATGCTATAATTCTAAAACCTTAAGCCTCCTTCTTCCCCAAAGCTCCCAAACTCCATTGATACTTTACAAAACCTTCACCTTACATCAAAACACCACCATATCACCATAAATTCATATCCAAATCCATCCTTACACTCCTATATACAATAATTACCCACCTAAATCATTCAAATACACCTAGAACCAAAGAATCAAAACCAGTATTTTTTGAAAACTTTTTCCCTAAATTTCTTAAATCCTTATCATCCAAGCAAGAAAAATCAAAGAAATAAATTGGATGAGAACAAGAGGAAAACGAGTGACGCTTCTAAGGGCCCTAGTAGCTATCACAACACAAGTTCGAGAAAGAAGTGAGAAAAAGGTAAACACAGAAGTTTTCTAGAGTTGACTGAATGATTGGGATGGAGCAAACGAGGAGGAAAGTGAATGCGAAATTGGTGATACGAGAAGTTTACATACAAAAGAAGCACTGCACACTATCATGGGTATTGATCATGAGAGGAAATAGCCCCGAAGAGTATGTTTTCTTTCTTCCCTACAATTTTTCTGTACTTGCAATATATGTTTCAGTTTTAATTTCTTAATTGAGTCATTTTCGAGTTGTGGGGACACGACTCATTTTTTAGTTGGGAGTGTGGGGATTCGTTGTCCCTCATCACCATTTAATGTGATTTACTCTTGTTTAGGAGAATTAAAAAAATTTAACAGATGTAATAAGATGTAGAATGTGTTTAATGGCCTAAAAGCATAAACTTTAGTTAGTTAATGATATAGAAGTAATATGTTTATGAGCTAGTGTATTGTATGCTTTGAAGTATGAACATGAAACACATAGTGATAGTAAAGAAAATAGTAGTGAGCAATGTAGTAGAATCAAGTTTATTCTTAGGGCACCTTAAGGGGTGTATAGGTCGTGAGATCCGAGCTAGTTGATAAACCCATTTAATAAACATGTTAGAAATGAAAGAGTAACGAAATTGCATAGTTAGGAAAGTGATTAAGGCGGTTCTTTGATAATTATTATCCATCTCAGAACCTTCTAGCCTTTCTAAAGCCTTTTTATTAGCCACATTACAAGCCATACCCCTTTGATTTTAGGACTTCTCCATATGACCCGTACTCGAATCGTGATGCATAGACAGACGCTTTAGAGCTTGAGTTTGGGGTAGTGGGTTCACATTATGGGAAACATTATTGGGTTGGGTATTTTTGAGCTATGTAATTGTGCTCTTGATGATGACTCACTTATTTTTATTGTAACCCTTTGCCAGGGTAAAAGAAAAGTTATTGAGAAGAAAAGAAATATGTTGAAAAGATATAGCATGACTTCTAACATCAAAAAGATAGTCATAGCTAACTTACAAAAGAAAAAATGAATTGAAATTTATTATATGAATTGGACCTGCAAAGTGGAATTTTTATGTGATCATCTTGATTCTTTATATTGGGTTATTGGGGATGCGAATTAAGTGAATCAAATCTTGGGTTGAGTGAGATACATTTATGAGAGTAATTCAAGCTCTAGGGCAATTCGTTGATGGCTAGTGAATAGAGAGCAAAAAGCTCACTCTAAATTATCCAAATATACGATCATACCGTCCCTAAGCCAACATTAAAACCTTAAAGACCTTATGATTCTTAGATGTTTTGATCTAGAAACGATTTAACTAATAGAGAGTAGTTAGATGGACTATTAGAGACTATGTTAGGATCAATTAACACTCTATAGCCTCCATAATGAATTAAGAAAAGAACCTCTTCTTTGTGCATTGCAAAGCTAATCTAATTTTGAAATTAAACCATGTTGATTGTTTGTATGATAAGTATATTAATATTAATTAGTATGTAAATATTATCACATGAAAATTTATAAGTAGTTGCTTTAGGATTATTCTTTATATTTTTTCTTCACTCGTGCTTAACTGAATTAGCTGATATTTTAGAGACTTCCATATGTTCTTGTTTCTTATTGTATCGAGACAATACAACTTTGAGTTGGGGGTCTTGATGTCTCCCTATCTGTGATGAATTAATCTACTTGTGAGACATAATTTAAGGTGATTTATGTTCTTATTTGAGGGATTTTCCCTAGTATTTTATATATTCTAGTTTCTCACCTTGAATTGGAGAATTAAAACTTTTATAGCATTTTTAGTTTAATTTGTGTGTTAAATATGAAGATCTTAGGTTATTGATTTAATTAGATGCCAAATAAATGTCAAGGAGTTAAGGAAAGAAGATCCAAGGTGAAACCTAGAGTTAAAAGGAAACAAAGTTGAATTAGGAATGGAAAAGATGCCAAATAAATATGGCATGATGTAAAGACGTCCAGTGTTTTGAAGACTGCAGAAAATATATTACGAATCTTGAGGAGATTTTTTCTGACCATATAGATATTTGAATTGCGATCGTTTCTGTACAAAGTTCCCGTAAATTTGATAAGCAACGAAGGAGATATGACCATAACAGTGAGCAGTGTTTATCATGTCCTATATTTTGGGGAACGAAATTGAGTTGGATTAGGACTTCAAGACTTGACTTCCGCTCTAATAATTCAACGTAAAACCTATATATACCATCTCCTAAGCTTATAAAATCATCCCTTGGCTTCCTAATCTTAATATACATACATAAATCGTCATAGAAGCAATCAGGAGGATCTAGAGGAGGAAGAAGCCAGAGGTACAGCTTAACTACATCAATTCTACACTTCTCGATCTCTGTTCTTTGGGTAAATTAGTATTAGATCTATTTTGTCTATGAAGTATTTCTAAGCTATTTATTTCAAGAGTTTTATTATGCATAATTTCTCTTTAGGATTGTAATTATATAAACAATTGATTGTTGCTTTTCTGGTTTAATTTGAATCTAGGATTTTAGTATTTAACTGATTTGGTTCTTAATTTCCTTTGAGTATATTATTGTGCTTGTTTACTATCATTGACATCACGAACCAAAGGTAGGTTTTAGTAATTAGGATATTCACTAGTGGCGGTGATCATCCGGAAGGGGGGGGGGGTTTAATTACATAACTAGAATATAGACGCGTGGTATTCGTCATTGATCCTGACGGGCCTGATTGACCGTGTACCCAATTAGGTAATTTCTTAATCATATGAATGTAGCTTATAGTCACCCCGACGAGGCTTTAATACTATAGGATTGCTTCCTAAGTCTAACTTGATAGGAGTTAGGAAGATAATAGAGTCCCGACTATTGTAAAATTTCTCATTCACCCTTATTCTTAGGAATCATTAATTCAATAGGTAGGTTCATACTTGCATCTCCGTATCTTAATTTCATAATTATTTATTAATTATTATTTATTTTATTTATATATAATTAGATAACAAAATACCTTACGTGCTTATCTTTTTAATCAAAACATATAAACCATCTATTCTAATATTGAACACGCATTAGAATAACTACTTAAATCCTTGTGGAGACGAATTTCCCGTATTTACTTATCTTTTACTTGGAACAACCCGTACACTTGCGGTTTGTTGCTTCTCTTTTTTCTTGTTGAATTTATATCACACTCTAGGAGCAACCAGGTTGGAACCAATGTTGCTTGGAAAGCCTCCAAACAAGAGAATAGGTCTCGAGGTTTAAAGAATGCGTGGATGGGACCATTTGTTGTTACTTGAGTAGTAACAGCAAAATTGATAGAGATACGACCTTCAAGAGGTCAAAGGCTTTGAGTTTTAAATATCCATAGCATAATCAAATTTTGGGAAGGCAACATCATCAAGGAATAACGAAGGTAACACGTCAAAATTAATGACGTTAAATAAAAGTTCTCTTTGGAGACACCCTAAGTTTTAAATTGCTTTGTTAGTCAGACTCTAAGTGTTTATTAATTTTTTTTATGTTTTTAGTGTATATTGCTTTAATAAAGAAAGGTACATAGTGTTTTTGATGTCTATGTAAAGCAATAAAATGAGTTTGGGGTGATTTTTGGAATTTGTGAGTAAAACATCTGCTAGATGCGGTATACCGTATCCTTCCCGCGGTGCACCGCATCCCACCAATCTGTGCCCACTACATGCCACGCTCGCTTGAACGAATCATTGGAGCTGATACTCGATGCGTGCAGTATACCGCACAATAACTACGATATACCGCAACCCGAGATGAATAGTGTGAGGAGAAATCAAACACGGTATGTATCACGAGATACAACCATACCAATGATATATCACGGTCTGAGGGTCAGAGAGTTGGACTAGTCAATCTGCGCATGCGGTATTACCGCAAGGTAACCTTGGTGCACCGCACAACACGAAAAGAAAAGTAAAAGTAAACCTTAAGCCTCCTTTTGACCAAGACTTCAATTCTTCTTCTTCCTTAGCCACCCAAACTCCATTGAAGACCTATCCAAAGCTTCAACTCACATCAAAACGCCACCAAAACACCAAAACTTCATAGCTAAAATCATCCTTACATCATTCCACGCCAGATCAAACACCCAAATCATTCCATAACTCCTAGAAACGAAGTTTCAACCGCAAAAAATTTCAAAAACTCCTTCAAAAAAAATTTGAATCCTTCTCACCCAAATACAAAACCATCTTACCCACATAAAACACATCTTTCTACCACTTTTCCAACTCTCACCTATGGTGTAATTTTGAGTTAGAGGTTTGGGGAGATGACGCGAAGAACAATGACACGCATATTGTAAGGAATATGAGTAAGAATCAAAGCCAAGAGGTGGGTAAGGAAAAGAGGAATTTGGAAAGATAAAGGGATTTCTTGAGTTGAATGATTGGGATGGACCACCATTAGAGGAGGAGTAAGGATAAACCATGGTGATACGAGATGCATACATGCAAGAAATGCACCAAACACATATCTTGGGTGTTGGCACGCGAGGCAATAGCCTCAAAGAGTATGTTTCCTTTCTTATATACCATTTATCTAATTGAATATATGTACATGTCTTAGTAACTGAAATACTAGGGAACAAAGACTTCTCCAGCAAACACTCCAATTTTCCGAAATGGCTCTAACCTCAATTTTCGCTTTGACTTGGGGTTTCTCTTGACTATTTGACTTCTTCTCCTCATCTTGACCCTTGGATCAAGCATGTACCTAAAATTTACACACTTAACACACAATTAAGGCACAAAAGATCTATTAATAGTAGAGGAAATACCCCTTTTACCCCCTGGTTTTTAACGTGATTGACAGGTTGCCCCCTATTGTTTAAAATGCGACTGATACCCCTTAACTTTTGTTTTCGTGACTCATTTCCCCTGTCAACGTTTTCCGTCCAAAATCGCCATTAAGTGTGACGTGAACAATCCATGTCAGCATTTTCTTTTTTTATTCTTAATCCGTTTTAATTATTTAATTAACTTAAACCCATTTTTTAAAGGGCAAAATAGTTTTTATTAATTTTTTTAATATTATTAATAAAAATAATAAAATAACCCACCAACCTCCCCCCCCTAAACCCCCTAACCCCCACCCCCACCCCACCCCCCCTCTTCTTCTTCTTCTTCTTCGTATTCCCCTTAAAAATGGGTTTAAGTTAATTAAATATTTTATTTCAGTAATTTATTTTCTTGCACTTTAGTTATAAAGCAAAAATCAAACAAACTTGATATCTTTTACTTTTCTGTACGTGCAATTAATCTACTATTTGATTCATACTTGAGTTGCACCTAATCCGTCCCTGAGAACGAATCTGATTTATCGGTTTATTACTTGGACAACCGTACACTTGCAGTTTGTGAGTCCTTAATCTTTATCGCATTATTTTATAACACACAAGGACCCACCAGTAAGCTTCTTCTTGGCTTAAGGATTCACCAAGGATGAGTTTCTTCTAATTAAACGGAGTATTTATAGGGTATAGGAAGACCTAATTCGTTTTCTTAGAGTGGAAGACAAGTAACTTGGACTCCTAGTCCAACTGAAATTCATAACCCTAAAATATAGAAAAGGTAATAATATGCCGTTGTTTTGTTTTGGTCATAACTTCTTCGTTTCAACTCTGATTGACGCGTTCTTTATATCAAAACTGATCGTATCGGAAAGCTCTATAACTTTGTTTCAGACCATTCTTCTAAATACCTAGTCGTGTTTGAGTTATGATCACTTTTATAGATGTAGCTGTTGAAATTCAGATTTATTTGGCAACTTTATCTTTCTATACTTATCCTTTCTGTTCTTTATCTCCAATTTCCATGCATGTCTTCTTTCCTTTATCTCTTGGAATTGACTTAGCATCTAATTGATTGATATCTATATCTTCAAAGCTTCATACTAAATAAACAAATTAAAATCAATATGCTCTAAAAATAATGAATAATTAAATCAAGACCAGGAATTAGAAAGTATAGTAAATCATGTAAAAGTCGACCTATAACTTAATAAATACACCGAAAAAGATGTCTCAAAGCTAAATTAATTTATCACAAATAGGGAGATATCAATGCACTTCCCTGTAGATGCGTTGAACTTGGAAAACACATTTCTTCTTAAAAGCCACATATATCAGTTATCCGTGAAGCTCCATGACCGCGACGTTGAGTATGGTGTTCTAGGATATTCATAACTTCATTTGAATCCATTTCAATTATTATGTTTTTGCCTCCACCTTTTATGCAAGTGTAAGCCTCTCGTATATCGTAATAAGCTCCGCAATAACCAGATTTACACAATGAATCCTCCTCAAAAATCCTCTAAGCCAAAACCCATCTGAGATTCTAATTACTCTACATGCGCTGCATCCATAAACTGCTCCTCATATTAATTAATTTACGTATACATTCTTCAGCGTGTATGACTTAATATTATGATTTCAGGAAAAGTGATTGTTGGTATAATCGATATAGAAGCAGCTCTACGTGAAATGTTCCAATCTCCTCAAATTCAAGTGAGTGTTAAATTAAGAATTAATTTTATCAGTGTAATTTAAGTGATAAAGAGAGTATATTTAATTAAATATAATCAATGTGATTCGTTCAGATTTTTAGGCAATAAGAAGGGCCACTTTTCTATCATACAGTATATATACCTTTTTGTTGTAAACAGGAGAGAAAGAAAGAGAAGAGTTCTGTTTATTATCAGAGAGTGTATAGATTACATAGTGGGAGCTCCTATGTATAGGTGATAGGAGACCCTAAACCCTAGTGTTCATGGGCTTGACTACTGGCCCATGGGCTGGACTGACTATCCACATATGGGTTTATAACACTCCCCTTGGATATTCAGTCCTTAAGAATATGCCTTTTAAAACCTTCCTAGAAAAACCTAGTAGGAAAAAATCTAGTGAAGGAAAAAGAGTACATTTCTTTATACGCTAACTAAAATTACCTCATTAAAAACCTTTATCAGGAAAACCTATTAGGACAAAACCTTGATGAAGGAAAAGAGTGTAGTGCGTATTTGTCTCCCCCTCTTGTCAGCTTCTTAAGAAAGATCTTGAAGTCGCTGCATGCTAATCTTGTGTATTAATTTCTTGAACATAGATGTAGGGAATGCCTTTGTAAATAAATCGTCTGAATTGTCACTTGAGCGAATTGGTTGAACATCTACTTCATATTTCTTCAAGAGTTCATGTCTAAAGGATATCTTTGGAGATATGTTTGGATTCGATCATCTTTGATGTAGCCTCCTATGTCTTGAGTGATACAAGTAGCATATTGTTCAACTTTGTTTACTTGTCGAACCGATTAAATATTTAATTTTGAGAATATACCTCATTAAAACCTTTCTAAGAAAAACCCAATGGGACAAAATCATAGTAAAGGAAAAAGAGTATAGTATTCTTCAACACGCTTATATAAGTTGCCTCATTAAAAACCTTGCAAGAAAAACCCAGTGGGAAAAAATCTATGCTAAGGGAAAAAGAGTGCATTGCGTAAATGTCTCCCCCTGATGTAAGTATAACACAATGGTGCATAACTTGAGACATTTAATAGGAGTAATAAACAATACGACATAAATTGGATCGACACTTCATTTATATGTAATGATTTAAAGTGTTCGACATATGACTTATATGAAGTCTTTCATAAGAAATAATAGCAAATAAAAGTGCATCCACCACCGGAGACTATATCTCTTTAATAAATATATTACATGTGCTACAACATACTATCTTATATAGTGACTCCCCCTTGTAGCACATTTGTTTCAAAATTGTGAAAATTTCACGTCGTACAAGTGAAATTAAAAAAATATTTGCTTTATTTATGTCTTTCTACTGATGGCCAGTCAGTTTATTTAGACATTTAAATTAAAAAAATAATCCTCGATTTCATTTGTATCTTAATAGTTATTGCGCGCATATATAAATATTCGATCATGATCAATTTTTAGTTAGGTTCCAATAATTCAAAGTAGTAAAATAACTGATTGAGATCTCAATATATAATCAGGTACCTGATACTCAGTATGAGTATTTTGATTCTCAGTTATATACACTACTTTGACATTTATAAGATGTCAAAAGTCTCATAATTAACAACTTGCTCATGTTGTTGCTCCTTTATGCTATCTTTGGAACCAAATAGATCTATTGCGCTTTAAGCGTACAATAGTCTAATTTTAATAGATAGCTCTTTTGAGACATTAATTTTATTAGGAGCACTGATAACTGGTTACTGTGACTTAATCGCTACACCTTTACAATATTTATAATTATTTGTATGATTGTACGAGGATCAATATAAATGGTGTATTCTTATATTCCATTTGTTATTTCCCCTATTCTTGAGAATATCATGTATAACATGTTCTCAAAATCCATCTTTGTGCACGGTAGTGGAGCAGTTGTTATAGAAATTGCACAATCAGATTATCTTGATGGATATAATTTTTGGTCTTTTACCAATAGGGTGTATATAATGAGCAACAGTCATAATTCGTCATAGACGATTCAATAGATAAATGTGCTAGACTCGTATTTAACCCTTGATTTTGTCTTAGAAAAATAGACGATTCAATATCAAAATTATTTAGGATAAAGATCTTTGTTTGTGCATAGCCAATTTGCTAATATTTAATAATCTCGATCTTTAATATTATCACTCGATAATATTTTAGTAGAATTTACAGCCAAATATACATATGATCATGTTGGCAAAAAATAACCTATATCGATATTTTCCAAATATAAGTGATAGGGTCACAAAATAATCCACTATTCAAATTTAGTAGATTTATTTTGCTAGAGTCAAAATATCTCTTATTGAACTCAATGTTTCTAAGAAAATATAATTTTAATTTTTCAGGAATTTCATATATAATTCACATCATCATACATTTTTTCATAGAATATCTCTCTCGATGAACAAATCCATCACCAATCAGGTGGGAGAATATTTCAGTTTTATCGTATATTTGATATTATTTAGTCTATCAAAGTTACCAAGAAAAATTATCTTGTATCATAACCTCATGGGATATCAGTCCATTAATTCGCAGAAAATTGATCTTTTTCAGTATAAGTTATGCTATATCTGCGGATATGCATAAAATATATAAATACAACTTGTGTATTTGTTTTAGCTTATATGTTATATTAGGAGATATAACTATATAGCGTATACACCATACACTACTGTAATTCGATTGTTTCCCGACGACACGTCTCGTCGGTAAACTCCGATAATTCGTCGCTAAACGTGATTAGCGACGACGAATCGTCGCTAACACGTCGTTCCTAGAAATTGCTCGGTAAATCAAGACTTACCGGCGAATGAAGCAGTGTTCGTCGGCAATCTTACCGACGAAACGACGTCGTCGTTGATTGGCGAGATTACCGACGGCAAGCCTCGCCGGTAAAATGTATTTTGTTTTTCTTTTTTTTTCCGTGCCGATAATTGAATTTCTTTATTCTTTTTTTTATATTCAATTTACCGACAATTATTAGCGACGAAAGGTTGTCGCTATTTTTTTTGTGTTTTTTTTTATTTAATTCAGGATTAAATAAATTTTTTTTTAAGAATTATCAACGACATTCAAATGATGAATGTCGTCGTAAATACAATGAATATCGTCGGTAATTTTTTTTAAAAAAAAATTTAAAATTCAATTTTTTTTAAAAGAAATTTAAAATACAATTTATTTTGATTTTGTTTTGATTTGAGGTTTGTTTTTATTATAAATATAATACGAATAAAATTCAATAATTAATAGAAAAAACTGAATCACAATTAAAACCGTAAAAAAAGTCTTACGTAAAGTCATAAGCAGTCAACAGAATTCAAACACACCAAACAAAAGTCTAAAAAAACCCAATCAAAAGTCAAATTATTACAAACCAACTAAAACTTAAACATATACCAACTCAAACTAAGCATCATCATCATCATCCTCTTCATCTCCTCGTTCCTCGGGACTCCTTCTCGGGGGCGGCTGGGGGGGCTGGGGGTGGGCGACCGGGGCTAGTCCTTGAGCCATCCTCATACCATTTATCGTATCCAAGAGCGTGTCCATTAAGCTCGGAGGCTGACTCGACTGGCTCGAAGAAGCAGTGGGCCTGGTCGATGTGGAGGATGGATCTGGTATAGGCTCAAGTCCTTGTTTTACTCGAAGCTCGGTCATGCCTGCGAACATCGCCTTCAGTAGCTCCTCGCTCGCAGCATCGGCTTTTGTTTGTTTCCGTGATTTCTTCCGGACAGGTCCAATGGTAGGCACCCAATGTCTTGTCTTCGGTGGGGCCATGACCTCCATAATGGTCTCTAAAATCGCATCCATCTGCTCCTCCGTAGTAATCTCGGTGCCCTCGGCTGCAGCCTCCACAACCTTCTTCTGCATCTTCTCCCGTAAAACAGCCTGTAATTATATTTAATTTAAAAATAAATTAGATTAATATCAAAGTAAAGTAAAAAATAAAATTTTTAAGTAATGAAAAAAAAACTTACACTAGCTTTTTCTAATCGCGCGTCCCGATAGCTGTCACTAGCTGAATCGTATGCAAGATGATCGAAGTAGCCGCTCAATGGAGGAAGCTCCATCTCCTCTTGGGTTTCTTCGTCCGTGAAAATCATCGGCTCCTTCGTCACGGTCTTAAGCGTCCCCTATACAATTTTCAATACCAAATATTAAATAACTAAACATAAATAAATTATTAAGATACTAAATTATATTTTTATTAAATGTAATTATACCTCCATAATAACCTCCCTAGTCTGGGATAGGTTCCGAGACCCAGCCCTACTCGAACTAGTCTGTTGCTCCCGGTTTTTCCGATTAATCTCCGCTTGGGCCTACAAATAATAAACAAAAAAGTTATAAATCTAATAAATAACGAAAAATAGATGTAATAAATAATTTTTTTTGTTACCTGGGCATTCTGATCGTCCCAATTCTTCTTGGCAATAGCCCAATTCTCGGGTTTAACATCCGGGGGAGCGAGACCGTTGTTGTAGTAATCCGACTTCAAGTCGGATTTCCATCTCCGATAGCAGGCCGAGGACATACTGTTCAGCTTTTCGGAAATGTCCTCCCAGTCACCTCTTCTCCTCCACCCCTCCACGTAAAAAAATTCTTGAAGACGGCTGTAAATACCCCCTATCCGACCTTCGGGGACCTCTATCCACTGTTTGTAAATGGGGGGTACAAATTCTCGAACCGCGTGCCCGATCACCTGACCCACGTGTTTATAGTGTGGGCTCACTATATTCCACGTCTTGTCGATGACGGAGAATTCGATCGGTATGGGCCACCCAACTCTCTTAAGCGTCTCTTGGGCGGTTCGGATAGAGGTGGTGCTTCGGGGTTTCCGAAGTCTTCTCTTCGGATTTCTTGTTACATTGAGTAGAATTTATTAATTATTTATTCGAAAAAAAATCAAATTTATGAAATTAAAATTTATTAATTATTTTTACCTGAAGGTTGGTCGCAGTCTTGGAGTCCCCGATTAGGACCCCTCGGGGGATCGCTTCCGAATCCATCACCATCGTGACCACGTCCAATAACATCAGCCATCTACAATTTTAGAAATTACTTATTAGTCCCCATATTTTAATTAATTACAAATAAGTCCTTATACTTTTTAATATATTGCAAAAAGGTCCCTATATTTTCATATATTTCAAAAAGGTCCTTATATTTCATTTTTTTTCTATTTCTCATTAAGTCCCTATATTTGTAATATATTTCAACTTAGTCCCTATATTTTTTAATTTTGCATCCTTATCCATTTTTCCATTTATCCTACAATTGTAATATATTGCAAAAAAGTCCCTATATTTTTCAACTTTACATTTTGGTCCATTTTTCATTTAATCATACAATTTTAATATATTGCAAAAAAGTCCCTATATTTTTCAACTTTACATTTTGGTCCATTTTTCATTTAATCATACAATTTTAATATATTGCAAAAAGGCCCCTATATCACATAACAAGTCATTTAATCTCTAAAAATCATATCGTAAACATATCATACATATTAAACAATGCAAAAATTCTATCAAAACCCTCGTTTTCTATCAAAAATCATAAAATTCATCATTCTGTTATGTTTTTAATTCCAAAAATATACTAAACAACCTAAAATAGCATCATCAAAATTCGGAATATGCTAAAAACATCATTATAATCACAAAAAAATTCAATCCAAAAAACCGAAAAAAAAAAACAAAAAAAAATCAAAAATTGTTACCTGTTACGTGGATAATGTGTAGTTTTCATCCATGAATCCATGCCAGAAACAAGGAAACAAAAAACAAAACAAACAAAAAAGATATTAGAAATTGAAATTAAAAATTAAAAATTAGAAATAGAATGGTGTTTATGGAAGGATTAAGCTTACCTTGTTGTTGGATTTGTTGTTGTATTGCCTCGGAATGGATTGGAATGGGAGGAAATGGCGTTTTTTGGGTGTAATTTTTGTGGTGAGTGAGGAAGAAATGAGCTCGGTTAGGTCATATAGAAAAAGAAATTACCGACGACACGCTTAGCCGTCGGTAATATGTAGTTATTCGTCGGTAATTGTGGACACGTGGCCCACTCCGTACACACGACGCTAGCGTGTCCTTGATTACCGACGACTTGGTCGTCGCTATTCGAAAAAATTCGTCGCTAAATTTCGTGAGCGGGAAACTTGACCGCCCATGTTGACCAATGAAAATTTTGGGAAACATTAGCGACAAAAAGGAACTTGTTTATCGTCGCTAAAAATTACCGACGACATTCAACATTTGAATGTCGTCGTTATATACTTGCATGTCGTCGCTAATGTTTTTTTTTTTTTTTTTTAAATTCTTACGGTTTCTATGATTCTCCTATTATATATTTCTTTCTTTTTTCCATTAAATTTTCTTCAATCTTATTCATTGGTGTGTTTGGTCAACTATAGGAGTCAAGTGATAGTGTTTGGTGTGTTTGGTCAACTATAGGAGTCAAGTGATAGTGTTTGGTGTGTTTGGTCAACTATAGGAGTCAAGTGATAGTGTTTGATGTGTTTGGTCAACTATAGGAGTCAAACTTGAGTCAAGTGATAGTGTTTGGTGTGTTTGGTCAACTATAGGAGTCAAACTTGAGTCAAGTGATAGTGTTTGGTGTGTTTGGTCAACTATAGGAGTCAAGTGATAGTGTTTGATGTGTTTGGACAACTATAGGAGTCAAACTTGAGTCAAGTGATAGTGTTTGGTGTTGTTTGGTCAACTATAGGAGTCAAGTGATAGTGTTTGGTGTGTTTGGTTAACTATAGGAGTCAAGTGATAGTGTTTGGTGTGTTTGGTCAACTATAGGAGTCAAGTGATAGTGTTTGATGTGTTTGGTCAACTATAGGAGTCAAGTGATAGTGTTTGATGTGTTTGGTCAACTATAGGAGTCAAACTTGAGTCAAGTGATAGTGTTTGATGTGTTTGGTCAACTATAGGAGTCAAACTTGAGTCAAGTGATAGTGTTTGATGTGTTTGGTCAACTATAGGAGTCAAGTGATAGTGTTTGGTGTGTTTGGTCAACTATAGGAGTCAAGTGATAGTGTTTGGTGTGTTTGTTCAACTATAGGAGTCAAGTGATAGTGTTTGATGTGTTTGGTCAACTATAGGAGTCAAACTTGAGTCAAGTGATAGTGTTTGGTGTGTTTGGTCAACTATAGGAGTCAAGTGATAGTGTTTGGTGTGTTTGGTCAACTATAGGAGTCAAACTTGAGTCAAGTGATAGTGTTTGATGTGTTTGGTCAACTATAGGAGTCAAGTGATAGTGTTTGGTCAACTATAGGAGTCAAGTGATAGTGTTTGGTGTGTTTGGTCAACTATAGGAGTCAAGTGATAGTGTTTGGTGTGTTTGGTCAACTATAGGAGTCAAACTTGAGTCAAGTGATAGTGTTTGATGTGTTTGGTCAACTATAGTAGTCAAACTTGAGTCAAGTGATAGTGTTTGGTCAACTATAGGAGTCAAGTGATAGTGTTTGGTGTGTTTGGTCAACTATAGGAGTCAAACTTAAATTCAAATTCAAATACAAAAAACAAAAAATACATGTAATAAAAAAAAAAGTCAAATAAAGTTTTCAACTAGTCAATTTCATCTCCACTGTCAACTATAGGCTCACCATCACTATCAAACTCAATAGGTTCTTCGTCTCCATATTCTTCCCACGTGTCATCCTCCATTTCCTCGTTCTCATCAGTACTAATTTCAAAAGGCAATTGAATACGAAAATGAGATTGGTCAATCTCGACCTCCTCCGTAGTTGCCAAGTTCATCATAACGGAAAAATTACCAGGGTTAACCAAAGGTATTGTGATTCTCTCACTGTTGGTAGGTAATGATTCCGAACCCCATAACTCGGGGCTCCATCCATGCCGATCATTTATTTCCCAAACGGCCTTCCATTCTTTCGATGTTTTGTTTGCACGAATCTCGTCAATATAAAACACTTTCTTTGCTTGCGATGCTAGAATGTATGGTTTGTTTGGCCAATAAACGCTTGCTGTGTTGATAAAGGTTACCCCGTGTTCTATCCTTGATTCACTCTTCTTGTACCACTTACATACAAATATAACAACCGAGCACCCTCCAGTGTATGTTAGCTCCAAGATTTTCAATAATTCGCCGTAATATGGTGACCCATCGTACATGACACATACACCGTAATCTTGCGTCACTCTTTTTTCTCCTTTACTCTTTGTTATCCACTTTACACCGTTCACAACACACGAATCGTACATATGCACCGCACCATAAGGCATGTTTGCCAATGACACTATCTCAGGGGTAGCTAACGGATCACCACGGGATTCCATTCCATGAACCTGTCATTAAAAAAACATGAGATACATTGAAAATAAAAAGAATACTATTTAAACCAATGTTACATACCTTATCCAAAAACCAATCCTTAAACATTTGACGGTGCATATAATCTATTTCGTCAGTCGTTCCCGAAAGTGTGGATCTGTGTTCACTATACTTGAAATGGTATATAAATAAATCATTATAAATATAAATATATAAATATATAAACATATAAATAACAACGTTACTTACGTCCTAAATGTCTCGATTTCGTCGCATTTATTCAAAATATAATAAATGACGTGCTCCTTATCCTTACACGCTAAAGCACCAGATACTTTCTTGCCAACTGGAGTACACTGGGACTTGAAAACGGATAACTCTATATGCACTGGCGGTGGTTCGTTGTATCTTCCTGAATCGTTGAACTTTGTTTTTTCTTCACTAAGGTACCTATAAATATATAAATATATAAATATAAATAAATAAAGATATAAATATAAATAACAATGTTGAACTTTGTTTTTTCTTCACTAAGGTACCTGGATATGAAATTCAACGTCTCTTCCGCCACGTAACCCTCGGCTATTGAACCCTCTGGTCTAGCTGGGTTTCGAATATACTCTTTCAACTTTTTTAAATACCTTTCAAATGGGTACATCCACCGCATTTGAACCGGGCCCCCTAGCAATGCTTCATCATATAAGTGTATCACCAGTTGGATCATTATGTCAAAAAATGCAGGAGGCAGGATAGTTTCTAGTTTGCACATTACTTCAGCCACTTTTGCCTTACCGGTTAACAACTGTTTCCTACTCAAATTCTTGCTACAAACAACTCTAAACATGTTCGCTAAGCCAATTACCGCATCGCTAATCGGCTTATCCTCTAAAAGACCGGGAAGACAACAAACAAAGAAATATTGCATCATAACGTGACAATCATGCGATTTCATTCCAATAATCTTCCCGTATCAATGTGAACATTATTCCTCAAACTAGACGCAAAACCATCTGGAAACCTTTGTGCCCGTAACCACTCGAGAAAAATCTTCCTCTTCTCCGCTGATAACGTATACTTTCCTCGCTTTAGTATCGTCTTACCTTCTTCGGATGAGATCCACAACTCCTTTCTAATTCCCAAATCCATAAGATCCATTCGCGCCTTCACGTTATCTTTGTTTATTTTACCATCAACTCCTATAACCGTACCAAGCAAACTGTCGCACACATTCTTCTCGCAATGCATTACATCGATGTTATGTTTTAACAAATTTTCTGACCAATACGGTAAACGATAAAAAATACTCTTTTTTTTCCAGTTTGTCTCACGCGGACCTGTTTTTTTTGTCACCTTGCCCCCGAAATCCTTGTGTTTACCGGGAAACACAATCGGAAGCCCATCTAGCTGTGTCTGAATACTAGCAGGACTATGTTTCCTCGGTGGGGCACGTTTATCGGTTTCCTTGTACGAAACCGTATCATCTCTGAGATCATGTTTGATAGGTAACCAACGTCTATGATCAAAGTAAACGACCCCTTTCCTCACCTTCAACGAAGGAGTGGAATCCATGCATTCTGGGCAAGCCATGTAACCTTGACCCGACCATCCTGAAGCGTATGACCGAGCGGGGTAATCATTGGTCGTGGACAACACACAAACCTTCATTAAAAACATTTGCTTCGTGTGGGCGTCATACGTATGGATACCTGTTCTCCACAACATGTCCAACTCGTCTATAATAGGGCGGAGAAAGACATCCATGTCCTTTCCGGGTGAGCGGGGACCCGGAATTAACAAACAAAGCTGAAATGTGGTCTCCTTCATGCATGTCCATGGTGGCAAGTTGTAGACGGTCAATATGATAGGCCACATACTGTAGGAGTTGTTATGCATGGAGAACGGACAAAACCCATCGAGTCCAAGGCCCAAATATACATTCCGAGGTTCACTGGCGAACTCAGGATGTAACGCTGCAAATCTCTTCCAACTATCACCATCAACCGGATGACGCAACACATCTGGATCGGAACTTCTTCCGGTATGGTGCCAAATCATTTCTTCAGCAGTGTGTTTCGATGCGTATAGTCGCTGCAATCTCGGATCAATCGGAAAGTAACGAAGCTTCTTATGCGGTACTTTGTTACCCTTCTTCGGGTCATATCTTGATTCACCACATACTGGACAATTGTCAAGTTTTTCATTCTCCTTGTAAAAGATTGCACAATCATTCAAACAAACATCGATAGTAACATACCCCATGCCCAAACTTTTAAGTTTCTTGTTGCATGCTTCGTAAGAATCAGGCAAGTTGTGAGGTTTCGCTAAAACACGACCAACCAACTCTAACAACTCGGAGAATGATGTGTTACTCCACTTGTTCTTTACTTTTACGTGCATAAGCTTGGCAATGAAATTCAATGAACTCATCGCTGTACAACCAGGATATAGATCTGTCTCCAATTCTTCGAACAATGAATCAAAACTGTTTTGACTAGGAAGATGTGCGTCTCTCATTTCAATATCTCCCGGATGACCACCAACATAGTAACTTTGTCTCACATCCTCATAAACACGATGCATTTCGCTATCTATGTTTGGTACTTGAATTGTCTCGGGAACTACCACCTCGTTCTCGCCGTGCTTTGTCCAAACAAGATATGTTTTATTGAAACCGTGTTTAAGAAGGTGGGCCCTAACTTCGTCGATGGGTTTTCGAGAGTAATTATTACACTTCGTACACAGACAAGACATGAAACCAGTGGTACAATCTTCATTTTTCTCTGCATATTCAATAAAACGAAGAACCCCAGATACATATTCTTTCGTATAGTAATTAGTTGTATCGATCCAACTCTTATCCAAATCCGGATTCATCTCTTCGCAACAATTTTATACAACTAGACAAATAAAATATATAATTATTACAACCCAATTAAAAAGAAGAAAAAAAATCACAACACAATAAATGACATAATAAAAATTACAAACCATTGAATGAATAATTATTACAAACCATTGAATGAATAAAATTACAAACCATTGAATAAATAAAATTACAACACAATATATAGATAATAAATTTCATATAATTTATAAAACAAATAATAATATATGAACACAAAAAATTAAATACAACCAAACATGCATACTACAAAACATAATAATAAAAAAAGTAAACCAAATCACATGTAATTCATCAACCTAATCATGTCTAATTATAGCAACTAACACATATCAATTAAAAAAATGAAAAAGCATGAAATTTCTTGAAAATACCTTGAATTAGATGGTTAAGAAGAGGATTGATGACCACAACCCACCTAGCCAATGTACTAATACACCTAATCACATCATATATCAACATTTAAACACAATTCTAAAATAAAAATTATATTTTAAAACCATGGATTTTCATGAATTTACCTTAAATTTTGTGATGAAAATGGATAAAGATAATGCCCCACCTTGATTATGGACCCGGGAATGGTGCAAGACAAATTGGAGAATCAATTAGGGGGGAGAAAAAAAATTCTGGGATTTTTTGGGAGAAATTCGGAGGTGTTTTAGGGTGTGTGGGGGTGTTTTATGAGATAAAAAACCTGCAGCCTTTAAAAAATACATTAATTAATTACCGACGACACGTAAATTCGCCGGTAATTCTAATAAATCGTCGCTAGTTAACGGCGAAAAACGTCGTCGTGCGCATTAGCGACGACTAATTTACGTTTAAAAAAATTAAAAATTCAAAACTACTGATTAACGACGAAGTCGATACTATTAACGACGGCGTTTTATCGGTAAATATTAGCGACAAACATGTCGTCGGTAATCTTACACGATCGCCGACGACCCGTAAATCGACGGTGATCTCTCGTCGGTAAATCGCCGTTTTCTAGTAGTGATATATAATATATCATTAAAATTGGTAATTTTTTTTTATTAGGAAAAAAAATACAATAAGTAAAAAAAACATTATAAAATCTAAATAATAAGATACAAGAAAAGGCAATGTTTAAATGGTAAAAAAATTGATGTAGTAATCAATTTTTTTATTTTTTATGAATTGATCAAAGGATCAAATATTCTATATTTATTTGTTTAGTGAGATAGTAGGGATCATCAAGATAGCTGCAGCATGTTGACCATTTTTTTTCTTTGTTTCTCCTAGGTTTACTGATTTTCTTCCCCAAATTTTCGAAGAAGACTCCTTCAATCTCAGCTCTGTTTCTGCTTTCATTTGAGCATCACACGAGGTGTTCTCTCCTTTACGGCTCTGTTCCATTTTCGGAATGGGAGTTTTCTCCGATGGTAGTGATGGAAGGCCACCAAATCACACAAAATTCTTACACAACACGATTCAATTAAAGTGGATTTCGGGAATCTCATGGATAAGGAATGGAACAGAAGCAACGAACATTGCAAATCTGGTGAGTAAACCTCCGATTAGCCCTAATCAAGAGCTAGGTTACAGTTTCCAATTTGTAAACCCTAGCCAGAAGATCGATGGTCTGTCTCGTAAACCAAGAAGTAACACCAAGACGGGTATAAGACACACCAGGAAGACAATGTGCTTAGAAGATTTTAACACACCCTGCATCGAGAAATCCATGGTGGGAAAGGATACTAACCGAGGGAAGATGCAGCTAGCACTTAGGGCCATTCCAGCTATCGAGTTTCCCAACTGCAATTGTAAGGGGATAGCCGCCTATCTATACTGTATGAATGTCTTGCATATCAATTATTATCCCCACCTTGCCAATACTGGTACTGCAGTTACACGTTTCTTCTGAAATTTACATATTCTTGAACTCCCAGCAGGTGTTAGTTTTTCATATAGTATTCTACTTGTTATGCGTTACTGGTTGTGTTTAAATGGTGCAGGCTTACAGTATTTATGACTTTTCGAACTGTTCATGTGTTACCAATTATACTGCCCAATGTTCAAAAGGCTTGGAAACTGGGTGTTTTTTATATCAATATAGGAAGGGGAGAAGACAGTGACATGAGTTTCCAGTGCGAGGATGCAGAAGAAGAAGGTTTCTCCCAGAATTCCAAAGATAATGGAGGCGGCTACTCCAGTAAAGCCGCGAGTTATATATGACAACCCTATTCTGGAATGTCCAGGGATTGCGAGCTCCCTTGACATTGACTAGATTGCGCTCGTTGATGGCTCAATTCAGACCTGGTGTGGCGGTATTATGTGAGACAATGCTAAGGGAGGAGGACTCTTTTGACATAGTCAGGAAATTTGGATTTGAAAACCCATTTTGTGTTGAACCCACTGGAAGTGCTTATCATTCGGGTGGTTTCTTGGTTCTATGGCATGTAGGGGTGCATCTTGTTGTAGTTATTGCTAATTCCTATTTTGTAATAGTTAAAGTTATTGAACCTGCTTTTTCGTATTTTATGGTCTTCATTCATGCCCCAAATGACTTCAATGATAGGAAACGAATATGGTATGAAATATCTCAATGGAGTAGTAGAATCGATGAACCTTGGATGATTCTAGGAGATTTCAATGATATCCTAAACATAAATGAGAAATATAGCAAGAATCCTGCCAATATTCATCATATTAATGAATTCATTAGCTTTACTTCTTCTAATGCTTTGTGTGAAATTAAATCTAATGGATGTTTTTTCACATGGTCAAACAGGATTGCAGGTGATAAGCATGTAAAGACTAGGATTGATAGGGGTTGGCTACGTACGAATGGATGAATAAATTCCCTCGAGCTCAAATCAACATCCCTCCGGCTATCGGGTCGGATCATTCTCCTCTTATCCTTCATTATGATTTCAATATGAAAGTTGGTATTAAATATTTTAAGTTTGAGACTCGTTGGATTGATAATAGCGAATGTAGAACTATAGTGGACAAAGGTTGGAATAAACCTAGGAATAACAACACTACAAAAAACTTTATCAAAAAAAGAGAAAATACTAAGAAAGAGTTAGTTAAATGGCACATAAAAACGTTTAAAAATCACGAAGTTACTATCAAGAACCTCCAAGAAAAACTAATTAACTTAAATAAAGGGAACTTAAATCTCACAAAAATTGAAGAAGAGAAAAGTATTAAAGAAGAATTAAAACGGGAGTACGAAAAAGAGGAAAAGTATTGGAGTGATAGAGCAAGATTGAATTGGTTAGTTTACGGAGACAAAAACACGAAGTTTTTCCATTTATCCACTATACAAAGAAGGAAAATAAATAGGGTAACTAGAATTAAAGACAAAAATGACACTTGGATAGAAAATAACGATGATATTAAAGAATGTTTCCATAATTACTATCGAGACTTGTTTAAAGAAGTAAAAACCACTGATAATAACATGGAAAAAGCTACAGAATTTATCAAACCATGTATTACGGATGATATGAATAAAGAACTAACAAAAACCCCTACTATGATTGAAGTTGAAGAGGCTGTTAGAGAGCTTTCAGCCTCGAAAGCACCTGGTCCAGACGGACTTAATGGTAAATTATATAAGGAATTTTGGGATATTGTTAAAAATGATGTGTTTAATCTCATTTTGGATTTTTTTGATAATAACTGTTCGGTCGAGAAAATTAATGATACTTTAATAACACTTATCCCGAAAGGAACGGTCCAAGAGAATTTAGGGGACTTTAGACCCATCTCTTGCGTTAACTTTATTTATAAGATTATTGCAAAAATTCTGTCCAATAGACTTAGGAACTACATGAATATGATTATATCCCCGACTCAATCGGCTTTCATCAAGAATAGAGCTATACAAGATAATATTATTATAGCGCAGGAAATATCTTTCTTTATGAACAGGAAACGGAAGAACAAAAAAGATATGGCAGCAGTTAAAATTGATATGGCTAAGGCATACGACCAGGTAAGATGGGATTTCATCCTTCTTGTTTTAAAGAAACTCGGTTTTTGTGAGAAATGGATTCTTTGGATCAAGAATTGTATAACCACAACCTCATTTAATATAAACCTAAATGGGGAAAGAATGGAAAAATTCAAAGCTGGAAGAGGTATTAGGCAAGGAGACCCGCTGTCACCATATCTCTTTACTATCATGACGGAATCACTTATTAGTATCATAGAACATAATATCAATATTGGAACCATCAGTGGAATAAAAATCAACCGCAACTGTCCTACAATATCTCACCTTTTGTTTGCAGACGATTCTCTTTTCTTCATTAACATTGATGAGACGAATCTAGAGACGTTCAAGAATAGTTTGAGTATTTATTGTTTGGGATCAGGACAAAGTATTAATCTTAACAAATCAGCGATCTACTTTAGCAAAGAGACAACTCAAGAAAAAAGAAATGAAGTTGCAGCCACAATGCAAATCAATGAAACAGAGGACTTAGGTTTCTATTTGGGTATACCGCTATGTCATAAGAGATCAAAGGTAGAGTCATTAGATTGGATAGCAAAGAAACTTTTCAAGAATACAGAGGGATGGAAAGCAAGACTACTATCAGAAGGTGGCAAAGAAGTACTCATCAAAGCAATCCTACAAGCCATACCAAACTACTATATGTCCAATTTCTCTTTTCCCATTTCCTTTTGTAATAAATTGATATCCGCTATATCTAACTTCTGGTGGAATGCAGGGGAAAAAGATAGAATACACTGGCTAGCCTGGGAGAAACTGGCAATGGGGAAACTAATCGGAGGACTAGGTTTCAAAGACTTCAAGAGAATGAATACAGTACTCCTTGCTAAACAAGCATGGAGAATCCTACATAGTAAAGATAACCTAGCAACAGTTTTGTTAAAAGGTATATACTTTCCACGAAATAATTTTCTAGATTGTAAATTGAGGCAAAGCCGAACATGGAGTTGGGCAAGTATTATGGAGGGAAGAGACTTCCTAATTAAACATGGAATTTATATTATTGGGGACGGGGAGGATATACACATTTGGAATAACAAGTGGATAGACACAAAATGGAAGATTGAAAAACCGATAAACTGTAAGCTAAATAAAGTCAGAGAATTATTCTTTGGAAATACGAAAGAATGGAATAGCGAAATGCTTGACAATTTTTTCCCGGAACCTATTATACCCCTTATTAAGAGAATAAAAATACCAACTTTGGCAGTAAAAGACAGATTTATCTGGCCTTACTCCAAAGATGGCACTTTCGATACTAAGACCGGTTACAAAAGAATCATTGAAGATAAAATAGAAAATAGTCTGAATAGCTCGAGATCAATACAAGACCACGAATCACCCATATGGAGGAAAATATGGAACTCGAACATACCAAAAAAATTAAACTCTTCAACTGGAGGGCTATGAAGAATGCGATACCCACCAAGAAGAACCTCTATAATAGGAAATGTGCATCATCAACAAACTGTTTATGGTGTAATGAGGAAGGGGAGACGGTGGAACATCTCTTACTTAACTGTAATATGTGTAAGGACATTTGGGCAGGAACTATGGCACAGATAAAAATTGAGGATAAGAATAAAGATTCACTTGAGGGATGGTTCTTAAAAGTAGTAGATAGCTTCAAAAAAGCGGGATGGGAAGAACAGTTTATCAAAGATATGATAATGATTAATCTATGGAACATTTGGAAGGCGAAAATGAAAGGACTTCACGAAGAGACCATGGTAAACGGAATAGATATAATCAAGAATACAAATAGGCTAATGGCGGATATACATGGCATAGATTGGGGGAAAACAAACGGGAACAACAGGAGACCAAGCGAAGAGATAGAAAATGACCCAACGATAACAAACTCAACGGAACACGAAATATTATATTATTGTGATGCATCCTTCAATAATAAATTCGAACCCACTGGATTGGCAGTAATCGAAGTTAACCGGTCTACTAATTCAACAATCAATCACTCTTTCAACATGGATTGCAACTCGGCGATTGAGGGAGAAGCTTACGCAGTACTCAAAGCGGTTGAGTTGGGTAAACTCAATCGAAATTTAGCACAGATGGTGCTTTCGGATAACCTTGAAGTTATTCAAGGTATTAAGCAAGTGTCAGCAGCACGTTGGTCTATCCAACCCATCCTTCGGAGTATAATTCACAACTGTAATGAGAACGGGCCATTTTTTTCCCATGTTAAAAGGAATCTCAACAAGTTGGCGGATAAACTCGCTAAGGAAGCTAGGCACAGGGCAGCAGAAGATAGAAATAAAACTCTTACCCCCACTCTCCTTGCGGAGTATTTCGGCAAATTAGGCATATGATAGGCCTTTTATTTTGTTGGGGTGTTTTGCACCCCGTTTATTGTCCAAAAAAAAAAAAAAAAAAAGACCATCAAAGCACAAATCCATGATGCTATTCGATTAAATTTTTCTTTTTTTAGAAATCGATGGAAACAAAAAAGTACACTTGAGTAACCGACAAGTGTAATAGTGATGCACAAATCTCACTATTAAAATGTTACTGATATAATATGGATAAACAATGGATTTCTTCATGAGAAACATGTCATGTAACATTTGAGACAACTCATGTCATATTGTTGTTCAGTTTTTTTTTTTTTTTTTTTTCCGAGAACTAAAAGTTCTCAAACTTTTTTTTTTTTGTCGAACGTACAAGTGCAGAATATAAAAGTCTAAATTAGCCTATCCCCAGTCTCGTAAAACCCAACCCCAATTCCAAGGGGTCCAAGTGATTCGGTGCCGATTGCCTAGCTAAACGCGCGGCTCGGTCAGCCAGACCGTTTCATTTACGCGGAAGATGTTTGAAGCACAGTGCTCCATGATCCTCAACCATCTTGTGGATTCGCGTAACGTACGCACGGACTTTCCACCATGCAGCTGGCAACGACTTAAGACCTTGGACAAAGTCAAGGTTGTCTGAACAGATGACGGTCTTTAATCCTGGATGCGCCAGGCTAAGCCTAGAGGCTTCCATAACTGCTGAAGCTTCCCCTTCCGCCGCTGAATCTGTCCAGATAGGTTTCGAGAAGGTAATACGTTGGCCTGTAAGGGTATTCCGCTGAACTATTCTAATACCACTTGGCTTGTCGGCAGAAAGAAATGAAGCATCACAGGTGTAAACAAAGACAGCATTGTTAAAATCAGTATCATTCATTGGGTTAACAGCCGGTATCCTGGTAGTAGGAGGTGCTGGGGATGATTGGGAATCCCAAGAGGCCCCAAAGAGGTCTTTCATACCTGCATGAATAGTAGCCACAATTTGTTGTGGTCGAATATTAAGTTGTTCGTGAAGCATTTTCATTTTGGCCTTCCAGATGTTCCACAGTGTCAGCTGTAAGCATGCTATTAAAATGTTCTCCTCCCAGATAGCGTTGTCCATTGAATCACAAATTTTGGTAAGCCAGTCTCCCATCGAGTCTGGATCATCCTCCGGAATCCGTACCTGTATTGCAATGCCGGCCAATACCTGTTTTGCAAAATCACAAGATAAAAGCATATGTACAACCGTATCTGTCCTGTTCTCGCACCATGTACAATCTTTGCTATCACTACAATGCCGTTTGTAAAGATTCAGCTTAGTAGGTAGCAGATTCCGGCAAGCTTTCCAGTTAAAAGATCGCACTTTGTTGGGAACGTTAGATTTCCAAATTCTATTCCACAGTTTCGGGTTGTTCAGTTCCGCTTGAATTGAAGTCTGTGCTGTTCCGCTCTCCGCAATTTGGGATAATAATTTGTATCCCGTTTTTGTAGTATATGTACCAGATTTTGTAAAAGGCCAAATAAAAGTATCCTGTCCCTCAGGTTCAAGGAGAGGGATCCTAGGAATCTCTCCATGAACAGGCTGAGGGAGGGTGTTATCAATCACCGCCCAGTCCCAATTATTCCTTTGATTTGTCATCAATTGGTTGACTGTTACAAGATTAGTATCAATAGGATGATCTTTAATAATACCTGAGGGTAACCATTTGTGTTTCCAGATGTTGTTAGATTCTCCATTTTCGATTTGGATGTGGCCATGTTCAACAAGTAAATCCCTTCCTTCAATCAGGCTAGCCCAGGACCACGTCCGATTTTGTCTCAGTTTAATATCCAAGAAGGTCACATGCGGGAAATAAATCCCTTTCAGTACTCTAGAAACCAGAAGATTCGGGTTACTAAGGATTCTCCAAGCCTGAGCACCTAATAGTGCCCTATTCGCCCTTTTCAGGTCTCGAAAACCCATGCCCCCTACAACTTTAGCAGCAGTCATCTTTTCCCATTCCAACCAATGAATTTTCCTTTTCTCCAAAGAGTTCCACCAGAACCGAGCAATGATGGAGGAGAGTTTCCTGCAAAAACCAATAGGAAAAGAAAAAATAGACATAGCATAACATGGGATAGCCTGCAGAACAGCTTTGATAAGTATTTCTTTGCCGCCTTCCGAAAGGAGTTTGGCTATCCATCCCTGGGCTTTGTTAAAAACCCGTTCCACTATCCAGTTTAATGTTTCCATACGTGATCTCTGGTGGCAAAGTGGAATGCCTAGGTATTTACCCAGGTCTCGAGACTCAGTTATCTGTAGAGTTGCTACCACCTGTTGACGTAAATCGTCAGGAGTTTGTGTACGGAAGTATATTGAAGACTTGTGGTAGTTAATCTTCTGTCCTGAACACCGGCAGTAAGTCTCAATGCATTCCTGAAATTCCTGCAGGTCTTGTCCATCTAACGAGATAAAGAACAAGGAATCGTCTGCAAATAGAAGGTGAGATATAGTTGGACAATTCCGTGTCATCTGAGTACCTGTAATGCTTCCGTGTTCAACCTTAGTTTCCAAAAGAGAAATAAGTGATTCAGTAAGTAAAGCAAATAGCAGTGGTGATAAAGGATCTCCTTGACGAATGCCTTGACCAGGTTTGAAGGGGGGTTGACGCTCTCCGTTAATATTAAGTTGAAAGGTAACCGTTGATATACAATTCCAGATCCATTGTACCCATTTGGGAGCAAATCCCAATTTCTCAAGTAATAGGCGAAGAAATTCCCAGCGAACCTGGTCATAAGCCTTTGCCATATCAAGTTTAATAGCCGCAAAGTTAGCTTTGTTCTTCAATTTGCGCTTCATAAAGAAAGAAACTTCTTGAGCAATAAGGATATTGTCTTGAATTGCTCGTCCTTTAATAAAAGCAGATTGGGTAGGTGAAGTAATATCATTGATTAAAGCCTGCAACCTATTAGCCAATATCTTTGCTATCACCTTGTACACAAAATTCACCCATGAGATAGGCCGGTAGTCTCCCACCCCTATCTGACAATCACCTTTAGGAATAAGAGTAATAAGTGTTTCATTCAAAAGAGTAAGTGGTGTATTATTAGTAAAGAAGTCAACCACGAGGTCAACCACATCAGGACCAATAATGTCCCAATATTCCTGAAAGAATTTACCATTCAGGCCATCTGGGCCTGGAGCTTTATTCGGGCTCATATCAAAGGCAGCTTGTCTAATATCATTTTCATCTGGAATCTTAGTCAAAGTACCATTCATGTCAGTTGTCACCCTAGGAATTATATCACGTAATGCTTCAGTAAGGTCTGTAGGTTCCTGTTCATGTAAAAGGTTAGAGTAAAAGCTATTAAATTGTTCTTTTATTTCATTATCCGAATGGATCCATTCCCCGTCCGAGTTCTGGATTCCTGCTATTCGGTTACAATTACGTCTTTGGGCCGTAAGGGCGAAAAAGTATTTCGTATTTTTATCCCTAAAGTGAATCCACTGGTCTCTGGCTCTATCAGACCAATAGACCTCCTCCCTTTTCCAGTAGAGTAGGAGTTGCTCACGAATCAAGGTTTCATCCCCTTGCTGTTGAGGGGTAGAAGGTGCATTAGAAGTCTCGATTAATTTACGTTCTAATTCTTTGATCTTAGTTTTGTTATTAGGGAAAGCGAGTTTTCCCCATGTTGCTAAGGCGTTGGACGTGATCTCTCTTTTCTGAATTAGCACTTGGAGAGCAGTGTTGTTCACCGGAGTGTTCCATGCATTATCAACGATATCCCTACAATGGGGGTGAAGGTACTAGTTTGTTTCGAATCTGAAATGTCTCATGTGTCTTTTCCCTTTACCATGAGGCAGAAGGACGAGGGGAGAGTGGTCAGACCCCACAGCAGGAGGGATAAACACCGTTGCATTGGGAAACTTGTCAGTCCATTCCGTAGAGGTGAAGGCTTTATCAATTTTTTATTTGACCACGTTCAAATTGTCTTGCCTATTAGTCCAAGTGAAATAGCTACCATAGTTGTGAAGTTCTGTTAGCATATTATTAGAAATAAACAAATTAAAGTTCAAAAGATATTGTTGATTAGGTGGAGATGAGCTGAGCCTTTGGTTGCCGCTGGAGATATCATTAAAATCCCCCATTATCACGACTGGACCAACGTGCCGTGTTCTCCACTCTGTAATATTGTTATACAAAACTTGCCGTTCAAGGTAAAAATTAGGGGCATGGACAAACATATAATAATACGAATTTAAACTGTCATTAATACTAATAGTAATATAGTAGTGGCTAGAGTCCAAAATACAAACCGAGACTTTCAAGTCCCACACCAACAAAAACCCCCAGAGTGATTCATACTGCCTTGGGGGTTCTCAAACTTTGTTCTACTTTTTTTTTCTTCACATCACAGTAGTATTATCTCAAAATAATACATATATATTGAGAGCAAAGGCTATTAATTTTTTTATTAAAGGATCGAAAGATCTCTTGCTTTTTTCATTTGAATTGATCAAAAATCTTCTTTTCTTTCGAATAGATTAAGGATTTACAATTGATAATTTATATCAATATTGTACTGAAGTACTGATAACTCTATCATATTATAGATTAAAGAATCTTTTCTTTTATTCGAATTGATAAAAGTTTTTTTTTAATAGCGAGTTGATCAAAAGAATCAATACTCCATATTTTATTTGTTCACTGAAATTAAAAATAATCATCACAGTATAGTACATCTCATGTTGATCTTTTTCTTTTTCGTTTCTTTGTCTCTGTATTGTAACAAAAGAAACACATGAATGTGTATAACCATTTGTTTTATAACGCCGCATGAATCACGCATGGCCAATTTTTTTTTTCATAGATGGTTGCAGTAGTAATATTATTCCATACATAGTCTCGTATAACAATAAAAATGGTATATCATTATCCACTGTAGTGAATACTTATCCAACTTTTTTTTTGTTTCACCGTGGTGAAATATGACCATTTCATTGATTTTCATACAGAAATTCATTCGACCTTTTTTTTTTTGAAATATATAACACTTCATCATCAAAAGGGATTTGATAAAAGGAGTTTTCCTCTCTTTTGTTTCGAATAGATCAAAGGATCTAATTATATTCTTTTATAAGATGTAAATAAAATATAATGTAATATATTATAAGATTTTAAAAAAAAATACCTTGATATTAAATGGTAGAGACTGTCGTGCTGATAACGTGTTGTAAACAGGAGAGAAAAAAAGAGAAGGGTTATGTTTATTATCAGAGAGTGTATAGATTACATAGTGGAAGCTCCTATTTATAGGTGATAGGAGACCTTAAACCCTAGTGTTCATGGGCTTGACTACTGGCCCATGGGCTGGACTGACTATCCACATATGGGTTTATAACACTTTTCTTTTATATTTTATAATTAAAAATCAAAATAAATAATATATATATTATTACTAAATTTATACTTTTATATATATTTTATTTCTTTTTAAATAATATTAATTTATAGACTAAAATACCCATGATATTAATTTTTTTTTGAATACATATAAGAGACACTTTTGATTCGGAATTATTTCTTTGCGGAGTAACCTAACCACTAGACCAACTATTGATCTTTTACTTAATTATAATGTAAACATATAAAATAAATATTAATAAATAAATAAAAATATAAATAAACAAAATAAGAATAGAATATAATTCTCCACCTATCCACGATTAGCCTGCAGAAGCATTCGAACAAAAAATAAAGAAAAAGGCATGTACCATAGATAAAGTACATTCAGGAAAAAAAACCTGCAGAGAGCTTAAGGTTTTGTTATTTTAATCCAAAAAATTGAAAATTCTCCATAGAAGATGCATCTTCTGTGTTGCAAATCTAGAATTTTGTTTACAGAATCTAAAAGAAGAAGCGTGCGACTATCATCTTCCTGATTCTATTCCGCAAGGCCGATTCATAGTTTACATCTCATTCAATTGACCGGAGTTCCAAATCTTAAACTCATACAATTCGTCATTCCTTATTTTACAGTTAGTAATTCCTTCTTTACGGGTTGTAATGCTTTCTTTTATGGTTCGTAATTCCTTTTTTTACAGTTTGCTTCTTTTACAGATCGTAATTCCATCTTTTACATTTCGTGATTCCTTTTCACAGTTCGTAATTCATTTATTAACACTTCGTAATCCATTCTTCTACAGTTTGTAATTCCTTCTTTTAAAGTTCGTAATTCCTTTTTCAAAGTTCATAATTCATTTTTTACGGTTCGTACTTCCTTCTTTCACGGTTCATAATTCCTTCATTTACAATTTGTAATTCCTTCATTAACACTTCGTAATTCCTTCTTTAATGGTTTGTAATTCCTTCTTTAAGCGTTCATAATTCCTTCTTTAACGGTTCGTAATTCCTTCATTAACGGTTTGTTATTCCTTCATTAATGGTTCGTTATTCCTTCATTAACAGTTCGTCATTCATTCTTTAACGGTTCGTTATTCCTTCATTAGCGATTCATTATTCCTTCATTAACCCGTCTGTAATTCCTTCTTTAACCGTTCGTAATTCTTTCTGTAAAGGTTTGTTATTCTTTCTCTAACGATTCATTATTCCTTCTTTAACAGTTCATTATTCCTTCATTAACGGCTCGTTATTTCTTCATTAACGGTTCGTTATTCCTTCATTAACGGTTCGTTATTCCTTCTTTAACGATTCGTTACTTCTTCTTTAGCGGTTCGTAATTCTTTCTTTAACGGTTCGTTATTCCTTCATTTCGGTTCGTTATTCCTTCTTTAATGGTTCGTTATTCCTTCTTTAGCGGTTCGTAATTCTTTCTCTAACGGTTCGTTATTCTTTCTGTTACGGTTCGTTATTCCTTCTTTAACGATTCATTATTCCTTCTCCAGTGGTTCGTAATTCTTTCTCTAACGGTTCGTTATTCCTTCTGTGACGTTTCGTTATTACTTCTCTAGCGGTTCGTAATTCTTTTTCTAACAGTTCGTTATTCTTTCTTTAACGGTTCGATATTCCTTCTCCAACGGTTCGTTATTCCTTCATTAACGAATCGTTATTCCTTCTTTAACAGTTCGTTATTCCTTCTTTAACGGTTCGTTATTCTTTCTATAACGGTTTGTTATTCCTTCATTAACCGTTCGTAATTCCTTCTTTAACCGTTCGTAATTCCTTCATTAACCGTTCGTTATTCCTTCTATAACGTTTCGTAATTCCTTCTTTAACGGGTCGTAACTCCTTCTTTAACGGTTCGTTATTCCTTCTTTAACGGTTCGTTATTCTTTCTTAAACGGTTCGTTATTGCTTCATTAACGGCTTGTTATTCATTCTTTAACTGTTTGTAATTCCTTCTTTAACAGTTCGTTATTCCTTCTCTAACGGTTCGTTATATCTTCTTTAACGGTTCGTTATTCCTTCTTTAATAGTTCGTTATTCCTTCTCTAACGGTTCGTTATTCCTTCTCCAGCGATTCATTATTCCTTCTTTAACGGTTTGTTATTCATTCTTTAGTGGTTCGTTATTCCTTCATTAACGGTTCGTTATTCTTTCATTAACGGTTCATTATTCCTTCATTAACGGTTCGTTATTCCTTCATTAACGGTTCGTTATTCCGTCTTTAACGGTTCGTTATTCCACCTTTAGTGGTTCGTTATTCCTTCTTTAGCGGTTCGTAATTCTTTCTCTAACCGTTTGTTATTCCTTCTATAACGGTTCGTTATTTCTTCTTTAACGGTTTGGTATTCCTTCATTAACGGTTCGTTATTCCTTCTTTAGCGGCTCGTAATTTTTTCTCTAACGGTTCGTTATTCCTTCTGTAACGGTTCGTTATTCCTTCTGTAACGGTTCGTTATTCCTTTATTAACGGTTCGTTATTCCTTCTTTAGCGGTTTGTTATTCCTTCTTTAGCGGTTCGTAATTCCTTCTTTAAAGGTTCGTTATTCCTTCTCTAATGGTTCGTTTCCTTCATTAACGGTTCCTTATTCCTTCTCTAACGGTTTGTTTTTCCTTCTCTAACGGTTCGTTATTCCTTCATTAACTATTCGTTATCCCTTCTTTAAGGGTTCGTTATCTCTTCTTTAATGGTTCGTTATTCCTTCTTTAACGGTTCGTTATTCCTTCTTTTACGGTTTGTTGTTCCTTCATTAACGGTTTATTATTCCTTCAGTAACGGTTCATAATTCTTTCTCTAACGATTTCTTATTCCTTCTATAACGGTACGTTATTCCTTCTTTAATGGTTCAATATTCCTTCATTAACGGTTAGTTATTCCTTCATTAATGGTTTGTTATTCCTTCTTTAACGGTTCGTTATTCCTTCATTAAGAATTCGTAATTCCTTGTTTAACGGTTCGTTATTCCTTCTTTAGCGGTTCGTAATTCTTTCTCTAATGGTTCGTTATTTCTTGATTTACGGTTCGGTATTCCTTCATTGACCGTTCGTTATTCCTTCTTTAACAGTTTGTTATTCCTTCTTTAGCGGTTCATAATTCTTTCTCAAACGATTCGTTAGTCCTTGTGTTACGGTTCGTTATTCCTTCTTTAACGGTTCGTTATTCCTTCTTTAACTGTTTGTTAATCCTTCTCTAACTCTTCGTTATTCCTTCATTAACGGTTCGTTATTCCTTCTTTAACGGTTCATTATTCCTTCTTTAATGGTTCGTTCTTCCTTATTTTACGGTTTGTTATTCCTTCATTAACGGTTTAATATTCCTTTCTGCAACGGTTCATAATTCTTTCTCTAACGGTTTCTTATTCCTTCTGAAACGGTACGTTATTCCTTTTTTAACGGTTCAATATTCCTTCACTAATGGTTCAATATTCCTTCATTAACGGTTCGTTATTCCTTCTTTGACAGTTTGTTATTCCTTCATTAACAATTCGTAATTCCTTGTTTAACGGTTCGCTATTCCTTCTTTACGGTTCGAAATTCTTTCTCTAACGGTTTGTTATTTCTTCATTAACGGTTCGTTATTCCTTCATTAACCGTTCGTTATTCCTTCTTTAACGGTTTGTTATTCCTTCTTTAGCGGTTCGTAATTCTTTCTCAAACGATTCGTTAGTCCTTCTGTTACGGTTCGTTATTCCTTCTTTAACGGTTCGTTATTCCTTCTTTAACTGTTTGTTATTCCTTCTCTAATTCTTCGTTATTCCTTCATTAACGGTTCGTTATTCCTTCAGTAACGCTTCGTTATTCCTTCTCTAGCAGTTCGTAATTCTTTCTTTAGCGGTTCGTAATTCTTTTCTAACTGCTTGTTATTCCTTCTTTAACGGTTTGTTATTCCTTCTTTAACGGTTCGTTATTCTTTCTCTAACGGTTCGTTATTCCTACTCTAATGGTTCGTTATTCCTTCATTAACGGTTCGTTATTCCTTCTTTAACTGTGCGTTATTCCTTCTTTAACGTTTCGTTATTCCTTCATTAACGGTTTGTTATTCCTTCTTTAACTGTTCGTTATTCCTTCTTTAACGGTTCGTTACTCCTTCTTTAACAGTTCGTTATTCCTTCTTCAGCGGTTGGTTATTCCTTCATTAACGGTCCATTAATCCGTCTTTAATGGTTCGTTATTCTGTCTTTAGCGGTTTGTTATTCCTTCTTTAGCGGTTTGTAATTCTTTCTCTAACGGTTCGTTATTTCTTCTGTAACGGTCGTTATTCCTTCTTTAACGGTTCGTTATTCCTTCTTTAACGCTTCGTTATTCCTTCATTAACGGTTTGTTATTCCTTCATTAACGGTTCGTTATTCCTTCTCTAAAGGTTCGTTATTCCTTTTCTAATGGTTCGTTATTCATTCGTTAACGGTTCGTTATTCCTTCTTTAATGGTTCTTTATTCCTTCATTAACGGTTTGTTATTCCTTCATTAACGGTTCATTATTCCTTCTTTAACGATGTGTTTTTCCTTTTTCAACGGTTCGTTATTCCTTCATTAACGATTCGTTATTCCTTCATTAGCGGTTCGTTATTCCTTCTTTAACAGTTCTTAATTCCTTCTTTAACGGTTCATAATTCCTTCTTTAACGGTTCATTATTCCTTCTTTAACGGTTTGTTATTCTTTCTTTAACGGTTTTTTATTGCTTCATTAACGGTTTGTTATTCCTTCTTTAACGGTTCGTAATTCCTTCTTTAACGGTTCGTTATTTTCTCTAACGTTTCGTTATTCTTTCTTTAACGGTTCGTTATTCCTTATTTAACGGTTCGTAATTCCTTCCCTAACAGTTCGTTATTCCTTCTCTAATGGTTCATTATTCCTTCTTTAACGGTTCGTTATTCCTTCGTTAACGGTTCGTTATTCCTTTTTTAACAGTTCGTTATTCTTTCGTTAAAGGTTCGTTATTCCTTCAATAACGGTTCGTTATTACTTCATTAACGGCTCGTTATTCCTTCTTTAGTGGTTCGTTATTCCTTCTTCAGCGGTTCGTAATTCTTTCTCTAATGGTTCGTTATTCCTTCTGTAACGGTTCATGATTCCTTCTTTAACGGTTCGTTATTCCTTCATTTAACGGTTTGTTATTCTGTCTTTAACGATTCGTTATTCCTTCTTTAGCAGTTCGTTATTCCTTCTTTAGCGGTTCGTAATTCTTTCTCTAACGGTTCGTTATTTTTTCTGTAACGGTCGTTATTCCTTCTTTAACGGTGCGTTATTCCTTCATTAACGGATTGTTATTCCTTCATTAACGGTTCGTTATTCCTTCTCTAAAGGTTCGTTATTCCTTTTCTAATGGTTCGTTATTCATTCGTTAACGGTTTGTTATTCCTTCATTAACGTTTTGTTAGTCCTTCATTAACGGTTCATTATTCCTTCTTTAACGATGTGTTATTCCTTTTTCAACGGTTCGTTATTCCTTCATTAACGATTCGTTATTCCTTCATTAGCGGTTCGTTATTCCTTCTTTAACAGTTCTTAATTCCTTCTTTAACAGTTCGTAAATCCTTCTTTAACGGTTCGTTATTCCTTCTTTAACAGTTTGTTATTCTTTCTTTAACGGTTTTTTATTGCTTCATTAACGGTTTGTTATTCCTTCTTTAACGGTTCGTAATTCCTTCTTTAACGGTTCGTTATTTTCTCTGACGTTTCGTTATTCTTTCTTTAACGGTTCGTTATTCCTTATTTAATGGTTCGTAATTCCTTCTCTAACGGTTCGTTATTCCTTCTCTAATGGTTCATTATTCCTTCTTTAACGGTTCGTTATTCCTTCGTTAACGGTTTGTTATTCCTTTTTTAACAGTTCGCTATTCTTTCGTTAAAGGTTCGTTATTCCTTCATTAACGGTTCGTTATTACTTCATTAACGGTTCGTTATTCCTTCTTTAGCGGTTCGTTATTCCTTCTTCAGCGGTTCGCAATTCTTTCTCTAACGGTTCGTTATTCCTTCTGTAACGGTTCATGATTCCTTCTTTAACGGTTTATTATTCCTTCATTAACGGTTCGTTATTCCGTCTTTAACGATTCGTCATTCCTTCTTTAGCAGTTCGTTATTCCTTCTTTAGCGATTCGTAATTCTTTCTCTAACGGTTCGTTATTCCTTCTGTAACAGTGCGTTATTTCTTCTTTAACGGTTCGTTATTCCTTCATTAACGGTTCATTATACCTTCTTTAACGGTTCGTTATTCCTTCTTTAGTGGTTTGTAATTCTTTCTCTAACGGTTCGTTATTCCTTCTGTAACGGTTCGTTATTCCTTCATTAACGGTTCATTATTCCTTCTTTAGCGGTTCGTAATTCTTTCTCTAAAGAATCGTAATTCCTTCTATTACGATTCGTTATTCCTACTTTAACGATTCGTTATTCCTTCTTTAACGGTTCGTTATTCCTTCTCTAACGGTTTGTTTCCTTCATTAACGGTGTCTTATTCCTTCTCTAACGGTTTGTTTTTCCTTCTCTAAAGATTCGTTATTCCTTTATTAATGATTCGTTGTTCCATTTTTAAGGGTTCGTTATTCCTTCTTTAACAGTTCGTTATTCCTTCCTTAATGGTTCGTTATTCCTTTCTTTACGGTTTGTTATTCCTTCATTAACGGTTTATTATTCCTTTCTGCAACGGTTCATAATTATTTCTCTAACGGTTTGTTATTCCTTCTGTAACGGTACGTTATTTCTTCTTTAACGTTTCAATATTCCTTCATTAACAGTTCTTTATTCCTTCATTAACGGTTCGTTATTCCTTCTTTAACGGTTCGTTATTTCTTCATTAACAATTCGTAATTCCTTCTTTAACGGTTCGTTATTCCTTCTTTAGCGGTTCGTAATTCTTTCTCTAACGGTTCGTTATTTTTTCAGTAACAGTTCGTTATTCCTTCGTTAACGATTCGTTATTGATGTCTCCTGAATTGTTCTTATTTTCGACCCTTAGAAGACATCATTTTTGGTGTTTATTTGATTAATTTTATAGACATTTGAGATAAAAATGCAATAATCCGGAATTTCTATTTTATTTCTAGTATTTTTAATTTATTAAACTTTTGCGCGTAATCTTGTGTATTTTGAGTGAAAAGTTTGTAGGTTTTGAATATTAGCAACCGGAATTAAGTCAATCGGAGTCATAACGAAGCGGGAAAAGCCGTTTTAGTGAAGGTGTATCAGCAGTTACGGGATTTTGGGCTTAGAAATTGGGCTTGGACATTTAATTAGTGTTTTATTCTTAGGTCCAAGCCCTAATCCGTTTTCCCACTTATAAAAGGAGCCTTTGACTTCTATTTTCACAACAATTCACATTCTACAAGATTAAACACCAGAAAGAAGCAACAGAAGGAAGAAAGAAGAAGCTGTAAGAGCTGGAGAGGGTCTATATCTCCGTTCTCAGTCATTCCTATTCCGGATATTAGGTTCTTTTATCTTTAATTTTGTAAAACAATATGAATTCCCTTTTATTTAATTTAGTTTTGTTTTCAATTAATATGAGCTAAACACATTTTAGTGCTTGAGAATGCTATATGGGTAATTCCCAAATCTTATTGAATTTCTTATGTTGAATTTGGGTTTCTGTTAAATTAAATTAGATTGTGTCTTTTACCCTTTTCGATAAATTGAGAATATTTACTGTTTTTAGAGACATGAACTAGGAACATGTGTTAGTATCTAGGTTATTCCAATTAGTGGCAATTGGATCATCCTGACGAAGGGTTTAGGTACAGAACCATTTATTCAATCTAGAATAGAACCTACTGATTCTGACGAGCTTAGCTAATTCTAGGGCCAATGAGGTAATTAACTTAAACATCCAAAAGTGGATCATAGTTACCCTGACGGGACTAGTGATACTCTAGGATAGCCTTATAGTCCACCCTGACGGGGGTATAAGGAATTTAGAATCCCGACCATCGTAATTGACCAATTTAACCCTTAAACAGCATAGGTTATGAAATAGGATTAGGATGACCCCTGGCGTTCTCAAGTGCTATCTTCTCATACTCGCGTTTTACATCATTTTACTTGCGTCTTAGCTTTTAATTACATTTTCCATTTAGTCTTTTATTACTTAGAATTAATACAAAAATCAATAAACATATTATCTTTATTTACTTTCATAAGTGCAATCATTCATTAGTGGATAAGCATTGTAGTCAACCATCCCGTCCTTGGAACGAATCTGTATTATCACTATTATTACTTGGGACAACCGTACACTTGCGGTTGTGGTTCGATTATTTATTGCAATTATTTTTAGAACACACAAAGGACCACCAAGTTTTTGGCGCCGCTGCCGGGGACGGTAGCGTGTGACCACGGTGTTTATTCCTTTAGTGATAGTTGCATTTATTTTTATTTCAGTTTTACGCTTTTTGTTTGTTCATTTCTTTTCAGGTTCTTAGGTTTGGTGTATGTGAAGAAGACTATTTAAGGATCTAGAGCCAACACCTCCAATCCTTAGTAATCCAGAATCGTTAATCAGACTTGCTAACAAGAGAAGGAGAGAACAAGAGGCCTTAGAGGTAGAAGAATCAATTAATAGAATGGAGGATATAAATCTTCAGAATCAACAAAATAATGGACAAGGTCAGCTAGACGCAAATGGCCAACCTTTAGCGCCACCTGGCATTATTCCTCAAGTTCAACCACTAAATCCTAATCCTCAAGTTCAGATAGTGATGAATCAAGATCCATGGTTTGTTAATGGTCCACCAGAAGCTCCATTTCGTGCTCCTACTCTAGGAGTGGGTGCTCCAGATATCAATGTTCCAAGATTTCGTCCAGATTCGGGTATGTTAGCTCAATTCCAAAACTTTGGAAATTTTCGTGGTAGACCAGGAGAAGATCCTATCCGAGCTGTACAGAAATTCAAGCAGATATGTGATTCTTACATCACACAAGGGGTTTCAAGAGAACAACTGTATTATGCTGCGTTTCGATTTTTTGTCATTGACGGAGCAAGTGAATGGCACGATACACAAGATCCTACGAAGATAACAAACTGGGACCAATTAGAAACTGCTTTCTTTGACAGGTATTACCAAAGTAACATGAGGTTAGATGATCAACTTGAGTTAACACATTTCCGTCAAGAGTATGATGAAACTTTGGATAAGAGTTGGAAAAGATTTCATATTTGTTTACGAAGGGTTCCCGATCATGGTTTTACAGAACAACAACAATTAAAAATATTTTACAAAGGCCATGATGGGACTTCAAGAGAGAAATTGGATTTGTTATGTGGTGCGGGATTTCTTCAAGTTCAACACGTTCATGCTAAAATCATTTTGGAAAGAACAGTCAAAAATGAAGTTGGGTGGACTTCGGTGAGAACCACGGTTAAAGGAGTGAATAATGTTAATATCGAAGAAAAAATTTCTACGCTTGAGAATAAGATTCAAACTACTATAGAGCAACAATGGAAACAGCTTACACTAGCTGTAAAAGAGGGATTTTCGGGTAAGAAGGTAGCTGTGCAAGCTGCACAAGAGGTTTATATGTGTTCGATTTGCAGGGTAGATGATCATGATGAGGAAAATTGTCCGAATAACCAAGAACCTGTGATGTTTGTGTCCAATAGAGGTAACTTTAATTCAAGTGGTAATGGATATCAGCCTAACAGAAACCATCCTGGGTTTCAATACTCAAATCCTAATGGGGCAGCCAATCCTACATATGCGTATCAGCCGCGTCCCCAAGGTAACAACTACAATCCAAGACCACACAACAATTATCAAGGGGGACAGAATTAGGGTAATAATGTACAAAGACAAGCTCCTCAAAATACTTACGATGAAACCTTGAACCAAAAAGCCTTACCTGCCCATCCACAAGAAGGAGTAGTTACCCTTCAGAAAACCGTTGAAAGTTTAATTGCTCTTCAAACACAAGCTATGGAACGTCAACAAGCATCTGAAGAAAATATGAAATTAATACAGAATCAAATGGAGCAATTTGCAAAACAGCTTAATTAGCGTCCACAAGGGCAACTCCCTAGTGACACAGAAAATCCGAGACAACATGAAGATTGTAAAGCCGTTACACTAAGAAGTGGTAAGAACCTTCCTCCACCTCCTTTTCCCTTTATGAAAGAGAAAGAAGTTCAAAGAAAAGAGAAGGAAGTGGGTGAGAAAGAAAAAGAGAAAGAGAAAGATGTGGAGATTGAAGAAATAGAGAGGCCAATTAACATTCCAAAGAAGAAAGATGATATTGTTAGTAATCGCCCTCCACCACCGGTTCCATCTCGAGTTCAGAAAAAGGGTGATTTGGCCGATTTTTTAAAATTATTTAATAGAGTGAAGGACCTAAGTATTAATATTCCGTTACTAGAGGCTATTCGAGATATTCCTAAGTATACAAAGTTCCTGAAGAGGGCCCTCACTAATAAAAGGCCTTATTGTGATAATGAGATGATTGGTCTTTCTGAAGAGTGTAGTGCGATTTGTCAAAGTAAATTACCTCCAAAGTTAGTTGATCCGGGGAGTTTCACTATTCCGATATCGATTGGGGAAGAATGGAAAGGAAAAGCACTATGCGATTTGGGAGCGAGCATCAATTTGATGCCCAAATCAATCTTTGATAGGTTAAAAATTGGAGAAGCAAGATCTACCTCTATGGTCTTGCAAATGGCGGACAGGTCTCTTGCACATCCTGAAGGCCGAATTGAAGATGTCCTCGTTAAGGCATGTACACTTATATTTCCCGTTGATTTCGTTATACTTGAATACGACGCGGATAGAAATGTCCCCATTATTTTGGGAAGACCATTTCTAGCCACGGAGCGTACATTGATTGATGTAGAAAATGGCGAATTAACGATGAGGATACAAGACGAGGAGGTCAAATTCAATGTATTTCGAGCTATGAAGTTCCCAGATTCTCAGGAAGATTGCTTCAGAATGGATGTAGTTGAGCAGGCATCGCAAGAGGTATTTAATTGCTTAAATTTTAATGATATTTTGCAGGCCGCTTTAACATTAGATTCACCTGAGATAATGGAGGAGCTTGCCGAAACAGTGGCAGCTCTCAATTCTGAAAATCCAAAGTATAGGCGTCTTGCCTATGAACCTGTGAGAGAACCGGGGGAGATTATTCCTAAAAAGAAGCCTTCAATTGAATCTCCTCCAGAATTGGAAGAAAAACCGTTACCAGCACACTTGAGGTATGCGTATTTAGGTACTAATGAAACTCTACCTGTTATTGTTTCAGCTAATTTAACAGGTCCTCAAGAAGATAAACTGTTGCGTGTGTTAAGAGCCAACAAAGAGGCAATAGGTTGGACAATTGCTGACATCAAAGGCATTAGTCCATCCTATTGTCAACACAAAATTATACTTGTAGATGTTAACGCACGCTCAATTGAAGGTCAAAGAAGATTAATGCCCATTATGAAGGATGTAGTGAAGAAATAGGTGATCAAGCTTTTAGATGCAGGGATTATTTATCCCATCTCCAGTAGTGAATGGGTGAGTCCAGTTCAGTGTGTACCGAAGAAAGGAGGAATAACAACAGTTCTTAACGATAAAAATGAAGCGATTCCTTCAAGAACGGTCGTTGGTTGGAGAGTTTGCATGGATTACAGAAAGCTGAACAAAGCCACCAGAAAAGATCATTTCACTTTGCCCTTCATTGATCAAATGTTAGATAAATTAGCCGGAAGAGAATACTACTGTTTCTTGGATGGTTATTCTGGGTATAATCAGATTTACGTGGCTCCGGAAGATCAACATAAAACAACATTTACATGCCCATTTGGTACTTTTGCATATCGCAGAATGCCATTTGGGTTGTGTAATGCTCCTGCTACCTTTCAAAGATGTATGATGGCCATCTTCTGGGATATGATCGATAATTTTCTTGAAGTATTTATGGACGATTTCTCTGTATTTGGTGATGATTTTGATAAATGTTTAGATAATTTGGAGAAAGTGTTAATCAGATGCAAAGAAACAGATTTGGTCTTAAACTAGGAGAAGTGTCATTTCATGGTTCGCGAAGGTATTGTTCTGGGTCACAAAGTTTCGAGTGCTGGATTAGAAGTCGATAGAGCAAAGATAGAGGTAATTACAACTCTTCCCCCTCCTGTTTCTGTTAAAGGGGTAAGAAGTTTTCTTGGCCATGCTGGCTTTTATAGGCGATTTATCAAAGACTTTTCTAAGATGGCTAAACCGTTATGCAACTTACTCGAAAAGGATTCCAAATTCCTTTTTGATGAAGCTTGTTTAGCGGCCTTCAAAGCAATCAAAGAAAAGCTTATTTCAGCTCCTATAGTATTACCTTCAGATTGGAATTTACCGTTTGAGGTTATGTGTGATGCGAGTGATTTGTGTATGGGAGTCGTATTAGGACAAAGAAAAGAGAAAGTTTTTCATTCGATTTATTATGCTAGTAAAACTTTTAATGGTGCTTAGGTTAATTATACAGTTACAGCAAAGGAGTTGCTAGCAGTTGTGTATTCATTCGACAAATTTTGCTCTTATCTTCTTGGAGCGAAAGTTATTGTTTATACAGATCATTCAGCAATTCGATATCTTATGGAGAAGAAGGATTCTAAACCGAGGTTAATCAGATGGGTTTTATTGCTTCAAGAGTTCGATTTAGAGATCAAGGATAGAAAAGGGTGTAGGAATCAGGTTGCAGATCACCTATCGCGGTTAGAAGGTTCAGAGATGAACAGTGATACTGAAGCTGTTATAGAAGAATTTCCTGATGAGAGTTTATTTGTTGTTCGTGATTATGAAGCTCCTTGGTATGCGGATATTGCGAATTTAGTGGTAAGTGGTTCTTTTCCTGAAGGTTCAACTTATCAAGAGAGAAAAAGATTAGCTCACCGTGCAAGACAATTCTTTTGGGATGATCCTTTCCTCTACAAAGTGTGTGCTGATCAAATGGTAAGAAGATGTGTAGCCAAGCAAGAAATTGAGGCGATTATAGCTGGGTGTCACGATTCACCTTATGGTGGACATTTTAAAGGCGATCGAACTGCTGCTAAGGTATTACAATCTGGTTTTTATTGGCCTTCTATTATAAAGGATTGTCATGAATATGCTAAAAGATGTGAAAGATGTCAATTTACCGGAAACATATCCAAGAGGGATGATATGCCACATAACAATGTGTTAGAAGTTGAAATATTCGATGTTTAGGGTATAGACTTTATGGGTCCTTTCGTTCCTTCAAATGGTAATCTCTACATCTTATTAGCTGTTGATTATGTGTCTAAATGGGTAGAAGCTGTGGCTTTACCAACTAACGATTCACGAGTGGTGATTAAGTTCTTAAAATCGCATATTTTCACTAGACACGGCACTCCGAGGGTAATTATTAGCGATGGAGGTACTCATTTCATTAATAAGTATTTGAAGACAGTCTTAGAGAAATATGGGGTAAGACATCGTGTATCTACTGCTTATCATCCACAAGCCAATGGTCAGGCCGAAGTCTCAAATCGTGAGGTAAAATCTATCTTAGAGAAAACCGTTGGTCCTACTAGAAAAGATTGGTCAATGAAATTAGATGATGCACTATGGGCTTATCGAACCGCGCTTAAAACTCCAGATGGTGCATCTCCGTATCGAATGGTATATGGTAAAGCTTGTCACTTACCTCTTGAGCTTGAGATGGGTGCATATTGGGCTATTGCGAAGTTAAACTTAGATCCTACTCTAGCTGGTCAGAATCGAATGATGAAACTTAATGAGCTTGATGAATTTCGATTACATGCTTATGAAAACGCTAAACTTTACAAAGAAAATACCAAGAGATGGCATGATAATCGGATTCGAGGGAAGAACTTTGTAGTGGGACAAAGAGTGTTAAAATATAATTCAAGGATCAGTAATTATCTGGGGAAATTAAGATCGAAGTGGTCAGGGCCTTACATCGTGACCAAAGTTACACCTCATAGAGCTATAGAGATAGAACATCCACTTGAAAACCGTACATTCATGGGGAACGGTCATCGTTTAAAGATATATCATGGAGGTGAAGATACCGATCGTGCAAAAGACCCACATCCCGGAGAGATCATGTACCTCCTCGAAGCTCCTTAGAATCACGAGGTAACCCATCGAGCTTAACGACGTTAAACAAAAGCCAATCTCTTGTATATTAGTTAAGTACTTTTAATTTCCGTAGTGTAAATTAGTTAAATTTTCGTTGAATTTAGTTTTTATTATTAAGAAATGAGGAAGGGTGTTTGTTTTTGATGATTTTAGGGGTATAATGGTTATGAGTTTGGGGTCAAAACGATGAGAAAGCGAAACAATTTGGAGTCCACAGCAGGTTTGACCGGCTAGCCGGCGAGCTGGCCGGCATACTGGCCAAAAGAGCTGAAGGACCCCAACTCCCTGACCACTGCGTCACGATTTGCGCCAGCGAGATTCCGCCGGCATGCCGGTCAGCTGACCGGCTAGCCGGCCAAAGAAGGTGAAGGTTCTGGTCCTTGCGTCAGCAACGACGCAAGGTCGTTGCGTCTTGAGTTGCGCCATCGACATGCCGCCGGCATGCCGGTCAGATGACCGGCTAGCCGGCCAAAGAAGTTGAAGTCTCTGATCACTGCGTCAGCAATGATGCTTGCGTCTGAGGTAAAAAAAAATCGAATTTAGTAATTTTTTTCGTCGCCCTCGCGACCGGCATGCCGGCGAATCCGCCGGCTAGCCGGTGAACTGTTGCGAAAGGCGGTTTTGAGTTTATTAAACCTAGTTTTTTGCCTCCTTTTCCAAGCCAACCTTATATTCCGATTCCTTGCCTCCACCTACTCCGAAAATCATCAACAAACATCTATTAAATCATCAAATCAAGCCTTCTTTCATCACAAAAACACAAAATCAACTCATAGCTTCTCCAAAACATCACCAAAATTCATATTTTCTTCATTAATTCCCTCTTTCTAACCTAGAAATTAAACCAAATTCTTTCATAATTCCTCTCAAATAACCTTAGCCCATCTCATATTCCACCTATTTCTTCAAGTTTTAAGCCTCAAAACATCAAATTTCAAAGCTTTTCTCTAGCTTTTTCTCTATTTGAAGTTTTGAGTTTGGGGTGAAAAGAGATGACTAACAGAACTGCTTCCATGTGTAACTATCAAAGAAACATACCAAGAAACAAGAACAATGTTGGAGCTAGCCCAGACCAAGCAATTGAGATTTCGGATTCGCGATCCAAAAAGACCGAACAAATCCCAATTGCTCCGAAAAGAAAGGAAAATCCAAGTAAGGCTAATCCGACAAAGAGCAGGTTAATTGATGAAAGTGATGAAGAGAGTGAAGAAGAAGTTGAAGAAGAGACTGAGGAAGAAACAGAACAAGAAGAGCCCGAAGAACCCGTGCAACAACAGAAACCTCTGCGTAGGAAAACATGGGCTCAAAAGCCAAAGAGAGTCTTTATTCCATGGGATACTCAGGTTCGTGATAGAATTCAATTTTTGAAGTTTGGTGAGGAGATGAATCTCCCTAAGGGTATTATGACTAGTGCTTATAAAGACTATGGTATTACTTGTGACAAATTGGGTTGGAATGAATTAAGAGAAAGGAAGCTTGAGTATATTCCTACCTTGGTGCGAGATTTTTATGAAGGAATCGCCTTCTTTAAAGAAGCAGTTGTGATTCGCAAAAAGGTAGTTCCTTTCTCCGTTGAGCTTATTCGTAAATAGTTGAAGTTACCCGAATTTTCTGGAATCTGTCCTTTCAAAGGATCTCTTAATGAACCTTCCTTCGATTATGAGTCCCTTTGGGGAAAAGTGCTTGTTGATGGGGCCCGCCCAATTCCCGAAGGAGAGAGATATCCTGGATAGATGTATAGTAGCAATTTGTTACCATGTGCTAAGGTATGGTCTCGTTTCATAATCCCTACCTTCTTCGGAAATAAACATATATCGGAAGTGAAGAAGGAGCATCTTTTGTTCATCAAGTGTATTATTGAGGAGAAACCTATGGATGTTGATCGCGTAATTTATGATACCATCATGGAATTTGCTAGAATTCCTACTTCACAACAAAATCTCAAATTTCCTTGTACCATCACTACTTTGTGCTTAGACGCAAAAGTTCCGCGTAAAGACGCAGAGATTGACCGGGTTGTAGTTGGTGAGAGTATGGGTATAGCGTTGGTTCAGAATATTCATGATGAAGTGTTAAGGGCAGTAAGAACTCCTCGAGCTCCTCCAAAGAAGAAGATGCATACTACTAACGAGTTGGGAGCTAAAGTGAAGGTGTTAGAAGAGAACCAAGTGAAGATGATTGCGTCTTTGGGAAACGTCACAAAAGAGTTAGAACTTCTCCGTAACATGTTAATGGGGGTGAGCACAATTCAACACGCCACCTATGGTCTACTTACGCAAGAGAAGGTTCATGGACGCAACACCGATAACTAGCCACGCGCTGGTTAAGATATGTTTTCTATCCCTTTCGCGTTTTAGTTAGTTTAGTTTATTTTATTGGGTTGAGTCTTTTCGAGTCGTAGGGACACGACTCATTTTTGAGTTTGGGGTGGGGTTCGTTGCCTCATCCCAGTTTTTATGTTTTATTTGCTTTCAATAAAATAATTTTCAGAGTTGCGTTTGAATGTAGAAGATTTTAAATATCCCTTTAAGCATACTTTTGCTGAATCAATGATAGTAAATAGTGGGGTTTAGGGAATAATATAAAACGCATTTAGAATTGCATGCGAACATAGGTAGTTGATAGGAAAAATTAATGAACAATGCAAATGAAGTAAGCTTGTACTTAAGGAATATGTTTGGTGTGTAGAACGTGAAATCCTAATTAGTAGAGAACCCACCTAAATATGAACTAAAGACAAGCTATGTACTTAGGAAAATGATAGGGGCAGTTCTTTGTTAGCCATTTGAAGCCTTTTAGCTTGCTATCCCTTATTAAAATTTTATCCGTCTTAGCCCAAGTTTGAGCCTTAAGCCTTTTCTTTTGTAGCCACGATATAATCCCATTATCCTTTAGATTATTAGGCATGACCAAATGACCCGCACTTGAATCACAACCCTGAGACTTGTCTCGAGCTTGAGTTTGGGGTGGAGGGTCCACATTTGGAAATTTACATTGGGAAGGGATTATATGTGTTTATATTGAGGCACAAAAATAAAAGATGATATTATTATTTGTAACCCTTTGCCGAGATTTGAAAAATAAAAAAAAGTTATAAGAGACATGACTTTTCACATCAAAATGATGGTCATGGGTATCTTTTACAAAAAAAGAAGAAGAAAAGAAATGAAAAAAAGAAAATAAAAAGAAAGAAAGAATAAATAAATCGGCAAAGTGGAATATTTTTGGAAAAAAAATTTAGTGTATTGGGTTGACATTGGGGACGCAACATTAATGCGTCAAAAGGGTGAGTGAGAACATTTTTTAGCGTAAACTCAAGCTCGAGGACATTGTTGATGGTAAGTGAGGAGAGAGCCAAAAGCTCACTTCAAATTTACCAAATATACATCCATACCGTCCTTAAGCCATTATTAAAACCATAAAGACCTCGTGATTCCTAAGTGCATAGTGAATTTATGATTCTGTTGATAGGGAATATACTAGGTGGAGCATTCAAAGCGAGTTAGGATTAATGACCACCCTATAGCCATCATACAGATATGAGTACAAGTGTAACCTTCAAGCATTGCAACTTTAATTTTATGATTGACATTATTTATGTTCGATTTTGCATGATAATTGTATGTGTATATTAGTTCCTAGAGTTTTGCTATATGAGATTTATCTTAAGAATTGCTTTAGGTGTATTTGCTAGTTTCTATTTGTTCTTGCGTTTACTTCTACCCCTCGTTTTGTTTTGTTTTGCTTTGTCGGGACGACAAAGGTTTGAGTTGGGGGTCTGGTGGGTCCTAGGGTGTTATAAAATTAAGTGCAAAAATAAAGGAACCACTTAACCGCAAGTGTACGGTTGTCCCAAGTAATATATGATAATCAAGTTCGTTCTCAGGGACGGATTAGGTTCAACCCGAATATTAATCAAGTAGTAGGAATAATTGCTAAACAGAAAATAGAAGATAAGAATTTTTGTTTGGTTTTTGTAAAATAAACTAAAGACTAAAATTAAATTAACAGAAAGGAAATAAAGCAAATAAAAGACTAACTTCAGATAAGAGAGATACTTGAGTCTCGCAAGGAATCCACCTAATCAATATAATATATGATATGTTTAAGGGTAGAATAGGAATTAGTATACTAGTCGGGACTCTAATATCTCCTAGCCCCCTGTCGGGTGGACCTAGGAGCTATCCTAAAGTATCATAAACACCTGTATGGTCGAATATGCCTCTTCGGATGATATGAATTTACCTCTTTGGCTATGTAACTAGTTAAGCATGTCGGTCAATAACAGACATTACACGGGTATTACCTAAGTCTATATTCAAACCCCCCTGTCGGATGATCACTTCGCCACTAAAGTGAATAGCCCAGATACTAAAAGCTATTTCTAGTTGTACGGAAAAGAAATAGTGATTAAGAACAAAGTAATATCCAATATCTAAGACCTAATTCATATTTAAATCTAAACAATCCCAAATTCAAAACATAGAATAAATTAATTAGGGTTCATCCCTTTAATGCGATTCTCAAGTATAGTAAAGTTTAGCTCATGATAAATTTAAAGACTGAAATTAAATAGAAAGACATCATATTCAATTACAGAAAAGAAATATATAACCTAAGGATTAGATGACTGTTGATGGAAGAACAGAATTCCTCCAGCTCTAGCTCCTCCTTTGCCTTCTTGCTCTGAAGTGGTTGACTCTCTCTCTAAGGATGTATGAATTAAGTAAAATATGAAAGGTCGTTCCGACTCTCTCTCTCTAAAGATGTATATATTGAAGAATAATTGAGAGGTACTGAATTATGAGGTCTAAGAGGTGTATTTATAGGTGTTGGAGGACCCTAGGTCGAATTTCTTGGAGTGGAAGACAAGTCAAAGACTTTTAAATTCGTAGCTCTAAATTTAGGAAAGGTAAGATTTTGCTGCTGATTTGATTTGGTCATAATACTTATCCGTTTGAGAAGTTCCAATATATGAAACCACTTGTCTTGGAAAGAGTTTTCTATTGGTGCAGGCCACTCGTCCAGAATCCATGCCAATCTTTAATTATGATTTAATCTCTAAAATGTGGCTGGAATTTCATATTCACAAGGCAACTTTATCTTTTCCTTCTTTGAATAAATCTTTCCTAAATCTTCTTATTTCCATGTAAATCTTATTTCCTTTCATCTTTATCTTTACTTGGTCTCTAAGTAATTACCATATATCTTTTAAAGCTTCACATTAAATAAATAATTAAACCGCGTATGCTTAAAAAGAATAAATCAATAATTCAAGAAAACGAAATAGGAAAGTGCACTCTAAAAATAGAATTTCGACTAGAAATCATTTCCTAACACTCTAAAATACACTAAGACTCTATTCTCACTTCTCCTCCTTGGATCGGTCTTTCATGAAATTCAAGAACCTATTAACTTTGCATTAAAAATAGTCAAATTTACGCACAAAAGCTCAAATTCTGCAAATAGTTAATTTCCAAGGGGAGAAAGTGCAATATGATCACTTAAGCCTAAAAGTCTATCAAATAAGTCATTTATTCACCTAAAAGGATGTCTCCAATGGGCTAAGAATTAGAACAAATAGGGAGACATCAAGACCCCAAACTCAAACCTTTGTCGTCCTGACAAAGTAAAATAAAAACAAAGGATCTTTTAGGTGAACGCAGAAGGTAGAATCTAGTAAATAATCCCAAAGCAAAGCTTAAAACAAATTTCATATAGTCTAACCTAGGAATTAATATACACCTACACTTATCATGCAAAATCTAATACAAAACAATATCAATCCAAAATTAATTTCACAATGCTATAAGGTTACGCTTATTACTTATCTCAAGATGGTGGCTATAGGGTGTTCCTCGATCTTTACTTGTGTTGAATGTTCCACTTAGAATATTCCCTATTAACTCACTGTGCATCTAGGAATCACGAGGTCTTTACGGTTTTAGCGTAGGCTTGAGGATGGTATGGTATGTATATTTTGTAAATTTGAAGTGAGCTTTTGGCTCTCTCCTCACTTACCATCAACAAAACTGTCCAAGAGCTTGAGTTTACACTCGAATTTGTTCTCACTCAACCCAATTTACGCGCTTAATTAGCGTCCCCAAATTAACCCAATAAGCACTTAAGGATGATTCACCTTAAAAATTTCCACTTTGCCGGTCCGAATATAATTTCTTTTCAAATCATTTATTCATTCATTTTTTTCTTTTATAGCTATGACTCTCTTTATGATGTTGAGATATCATGCTATTTTTCATAGTTATGCCTATTCATAACTGGAGCTCGAAGCTTCTTTTCCATTCACTATTACCCCGGCAAAGGGTTACAATACAATAAACATGTGAATAATCATCATATAAAGCACAAAGCATCATTAATAAGCTCAAAAATTCCCAACCCAATCTAAATTCCCATATAGTGGACCCACCACCCCAAACTCAAGCTCAAGACACGAAGTCTCAGGATCGTGATTCAAGTGCGGGTCATATGGTCATGCCTAATAATCTAAAGGGATATTGGCTTATAATGTGGCGACAAAAGAAAGGCTTAAAGGCTAAAAATTTGTCTAAGAAGGATAAAATTAATTCAGGGATAGACAGCCAAAAAGGATTCAAAGGGCTAACAAAGAACTGCCTCTATTATCTTCCTATTTACACAATTTATCTCTAGTTCATACTTAAGTGGGTTCTCTACTCATTTAGATCTCACGTTCTACAAACCACCCATTATCCTTAAGCACAAGTTTACTTCTTTTGCATTGTTCATTAATTCTTCCTATCAATTACTTCATATTTGCATGCAATCAAAGTTCAGCTTACACTAACTCCTAAAGTCAACTATTTTCTATCATTAATTCATAAAAAGCATGCTTGATGGGGGCATTTAAAACACTCTACAGTCAACGCAACCCTTAGATTAATTTTATTTAAAAACAGTAAAACACATAAAATTGGGATGAGGCAACGAACCCCACCCCAAACTCAAAAATGAGTCGTGTCCCCACGAATCGAAAAAGACTCAATAAAGCACATAAACAAATAAAACAAATAAGAAAGGGATAGGAAAACGTATCTGAACTAGCACGAAGCTGGTTTCCATGGTTGCGTGTAGGTTGAGCTCCTTGTGTTGCATAAGTGGCATGTTGAACATTGCTCACTCCACGTAATATGATTTGCATAAGCTCCAACTCTTTTGTGACTTTTTCCTATGGTTGTCAATCACCTCTTCATGATTATCCTCCAAAGTTTCCATTCTTCCAACTACATCTTTCAACACCCAAAAGTAAAACAAGCTTCTCCAACTTCTCTTTTCTCTTCATGGTATTCTTGACCTCTCAATCTTTGACATCTCAATGAACCCCAAACTCAAAACTTCAAATAATCAAGAACTAGAGAAGAGTTTTGAAATTTGATGTTTTGAGGATTTGTAATGAAGGATTTAGGTGTTGTATGAGATGGGTAATCAATATGTAATAGCTTGGGGAAGGTTTAATGAATAGGTTTGAAGCTTTGATGAAGAGGCTTAAGGTTGAAGGAGAAGATTTCTTGATTTTCTTGAAGGATTGTGGTGTTAGATGTGTGTTTAGAATGAAATAGGAGGAAGGATTTGATGTTCTTTGGTTTTGTAGTGGTCTTTGTGCAGGTATATAAGGGTTAAGGTCTGGAAAATTCGTTTTTGAAGAGGCTAGGGTTACTTCTTGATGAAGTAAGAAGTTTATAAGGCAAAAACTCTTCAAACCTCCTTTGAGCGGTATACCGGGCATAACCCGCGGTATACCGCAACTTCTGCTGCTCCAAATTTTCGTCTCTGCCAAGAACCCGTGATATATACCCCGTGGCACGGGTTTTTGCTACTGTTCAATATCTCTTCTCCGTCCAAAAACCCGCGGTACCTAACTCGTGGTACAGGTTTTCCTCCTGCGGTATACCGGACATATCACGCGGTATACCGGACCACGCATCGAAAAAAATTTCTCCTTTCTGTATAAAACCCGCGTGAGTAACATGTGACACGGGTTTTCTTCCTGCGGTATACCGGGGTTCTGGGGCGGTATACCGGACCTCGCGCCGAATTTTTCCCTTGAATTTCCTAGCACCCCAAACTCGATTCCTGCACCATTAACACACTACCTTTCTCATTTCTTTTAAAAGTAGACACAAAAACTTGACACTACTTAGAATTATACACTAGGAAGTAAAAAAACATAAAGCAAATTAAACATGGGTTGTCTCCCAAGAAGCACTTTTGTTTATTACGTCTTTAAGTTCGACGCGTTACCTTCCATGAAGATGGTATTGAGGCCCTTGCGGTTCTCCTCCACTTGAATTCGCCTCGTCCTTGGCATGTAAGCTTTAGAACCTTCCCCCTTAAAATTTATTCAATCGATCTCTGAAAGGGGGAGGGTAGTATCTCCGTTTCGCCTTCTTACTTTCACGACGAAACTTATTCTTCACCACACGATAGTAGATAACCGTCCTCAACGGTGTAAGCTCATTTTTATTCTCTTCAATCTCGCATTCCTCTTTAATGTGTGGTGGGTAGGTGCTTCTCCGTGCCGCTTTACTTTCGCGGTGTAGCACCTTTCTTGCGTAGCACCTATTGATCATTTGTAGTAATAGAGGTGATTCCGATATTTTATCTCTAATGATGACTTGTGGTGGAGATAGTGATTGGTGAACATTTTGTGGTGGGAATTCGATTTCTCTTTTATTATGAAGCTTTAACTCTTCAATTGATTTCTCAACCACTTCACATTCGTCTTCGCTTTCAACCCAATCTTCCACTATTACTTCATCATATTCTTGATGTGGAATCTCAATTATCTCAATCGCCTCTTCTTCTTGTTTGAATTTAGTATCTTGATCATGTGCACGCACCATAGGAATAACAATCTCAGTTTCAATTTCTAGGATTTTTGTTGCTACTCCTTCTTCCACCATGCTAATAGGATTTTCAACCACATGGTGGTCTTCATTTATAACCGGCATGATGGTCATATCACTATTACTAATATCTTCCTTCAACACCTCCTTCTCAACTACTTCTCCACATTGAGTAAGAACTTCATCTAGCATATTTTGTATTCTTTTACAGCTGGAGTTTATTTCCTCCTGCGTCTGTGCATATGAGCGCATGAGTTCTTTAATTGATCTATCTATTTCAGAACTTTGTGGTGCAGGTGGAGGTTGTTAGATGTTGTCAACCCATTGGTTGCTCCATCCTTGCTCTTGCTGATAGTGATATGATGGGTGTTGTTGATTATTCCCGATCCATTGATTGTTCCATCCTTGCTCTTGCGGGTATTGATAAGGTTGTTGGTAGAAGTTACTACCCCATTGTTGTTGTCCCGAAGAGTCTTCCCAATATTCATATGGATCGGGATCCGGGTAATGTCCTATATACATCTTCAATAAAACCTCATGATCATTACCTAAATAAAAATCTATACAACAAAACCAAAAACAAAAACCAAGCGTAAAACTGAAAAAATAAATAAACAATTAAAACTACTAAAGATTAACACCGGGGTCTCACGCTACCGTCCCCGACAGCGGCGCCAAAAACTTGGTGGGTCCTAGGGTGTTATAAAATTAAGTGAAAAAATAAAGGAACCACTTAACCGCAAGTGTACGGTTGTCCCAAGTAATATATGATAATCAAGTTCGTTCTCAGGGACGGATTAGGTTCAACCCAAATATTAATCAAGTAGTAGGAATAATTGCTAAACAGAAAATAAAAGATAAGAATTTTTGTTTGGTTTTGTAAAATAAACTAAAGACTAAAATTAAATTAACAGAAAGGAAATAAAGCAAATAAAAGACTAACTTCAGTTAAGAGAGATACTTGAGTCTCGCAAGGAATCCACCTAATCAATATAATCTATGCTATGTTTAAGGGTAGAATAGGAATTAGTATACTAGTCGGGACTCTAATATCTCCTAGCCCCCTGTCGGGTGGACCTAGGAGCTATCCTAAAGTATCATAAACACCTGTATGGTCGAATATGCCTCTTCGGATGATATGAATTTACCTCTTTGGCTATGTAACTAGTTAAGCCTGTCGGTCAATAACGGACATTACACGGGTATTACCTAAGTCTGTATTCAGACCCCCCTTTCGAATGATCACTTCGCCACTAAAGTGAATAGCCCAAATACTAAAAGCTATTTCTAGTTGTACGGAAAAAAAATAGTGATTAAGAACAAAGTAATATCCAATATCTAAGACCTAATTCATATTTAAATCTAAACAATCCCAAATTCAAAACATAGAATAAATTAATTAGGGTTCATCCCTTTAATGCGATTCTCAAGTATAGTAAAGTTTAGCTCATGATAAATTTAAAGACTGAAATTAAATAGAAAGACATCATATTCAATTACAGAAAAGAAATATATAACCTAAGGATTAGATGACTGTTGATGGAAGAACAGAATTCCTCCAGCTCTAGCTCCTCCTTTGCCTTCTTGCTCTGAAGTGGTTGACTCTCTCTCTAAGGATGTATGAATTAAGTAAAATATGAGAGGTCGTTCTGACTCTCTCTCTAAAGATGTATATATTGAAGAATAATTGAGAGGTACTGAATTATGAGGTCTAAGAGGTGTATTTATAGGTGTTGGAGGACCCTAGGTCGAATTTCTTGGAGTGGAAGACAAGTCAAAGACTCTAAAATTCGTAGCTCTAAATTCTAGGAAAGGTAAGATTTTGCTGCTGATTTGATTTGGTCATATATTTTTCAATACTTATCCGTTTGAGAAATTCCAATATATGAAACCACTTGTCTTGGAAAGAGTTTTCTATTGGTGAAGACCACTCGTCCAGAATCCATGCCAATCTTTAATTATGATTTAATCTCTAAAACGTGGCTGGAATTTCAGATTCACAAGGCAGCTTTATCTTTTCTTTCTTTGAATAAATCTTTCCTAAATCTTCTTATTTCCATGTAAATCTTCTTTCCTTTCATCTTTATCTTGACTTGGTCTCTAAGTAATTACCATATATCTTTTAAAGATTCACATTAAATAAATAATTAAACCGCGTATGCTTAAAAAGAATAAATCAATAATTCAAGAAAACGAAATAGGAAAGTGCACTCTAAAAATAGAAACTCGACTAGAAATCATTTCCTAACACTCTAAAATACACTAAGACTCTATTCTCACTTCTCCTCCTTGGATTGGTCTTTCATGAAATTCAAGAACCTATTAACTTTGCATTAAAAATAGTCAAATTTACGCACAAAAGCTCAGATTCTGCAAATAATTAATTTCCAAGGAGAGAAAGTACAATATGATCACTTAAGCCTAAAAGTCTATCAAATAAGTCATTTATTCACCTAAAAGGATGTCTCCAATGGGCTAAGAATTAGAACAAATAGGGAGACATCAGGGTCTTGATGTCTCCTTAATTGTTCTTATTTTCGACCCTTAGGAGACATCATTTTTTGTGTTTATTTGATTAATTTGATAGACTTTTGAGTTAAAAATGCAATAATCCGGAATTTCTATTTTATTTCTAGTATTTTTAATTTATTAAACTTTTGCGCGTAATCTTGTGCATTTTGAGTGAAAAGTTTGTAGGTTTTGAATACTAGCTAGGAATGGAATCCGAGAAGAGAGTCAAAGATCGTGATATAGAGTCAAGACTTAAAGATAAATCTTGAAAGAAATTATTTTTAGAGCTGAAAATCTGTTTTCCAGGCCATAGATTGCTGATTTTGAGGTGCTTAAGAGATGATTTAGCCGCTGACCTTTGAAGAGAAAACATTCCTTATCAAGTTACGGAACTTTAGCAACCGGAATTAAGTCAATCGGAGTCATAACGAAGCGGGATAATCCGTGTTAGTGAAGGTGTATCAGCAGTTACGGGATTTTGGGTTTAGAAATTGGGCTTGGACATTTAATTAGTGTTTTATTCTTAGGTCCAAGCCCTAATCCGTTTTCCCACTTATAAAAGGAGCCTTTGACTTCTTTTTTCACAACAATTCACATTCTACAAGATTAAACACCAGAGAGAAGCAACAGAAGGAAGAAAGAAGAAGCTGCAAGAGCTGGAGAGGGTCTATATCTCTGTTCTCAGTCATTCCTATTCCAGAAATTAGGTTCTTTTATCTTTAATTTTGTAAAACAATATGAATTCCCTTTTATTTAATTTAGTTTTGTTTTCAATTAATATGAGCTAAACACATTTTAGTGCTTGAGAATGCTATATGGGTAATTCCCAAATCTTATTGAATTTCTTATGTTGAATTTGGTTTTCTGTTAAATTAAATTAGATTGTGTCTATTACCCTTTTCGATAAATTGAGAATATTTACTGTTTTTAGAGTCATGAACTAGGAACAGGTGTTAGTATCTAGGCTATTCCAATTAGTGGCAATTGGATAATCCTGACGGAGAGTTTAGGTACAGAACCATTTATTCAATCTAGAATAGAAGCTACTGATTCTGACGAGCTTAGCTAATTCTAGGGCCAATGAGGTAATTAACTTAAACATCCAAAAGTGGATCATATTTACCCTGACGGGACTAGTGAAACTCTAGGATAGCCTTATAGTCCACCCTGACAGGGGTATGAGGAATTTAGAATCCCGACCATCGTAATTGACCAATTTAACCCTTAAACAGCATAGGTTATGAAATAGGATTAGGATGACCCCTTGCGTTCTCAAGTGCTATCTTCTCATACTCGCGTTTTACATCATTTTACTTGCGTCTTAGCTTTTAATTACATTTTCCATTTAGTCTTTTATTACTTAGAATTAATACAAAAATCAATCAAACATATTATCTTTATTTACTTTCATAAGTGCAATCATTCATTAGTGGATAAGCATTGTAGTCAACCATCCCGTCCTTGGAACGAATATGTATTATCACTATTATTACTTGGGACAACCGTACACTTGCGGTTGTGGTTCGATTATTTATTGCAATTATTTTTAGAACACACAAAGGACCACCAAGTTTTTGGCGCCGCTGTCGGGGACGGTAGCGTGTGACCACGGTGTTTATTCCTTTAGTGATAGTTGCATTTATTTTTATTTCAGTTTTACGCTTTTTGTTTGTTCATTTCTTTTCAGGTTCTTAGGTTTGGTGTATGCGAAGAAGACTATTTAAGGATCTAGAGCCAACACCTCTGATCCTTAGTAATCCTGAATCGTTAATCAGACTTGCTAACAAGAGAAGGAGAGAACAAGAAGCCTTAGAGGTAGAAGAATTAATTAACAGAATGGAGGATAAAAATCTTCAGAATCAACAAAATAATGGACAAGGTCAGCTAGACGCAAATGGCCAACCTTTAGCGCCACCTGGCATTATTCCTCAAGTTCAACCACTAAATCCTAATCCTCAAGTTCAGATAGTGATGAATCAAGATCCATGGTTTGTTAATGGTCCACCAGAAGCTCCATTTCGTGCTCCTGCTCTAGGAGTGGGTGCTCCAGATATCAATGTTCCAAGATTTCGTCCAGATTCGGGTATGTTAGCTCAATTCCAAAACTTTGGAAATTTTCGTGGTAGACCAGGAAAAGATCCTATCCGAGCTGTACAGAAATTCAAGCAGATATGTGATTCTTACATCACACAAGGGGTTTCAAGAGAACAACTGTATTATGCTGCGTTTCGATTTTTTGTCATTGACGGAGCAAGTGAATGGCACGATACACAAGATCCTACGAAGATAACAAACTGGGACCAATTAGAAACTGCTTTCTTTGACAGGTATTACCCAAGTAACATGAGGTTAGATGATCAACTTGAGTTAACACATTTCCGTCAAGAGTATGATGAAACTTTGGGTAAGAGTTGGACAAGATTTCAGATGTGTTTACGAAGGGTTCCCGATCATGGTTTTACAGAACAACAACAATTAAAAATATTTTACAAAGGCCTTGATGGGACTTCAATAGAGAAATTGGATTTGTTATGTGGTGCGGGATTTCTTCAAGTTCAACCCGTTCATGCTAAAATCATTTTAGAAAGAACAGTCAAAAATGAAGTTGGGTGGACTTCGGTGAGAACCCCGGTTAAAGGAGTGAATAATGTTAATATCGAAGAAAAATTTGCTACGCTTGAGATTAAGATTCAAACTACTATAGAGCAACAATTGAAACAGCTTACACTAGCTGTAAAAGAGGGATTTTCGGGTAAGAAGGTAGCTGTGCAAGCTGCACAAGAGGTTTATATGTGTTCGATTTGCAGGGTAGATGATCATGATGAGAAAATTGTCCGAATAACCAAGAACCTGTGATGTTTGTGTCCAATAGAGGTAACTTTTATTCAAGTGGTAATGGATATCAGCCTGACAGAAACCATCATGGGTTTCAATACTCAAATCCTAATGGGGCAGCCAATCCTACATACGCGTATCAGCCGCGTCCCCAAGGTAACAACTACAATGAAAAACCACACAACAATTATCAAGGGGGACAGAATCAGGGTAATTATGTACAAAGACAAGATCCTCAAAATACTTACGATGAAACCTTGAACCAAAAAGCCTTTCCAGCCCATCCACAAGAAGGAGTAGTTACCCTTCAAAAAACCGTTGAAAGTTTAATTGCTCTTCAAACACAAGCTATGGAACGTCAACAAGCATCTGAAGCAAATATGAAATTAATACAGAATCAAATGGAGCAATTTGCAAAACAGCTTAATCAGCATCCACAGGGCAACTCCCTAGTGACACAGAAAATCTGAGACAACATGAAGATTGTAAATCCATTACACTAAGAAGTGGTAAGAATCTTCCTCCACCTCCTTTTCCCGTTATGAAAGAGAAAGAAGTTCAAAGAAAAGAGAAGGAAGTGGGTGAGAAAGAAAAAGAGAAAGAGAAAGATGTGGAGATTGAAGAAATAGAGAGGCCAATAAACATTCCAAAGAAGAAATATGATATTGTTAGTAATCGCCCTCCACCACCGTTTCCATCTCGAGTTCAAAAAAAGGGTGATTTAGCTGATTTTTCAAAATTCTTTAATATAGTGAAGGGCCTAAGTATTAATATTCCGTTACTAGAGGCTATTCGAGATATTCCTAAGTATACAAAGTTCCTGAAGAGGGCCCTCACTAATAAAAGGCCTTATTGTGATAATGAGATGATTGGTCTTCCTGAAGAGTGTAGTGCGATTTGTCAAAGTAAATTACCTCCAAAGTTAGTTGATCCGGGGAGTTTCACTATTCCGATATCGATTGGGGAAGAATGGAAAGGAAAAGCACTATGCGATTTGGGAGCGAGCATCAATTTGATGCCCAAATCAATCTTTGATAGGTTAAAAATTGGAGAAGCAAGACCTACCTCTATGGTCTTGCAAATGGCGGACAGGTCTCTTGCACATCCTGAAGGCCGAATTGAAGATGTCCTCGTTAAGGCATGTACACTTATATTTCCCGTTGATTTCGTTATACTTGAATACGACGCGGATAGAAATGTCCCCATTATTTTGGGAAGACCATTTCTAGCCACGGGGCGTACATTGATTGAGGTAGAAAATGGCGAATTAACGATGAGGATACAAGACGAGGAGGTCAAATTCAATGTATTTCGAGCTATGAAGTTCCCAGATTCTCAGGAAGATTGCTTCAGAATGGATGTAGTTGAGCAGGCATCGCAAGAGGTATTTAATTGCTTAAATTTTGATGATATTTTGCAGGCCGCTTTAACATTAGATTCACCTGAGATAATGGAGGAGCTTGCCGAAACAGTGGCAGCTCTCAATTCTGAAAATGCAAAGTATAGGCGTCTTGCCTATGAACCTGTGAGAGAACCGGGGGAGATTATTCCTAAAAATACGCCTTCAATTGAATCTCCTCCGGAATTGGAAGAAAAACCGTTACCAGCACACTTGAGGTATGCGTATTTAGGTACTAATGAAACTCTACCTGTTATTGTTTCAGCTAATTTAACAGGTCCTCAAGAAGATAAACTGTTGCGTGTGTTAAGAGCCAACAAAGAGGCGATAGGTTGGACAATTGCTGACATCAAAGGCATTAGTCCATCCTATTGTCAACACAAAATTATACTTGAAGATGTTAATGCACGCTCAGTTGAAGGTCAAAAAAGATTAATGCCCGTTATGAAGGATGTAGTGAAGAAAGAGGTGATCAAGCTTTTAGATGCGGGGATTAATTATCCCATCTTCAGTAATGAATGGGTGAGTCCAGTTCAGTGTGTACCGAAGAAAGGAGGAATGACAACAGTTCTTAACGATAAAAATGAAGCGATTCCTTCAAGAACGGTCGTTGGTTGGAGAGTTTGCATGGATTACAGAAAGCTGAACAAAGCCACCAGAAAAGATCATTTCCCTTTGCCCTTTATTGATCAAATGTTAGATAAATTAGCCGGAAGAGAATACTACTGTTTCTTGGATGGTTATTCTGGGTATAATCAGATTTACGTGGCTCCGGAAGATCAACATAAAACAAAATTTACATGCCCATTTGGTACTTTTGCATATCGCAGAATGCCATTTGGGTTGTGTAATGCTCCTGCTACCTTTCAAAGATGTATGATGGCCATCTTCTGGGATATGATCGATAATTTTCTTGAAGTATTTATGGACGATTTCTCTGTATTTGGTGATGATTTTAATAAATGTTTAGATAATTTGGAGAAAGTGTTAATCAGATGCAAAGAAACATATTTGGTCTTAAACTGGGAGAAGTGTCATTTCATGGTTCGCGAAGGTATTGTTCTGGGTCACAAAGTTTCGAGTGCTGGATTAGAAGTCGATAGAGCAAAGATAGAGGTAATTAAAACTCTTCCCCCTCATGTTTCTGTTAAAGGGGTAAGAAGTTTTCTTGGCCATGCTGGCTTTTATAGGCGATTTATCAAAGACTTTTCTAAGATGGCTAAACCGTTATGCAACTTACTCGAAAAGGATTCCAAATTCCTTTTTGATGAAGCTTGTTTAGCGGCCTTCAAAGCAATCAAAGAAAAGCTTATTTCAGCTCCTATAGTATTACCTCCAGATTGGAATTTACCATTTGAGGTTATGTGTGATGCGAGTGATTTGTGTATGGGAGCCGTATTAGGACAAAGAAAAGAGAAAGTTTTTCATTCGATTTATTATGCTAATAAAACTTTTAATGGTGCTCAAGTTAATTATACAGTTATAGAAAAGGAGTTGCTAGCAGTTGTGTATTCATTCGATAAATTTCGCTCTTATCTTCTTGGAGCGAAAGTTATTGTTTATACAGATCATTCAGCAATTCGATATCTTATGGAGAAGAAGGATGCTAAACCGAGGTTAATCAGATGGGTTTTATTGCTTCAAGAGTTCGATTTAGAGATCAAGGATAGAAAAGGGTGTGAGAATCAGGTTGCAGATCACCTATCGCGGTTAGAAGGTTCAGAGATGAACAGTGATACTGAAGCTGTTAGAGAAGAATTTCCTTATGAGAGTTTATTCGTTGTTCGTGATTATTAAGCTCCTTGGTATGCGGATATTGCGAATGTAGTGGTAAGTGGTTCTTTTCTTGAAGGTTCAACTTATCAAGAGAGAAAAAGATTAGCTCACCGTGCAAGACAATTCTTTTGGGATGATCCTTTCCTCTACAAAGTGTGTGCTGATCAAATGGTAAGAAGATGTGTAGCCAAGGAAGAAATTGAGGCGATTATAGCTGGGTGTCACGATTCACCTTATGGTGGACATTTTAAAGGCGATCGAACTGCTGCTAAGGTATTACAATCTGGTTTTTATTGGCCTTCTATTATAAAGGATTGTCATGAATATGCTAAAAGATGTGAAAGATGTTAATTTACCGGAAACATATTCAAGAGGGGTGAGATGCCACGTAACAATGTGTTAGAAGTTGAAATATTCGGTGTTTGGGGTATAGACTTTATGGGTCCTTTCGTTCCTTCAAATGGTAACCTCTACATCTTATTAGCTGTTGATTATGTGTCTAAATGGGTAGAAGCTGTGGCTTTACCAACTAACGATTCACAAGTGGTGATTAAGTTCTTAAAATCGCATATTTCTCTAGCGGTTCGTAATTCCTTTCTAACGGTTCGTTATTCCTTCTTTAACGGTTTGTTATTACTTCTTTAATGGTTCGTTATTCCTTCTCTAACGGTTCGTTATTCCTACTCTAACGGTTCATTATTCCTTCATTAACGGTTCGTTTTTCCTTCTTTAACTCTTCGTTATTCCTTCTTTAATGGTTCGTTATTCATTCTCTAACGGTTCGTTATTCCTTCATTAACAGTTCGTTATTCCTTCTTTAACCGTTCGTTATTCCTTCTTTAACCGTTCGTTGTTCCTTCTTTAACGGTTCGTTGTTCCTTCTTTAACGGTTCGTTATTCCTTCATTAACGGTCCGTTATTCCGTATTTAACGGTTCGTTATTCCGTCTTTAGCGGTTTGTTATTCCTTCTTTAGCGGTTCGTAATTCTTTCTCTAAAGGTTCGTTATTCCTTCTGTAACGGCCGTTATTCCTTCTTTAACGGTTCGTTATTCCTTCTTTAACGATTCGTTATTCCTACTTTAGCGGTTCATTATTCTTTCATTAACGGTTTGTTATTCCTACATTAACGGTTCGTTATTCATTCTCTAACGGTTCGTTATTCCTTCTCCAATGGTTTGCTATTCATTCGTTAACGGTTCGTTATTCCTTCATTAACGGTTCGTTATTTCTTCTTTAATGGTTCGTTATTCCTTCATTAACGGTTTGTTATTCCTTCATTTACGGTTCGTTATTCCTTCTTCAACGGTTTGTTATTCCTTCATTAACGGTTCGTTATTCCTTCATTAGCGGTTTTATTATTCCTTATTTAACGGTTCGTTAGTCCTTCTTTAACGGTTCGTTATTCTTTCTTTAATTGTTTTTTATTCCTTCTTTAACGGTTCGTAATTCCTTTTTTAACGGTTCGTTATTCCTTCTCTAACATTTTGTTAACCATTCTTTAACAAGTTGTTATTCCTTATTTAACGGTTCGTAATTCCTTCTCTAACGGTTCGTTATTCCTTCTCTAACGGTTCGTTATTCCTTCTTTAACGGTTTGTTATTCCTTCGTTGACGGTTCGTTATTCCTTCTTTAAGAGTTTGTTATTCTTTCATTAATTGTTAGTTATTCCTTCATTAACGGTTCGTTATTACTTCATTAATGGTTCGTTATTCCTTCTTTAGCGGTTCGTTATTCCTTCTTTAGCGGTTCGTAATTCTTTCTCTAACGGTTCGTTATTCCTTCTATAACGGTTCGTGATTCCTTCTTTAACGGTTCGTTATTCCTTCATTAACGGTTTGTTATTCCTTCATTAACGGTTCGTTATTCCTTCATTAACGGTTCGTTATTCCTTTTTTAGCGGTTCGTAATTCCTTCTTTAACCTTTCGTTATTCCTTCTTTAACGGTTCATAATCTTTTTTCTACGGTTCGTAATTCTTATTTTAATATTATTTAGTTTAAGTACAATTTTTTATAATTTATTATTAAGTATATTTTTTAAAATATATGTTCCAAGTTGAATTAATATATAAATAAATAACTAAATATGCGTAGGAGTGTAATTTCATAAATTTAAATTTATTGGAGGAAGTAAAATTAAATTTAGAAATGAAATGCCTATAAATTAAGCACGGTTATTTAAGACAAATCACTATTTCTTAATTAAAGAAATTACATTAATCTAGTAAATCAGTTAGACACATGGCGGCATATTATTGGATATTACTCGTATATATTATACGCGTACGATAGAAGAGAATTCCAATAAGAAGTGGTTATAAATAATTACTTCCTCCGTCCATTTTTATTTGTCCACTTTTCTAAAAAAGGGTGTCCAATATTGTTTGTCCATTTTTCATTACCAATACACTCTTTTTCTACTTTTTCTAATATTACCCTTAATTAAATAGTAGAAAAAAAGTGTAATAAATGATCTTATGTATATTAATTAGGGGTATTTGTGTAAAGAGTGTGAGTATTAAATGTTCTTTTTAATCTTTCTACACCAAATTGATGGACAAATAAAAATGGACGGAGGGAATAAAATCTTCTTAGACGGTTCAAAACTTGAAATATTTTAGAAATTCTCTCTCCCTCCCTCCCTCCCTCCCTCCCTCTCTCTTTCTCGGAAAACATCATAATCGCGCTAACTCTAACGTTTTCAATGAAAAAAGTTTCACATCTGCATTTTTTATCTGAAATATTTCATCATTAGAGAATAATAAAACGATCGAACAAAAAAGATTGCATTATTCAGATCATAAAATTAGATTTAATTATTTTATTAAACAATAAGATTTTATTTTATCAAACACTTGTATGAATCCATTAATGAATTTGCATCATCACATGCAAACAAGTAAAATATTGTTAGACTAAAAGTTGCAGGTTATATAATGCTACATCTTTTCCAGTGACCTTCATCTGTAAAAAGAGCTACACAGGCTACAGCACAACATATATAACAACCCTGTACCTTGTACCATGCTTGTGAGCTACATTCTGCTATCTCACTACAACGTGTTGCACAGACACCTAAGGATTGAATCTTAACCGCTTCAGTAACCGCTTCAATTGACTGCATGTTCATGCTTATGATCAACAATATCATCACTATAAAAATTAAACTTTTCGTGTTTGATGATATTGATAATTGTGAATCCATAAATATCTTTTTAATTTAATGATAATGTAATGCTTCTTCAGTTTGTTATTTAATTTCTCTTTTATATTTTATTCATGTTTCTATGTATTTATAGAGTTAAACTTGTCGTAACTGGTTTGTTGATATTAATAAATAAATTTAATTAAACTGATGTACTTGTAAGATAATTAATGTGATTAGAATAACATTAATAACTCAGTAACATAATCTAAATTTACATAATTAAATAAAATAAAAAATATTCATACAATCACCATTTAAAAAATCTAGTAGATGGCAAAACATTTATTATTCTTAAAGTTTAATAATCTTTCGCCTCGTGTTATGTTAAGATGCAGAATAAGAAGTTTCAAGACTCCATTAAAGAGAAAGCAAGAAGCATTGCAGAGAAAGATAAGAAAAAAGGAGATGAGAAATTCAATCTTATTAATCAATAAGAGAGAAGAGAATTGTACATTTATATAGTTATCTATTGTAGCTTGCTCACTAAGCTATACTAAGAATACACAGCTAATTGACAGCTCATTTGTTCTAACTGATTTCTACCTACTCTATTCAACTATTTACAAAGTAGTCCATGTAGTTCTATTTCTTGGATATCTTTTGTATTTCCTTTTCTTCTATTTGCTTTGTTGTATTCCAAGAGACCCCCACAAGCGGAACATGTATGTTTGTAATGTTGAGCTTGGAGAGGTTATGATGAAATGGAAGAGAACCAAGAGGTTTAGTTAACATGTTAGCAAGTTGAAGACTAGAGGAAATGTAGAATAATCTAATAATACTCAATTTAAGCTTCTCCCTTGTAATCTTGCAGTCAATATCAACATGCTTTGTGCGTTCATGTTGGACAGGATTAGTAGAGATAGCTATAGCAGATTTACTGTCTGAATATATATAAGTTGGATGATCATGAGAAATATCATAATCCTAAAGAGCATATAGAAGCCATTGTAATTCACAAGTAGATGAGGTTAATGCTCTATACTCAGCCTCTGCAGATGACTTACTTATAGTAGGTTGTTTTTTGTTTTTCCAAGAGATCAAAGAGTTTCCAAGAAAAATACAAAAACCAGTAATACTTCTTCGTGTTTCTGTGCAACTAGCCCAATCGCTATCACAAAAGGCTTTGAGTTTGATTTCTGAAGAAGAAGAAGAAGAAGAAGAAGAAGAAGAAGAAGAAGAAGAAGAAGAAGAAGAAGAAGAAGAAGAAGAAGAAGAAGAAGAAGAAGAAGAAGAAGAAGAAGAAGAAGAAGAAGAAGAAGAAGAAGAAGAAGAAGAAGAAGAAGAAGAAGAAGAAGAAGAAGAAGAAGAAGAAGAAGAAGAAGAAGAAGAAGAAGAAGAAGAAGAAGAAGAAAGAGAAAATATACCTTGACCAGATGTGATTTTGATGTAAAAAACACATTGAGCAGCATTCCAGTGATTCTTGGAAGGTTTAGATAGGAATTGACTCAAACAATTAACTGAGTAACTCAAATCAGGTCTAGTAATAGTAAGATATAATAATCTCCCAATTAAGCGTCTATAGGATGAAGCATCTTCTAGTAAATCAAATGTGTCTTGTGTAAGTTTAAGTGTTGACTCCATAGGAAATGCGACAGGCTTAGCCCCTAATACACCATATTCATCAAGAATATCTAAATCAATTTTTCTTTGACATATAGAAATCTCTTTTCTTGTTCAAACAACTTCAATACCTAAAAAGTACTTGAGTTCTCCAAGGTCCTTTATAGTGAAGGTAGTGTGAAGAAACAGCTTTAATTGGTTAATTTCTTATAAAGAAGCACTAGCCACAATTATATCATCCACATAGACAAGAAGAGCAATGAAGTTTGTGGAAGAACCTTTGAGAAAAAGGTTGTAATCACTATTTGAATGTCTGAAACCATAGCTTAATAAGGCTAGGGATAGTTTAACAAGCCAGTGTCTGGATGCTTGTTTTAATCCATATAAGCTTTTGGTTAATCTGCAGACTGAGTTGGGAGGAGCATCAAGGCCTGGAGGTATAGTCATATTCACTTCTTCTTCTAAATCTTCATGAAGAAAATCATTATTGACATCTAGCAGATGAAGGTTCCAAGTGTGTATAGAAGTTAAGGCAAGCAATAGCCTTATTGAAGTGAGTTTTGCTACAGGAGAGAAGGTGTCAAAAAAATACAAACCTTCTTGTTGATTATAACCTTTTGCAACCAGTCTGGATTTATATCTCTCAAGACTACCATCAGCCTTGTATTTAAGTTTAAAAACCCATTTAGAACCAATAAGGTTCATAGTATCTGATAATGGTACAACTATCCATGTGTTGTTGCTTTGTAGAGCTTGAAGTTCAGTGTGAATAGCCTCCATCCATTCAGAGGATTTTGAAGCTTGTTTGTAGTTCTTTGGCTCAGTGTGTGTACTTATAGAAGCAACATAATGTTTTCAATTTTCTGAAAGTTGGTTAGTAGAAAGAGAATCACTGATAGGATAAAGTATACCTTGTGAATGAGGAGCAGGAAGACTTGAAGATGAGTGAGAAGTGCATAGAGAAGTGGAGTGACATATGTAATCCTTTAGGTAGGCTGGAGCTTGGTGAGTTCTTGAAGGTTTAGTAGGTTGAGGTGGTTCAATAGTTTGAGGTTGTGTAGGGTTGGATGGTGGGGATAAAATTGTCTTGTCTAGGTCCAAGAATTTGTCTGTGGGTGGGGGAAACAACAATGTATGAGGGACTTGTTGTATGATAATGTCTGAAAATGGAAATATGTTTTCATGAAATCTCACATTTCTTGAAATAAAGGTTTTGTTGGTAGAAATGTCTAGCACCTTATAACCTTTAACAGTTAGAGGATAACTCAAGAAGACACATTTTACTGCTCTAACATCAAACTTTGATATTCCTTGTTGAAGTGTTGAAGCAAAGAAAAGAGAACCAAAGACTTTGAGATGGCTTAAAGAGGGTTGTTTGTTATATACCATTTGATTTTTTTTCACCAACACTCTATACTGATGGATATATTAGAGTAAATATACATGTTTCTCTCCCTAATGGCACCATCCTTTTCTGCAACTCACAAAGGAAATATAAAGCTCAATGACTTCGTTACATTGACAAATGTTCTTTGTGTTCCTTTGTTTAAACACAATTTACTCTCTATTTCTCAATTGACTAAAGCTGCTAATATGTCAGTTTATTTCTCTTTATCACATTGTGAATTACAGGATACAAGGACAAAGGATGTCTTAAATTGCCAACTCAACCAAAAGTCTGAACCGTTAGGAGAAGGCATTATATTAGTGAGATATTACACTCCAACATGCCCCCTCACGTGCAAGCTTAGCAGAGTTTAGAGAGCTAAGCTTTTGGTGTCGACTAGGGTGTTATAAAAATATGATATAAATAAGTGCAAAAGTAGACACCCTAGCCTAGCACGGTTCTGCAAGTATACAAGACGTATGCAAGTTTTAATGAATAAGTAAGATTCGTTCCTCAGAGACTACGAAGGTTAGGAAGAACTTATGCAAATATTTAAGTGAAGATATTGGAAGCTAGAACAAATAATACGCAAAGAAATAAAGACTAAAGAGATTTTTATTGGTTTTAAAATAAGAAAATTAAACTAAGAATTTAAAGACAAATAATACGCAAAGAAATAATACGCAAGTAGTATGAGAGTTTAGCTCGAGATATTAGCAAGTAATCCCCACTAGTTTTGGTTATTCTATTATGTAAGTGTGAATCATGTAATAGGAAATAATCATGATTCTAAATATCAAACTGTATTTATTTGCCTCAATATCGTTTGATCAGTAACTTCAAGCTTGTACTTTGAAATCGAATTTAAAAATTTGTTTTTTATACAACAAAATTTCTTAAAAAGTTGGGAGACTCGGTCATGTCTATACCACGTCCAAACGTTCTTTGACTTTGGATATTCTTCATCGATCCACGTGAACCATAAAGAGTAATTCTTATTCGCTTATACGCCACAAAAGTTTAGAGAGTAAGGCCGTGTTCCAAGAGCCTAGCTCTTTAAGTCCAAGTCCCCCCTCGAATTTTGGTAAGCAGATAGTTTCCCACGAGATCGATGACGCCTTCGAGTCCCAAAGAAAATTACAAAATATTTTAATAATTCTCTCCTGAACCGTAATCGGAACCGCAAATATGGAGAACCAGAAACTTACTACTCCTTGGAGCACCGAACGTATCAATTCCAATCTCCCGGCATAAGATCAAAATTTGTCCTCCCATGCTTTCACATAATCAGTAATTTTATCAAATAATTCTTTAAAGTGTCTGACCTTTACACCGGATGCCACTAGCGGAACCACAAAGTACCGAAATGGAATTCATTCTTTTGCGATTGTGTAGTATTCTCAATCACAACAATTTCCTGTTCCGCAATACCCGTCATATAAATATTCGGCTTTAATGCGTTTAAATGCAGCCTTGATCTCTTAGAAAAGTTATCTAGACAACCCATTAAAATACCCACCGAATTAGCATTACCTCTGGCGAGTAACATAAGATCGTTCGCAAACGCTAAGTGAGTAATCTTGAGTCCCTCGCACTTCAGATGGTACTTGTACAATGATTTTTCCGTGGCCATCTGAATAACTCTTGAAAGATATTCTAAGCAAATAATGAATAGGTAAGGGGAAGGGGTCCCCTTGCCTTAATCGCTTCTTGCCTTTGCAAAATCCATGTATACTTCCATTTATAAAAACCGAATAAGATGGAGTTGTTACGCAAGCCATGACCCAATTCATGTACCTCGCCGTAAAACTCAGCCCTCTGAGTACCTCGTGTAAGAATTCCCAACTGATAGAATCATAAGCTTTACGTAAATCAACCATAATCGTACACTGCGGCGATTGTCTCGTAATATTATAACCCCTTATAAGCTCCTGCATCAAATGTATATTATCCGTCACTAACCGCCCGGAACGAACCCGGAACGAACGCTGATTGTGCTTTGTCCACTATTATGTCGAGAAACAAAAAAATACGACTCGCTAGAATAGTAGTTATAGCCTTATATATCACGTTACAGCAAGTTATTGGCCTGTATTTTCCCACCGTAGAGGCGTGAGTTGTCTTTGGAATCAAAGCAATTATCGTGTGATTTAATTGTTTCAAAAGATACCCCGAGCTGAAAAATTCTTTAATCGCATTTATCACCGAGTTACCCACCGTATGCCATAATTTTTAAAGAATTATGAAATTTGCGCATTAGTAACCTCCGCCGCAATTGTTCTTCCTTGTTCCTCCGTTAATATTGATCCCCACTCAAATACATCTGTCTCTACTGAATCTGTAATATCACAGCTGCCTAACAAATTCTCAAAATAGCCCACGAAAGCATCTTGTACCTGATCAGTAGAAGTTAATAATGACCCGTTCGGCAAGAAAATAGCAGCAATGAGGTTTCTTCTGTTATTTCTTTTAAATAGCGCATATGATAGAATTTTGTACACCAACTGCTCTTCATTAGGTAGTTGCCTTTGGATTTTTGTTGGTAAAAGCTTCGCTCGGCCTTAATAGTTTTGTTGCTTGTTTCCGAAGTTCGGGGATTACTTCGCTAATTGTTGCATCTGAGTGATCGTTTTGCAATTTCAGTTTCGCAACCTCCAGGGCCTTTTTTGCACATTTGGGTTTCGGAAATGTGAGTAATGTTTTCTATTTAGTACTTTTAATCCCGCATTTAGAGCATGCAATTTCTTACCTAAAATATATTAATTAGTCCCAAAAAAGGGCCTATTCCGGGCATGTATCGGTAAAATCTTCATGTTCAAACCACATATTAAAGTATCAGAATGGAGATTTACTCTTAGTTTGCGTGAATACTGACACAACACATGGCAAATGGTCCATGTGTTATCATTCTAGAATAGTTATCATTCTAGTAAAATAAAACATTTAACCCAAAAATACCCAACATATTATATAATTTTGAAGTTTATATATAGTTATCAGCCTAAAGAAAAGTAAATGGTTTTCTAGCTACTCTGACTTGATCAACGATGAAGGTTAAAATTTTGAACATAAGCAGAAGGGCCAATAGTGTAACACGACTAAAGATAATAGGCTAAAAACCACTAGGCAAAGCATATACTTAAAAGACAAACATATAATCCACACCTAAAAGCTAGGAAAAAAATTATAATGTTCAGTATAAATGTTGGATACATCATTCAGTTAAAACAGAAAATGAAAAAAAAAGAATATCCTCAGCTTTAAAAAAAAAAAAGAAACGGAAAATATTGCCATTACAGCACAAAATCCAGGAAGGTGCAAACAAACCAGGAATGCCCAAGGACAAACATTAATGGGGATGTTTATCTACAAAGATGAGCGTATACAAGTACTAGAAAGCTACCACGAGAGCAGGAGATGAAACAAAACCACCACACCAAAGAAAAATGTTTGAATCATCATCAATATTTTTAGAAAATAGTCTAAATTGTTTTCTAATATCTAGAACCAGGAGGAGCTGGTGGTAATCGATTTGGTGTACGACGGCTACTAGAATTAGCGTCACCGTTTTGTGGTGGGTCACTGTATCTACGACTATGACCTGATCCTGATCGTGATAACCCTCCTGAAGGACCATTTGCTGCTGCATCAAATGCTGATCTCCAATCATCACCTGCCCCTGGTGTTTTTGGGCTACTTTCTATATAACATACAAATAAAATTGAATTAACATATTTTAGAGTGATTAATATAAAGTAAAAAATTACTGACCTGCTCCACCACCACCACCACCACCATCTGCATAACTAGCAGCAGCTGCTCGAGTATCGTGAACACTGAGTTTACGTGTAAGAGTTGAAAGAAGGTCGGATTGTTTCTGATAACGTTCCCTCCTTTGTTTCACGTTTCGATCCTCCATAAGAAGCTCCTCAATCTTTACATTACTTTGAGCACTATAAAAGTAAACAATACATATTATATTACTTATTACTTTCCTCCTTTTTTTCTTTTCGACATGTGTTGAATGAGAGAAAAAAAAAAACACACCTAATAGAACTGTACAACTTGATAAGCATATCTTCTTTGGCTTTCTCTACTTGACAAAGAACAACCGCCTATCCAATTGTAACACAAACATTGTGATGATTTCTTTAGAAACAAAATAAAGTAAGAAATTTTAATTTAAAATATTGGTAATACTGACTTTTGGAACATTAGCAGCAAGACTGTTGAGAACAGCTTCAACATAACCACGAACTTCCTGAGCCATCCATCGAAGTTCTTCTTCTGGGTCAGCTGGTTTTCTAGTCATGGTTTCCTATTATATTTTACGAGAATATTCATTTATATGCAAAGAAAACCCAAATGTTTATGCAATGAATTAATTAAAACTTACAAGAGAACCATCGGATTGACTTTGACGCATAGGACTAGATTGACTTTTCACTTGACCTCCTTTTGCACTGATAACATTTTTCAACTTATTTAGCCACTCAGTCTTATCTGTTAAACTTTCGGCCTTGAAAACAACTGCACTTTGAGCTGTGATTTATAACAAAATATTGGTCAGGATTTTGATTCAGTTTTAACAGAAAAAGACTAAAGCAAAGCTGATAATGATGTACAGTACCTTTTAGAACAGTTTTATACTGAATCCTGCTTGTTAATTTGAATACAAGACTTGGTGGCTTATCGGGGCCATTAGCCTTTTTGTCCTTATCCTTGTCCTTGGAACTTTTAGATGGAGGCTCTTCTTCTTCAGCCACATCTTCAAGATTACAATCCTGAGGATTTTAGCAGTTGGTAATATGAGAATAGTATCATGTCGCAAAATAAATATTCAAATATAAAATAGCATCTACTTACCTCTAAAGTTATCACGCCACGAAAATGTCGTTCTTCTTGCTTTTTTGTGTACCCAAGCTGCACAAGAAGATTATGATTTTGAGTTATATCATTTTGTTTAGTATTTTGGTCAGAAAATAAAACTATTCATTGACTCCATGAAAGAAGCACAGACATGTATATTATCATTCATTTGGTAATTCCAGAAATGGGTATAAAGTTTGATAACATGTTGAAAATTGAATTTACATGCTCCGTTATACTAGTAACGTCGAAACTGGTAAAAAAATGCAGCTTTTCTGATAAGATGATAAGACTAAATCAGCCAGAAATCTAGAGCTAACCCTTCAAGTTTCAATTTTGATGTACTAAAAGTTACAAAATGGAGTAGCTTAACAAGTTGTTCCTCTTACCTTTCCAGTTTTCTCGTTCAAAACAAACCATCGTCTGCTCCACCCATTAGTTTTGGCACTTCGCTTCAATAAAAACCCTGTAACAGTAAGTCACCAACTTCAATCAAACCCTTCTCGATTAAGTACATATTTATACAGAAACTAGGTTAGGAACTTAGCAAACAAAAAAGTTAACCACCAATAGGATAATCAATCAATTCTCAATTTAAAAAAAAATTGGAAAGTAGATGAAATCTTTAATTCATTTAAAAATAATAAATGAGGGGGGCAAACCTGCTGTTATCTCTCCCTCAGGGCCTGCAGTCTTTAGGGCTGATCCTTCTTGTCCATCTTTCTCTGATTTATCTTTCTTTGATTTTGAGCTATCCCCAGCTAGTTGACCTCCAGTTTGAGGACTAGTTGCCTAATTATATCATAAACCAATTAATGAATATATTTGAGCACACATATTAAACTCAACATGGAGAGGTAAATCAGACAAACAGAACTCAAGAATTACTTTCCATTGGTATATAATCCTGTCCCAAGTTGAACTATTCAAGGTCACAGTGAATAATATTCATGATAAGGAGCTACTTTTCTTCTAATATTTGTCATTTTATCCCTTATAACATACGTGTGATGTGAACATGTTCTAAAGCAGAAATTAATATTATATGATTTACCCTATTCAATATAGACTGCTCTGCTTCATTTCCCCTCTTGGAAGATCCTTTTTTCAGCTCTTCTTCACGCCTCTGCCTATCCATCCTGTAAAACAATATCACCAATTAAAATTACGTAATAATAATCTTCATATCCCTGACATAAATAGTTCTAAATAAAATCAACATACCGCCTTTGAACTAAACGGATAAAATGCTGTGGAGGGACAAATGCTCTTTCCATGTCAACAAGAGCTACTACCATATTCCTTGCTTCATTCTTAAACCCTTCCAAAGCAGTAGTAGCAATAGCAATAACCTATATCAAAATTACATACATATACATATATATTACTTTCAAAACCAACTAAAACAAAAATAAAATATTTAATTTAATTTACCTCTCGCTTAAAGGGAGGGTATCTTCCAAGACCTGGTGTTCCATTGGCAGCTGCTGAAACAATGTCAACTAGTACACGATGCACCTACCACATAATTTCATATCAAGTAAAATCCCTTAAGTTAAACATCTATTTTGCTTACCTCATCAACACATAAACGTGAAGGTTCTTTTGCAAGCTCTAATACTCCCTTAATCAATGATCTTAATCCCTTCTCAGGAGATATAAGATAAGGTTGATAACCATCTGCTTCCAGTACAATCTATAAACAACAACTTAATCAGATCATTATAAACACAATATTAACAAACATAAGACACATACTCTTTTAACATTATTCAAGTCAAAATGTCTGTCCAAAGGAAGTTCCTTAATTCTCTTCGGAAAGTTCCCTTCAAAACTTCCAACAACTTTCCAACCCTCACCCTAAAACAAATAAATAAGTTCAATATTATCACGAAACTCAAATACAATAACAATTGTTCGTAAAGATAAGATCATGTTTCGTTTAAAATCTCACCTCACCAGTAGTTATGTGCAGTAAAAACTTATCCTCAAATTCACGACAAAGCTCAAGAGCTAAAGCTTTTGTACCTTCAGCACTATTAACCATTTGCTCACCAAGCTTCACTAATTCATCTTGTACTACTTGTGTCTTCCCTTGAAGCCTAAATAGTACAAAATTGAAAAGTCTTCACACACCACACTTATGGATTCTAAGATATTATATTAAATATATATATATATATACCCGGAAAGAATATTTGGGAGACGAATTTTCATACGACTACGAATCTGAGAAGCAAGGGTTTCTACTAAGGCCAATCTACCAAGCTTATTTTGAGGTGCACCTGTTAATATTGACTTTAAGCTTTCACTTTCAGCTCTCCATGCAGTTTCTAAGGAATTATCTGACCCAACATTTCCTGATTGAGCTGAAGCAATAGCTACAGCTTGACCAATTAAAGCTACCCAAGGGATATCAGATGTACTTCGTGGTCCTTGATTTGTTAAAAGTGCTTGTACAGCTGCTAATGCCTTAGTGTCTGAAGCTGCTTGATCAATCTTACTGATTACACCTACAATTCTTGTACCTGCAATAAATTATTCAAGATTTTAATTACCCGAAATGGAATAGGTATTAATTGTACAATGTTGGAAATAAACGCACATTCTCCATCAAACTCCTTTGCAATCCTTAAAGCTTTTGATGAAGCTATTTCTGGTGCTTGTATAGCAGGTATTATAACCAGTAATATAGCATCATTTCGATCAGCATATTGACTCTGTTAAGAAACATTTTCAATCAGACAAAATTTGTTTTCTTAAAAAGTTAATATAAAAAGAAAAAAGACAAAAACTCACCAATGAATCGTCAAGATTTCCTTTATCAACTCCAGGTAAATCAACCAGCTTCAATGGTGGAGCTATAGCAAGTAAAAAAACAAACATTAAGGAAGGATTGCACATGATATTTTATTAAAAGATAAACCTAGCATAGCTTATACACTCACAAAAATAGAGGTCTCAAAATCATATGCACCTGTACTTGTTCGAAGTTTTAAGTATATTTCATCGTTTCTTTTGCTTGATATTTTGCTGAGTCTGTCTTGTAAAGAATGTCTAAGCGCGCCTATAATGAGACAAAACAAGAAAGCAAGTTATTAGTGAGCCATTTCAGAATCTGAGAGCTATAAAAGAGGACTCACTTGCAGAAACTTGTTGAGATTTACTATCAATTTGTAAGATGATTGATTTGCTGCTCAAAGAACTATCCCTTGTTAAGTCAACAACAATAGGTGCACGTGTGGCACCACCTTCACCAGTTGGCTGTTTAAATTAAGGTTAAAATACAGAAAATATTAATTGTAATATAGAAAAAACATCCCAGTATTGACCTTAATTGATCATAAAGTTAAAAAAAGAACACAAAGACTGTTTAATAAGAACTTACCAAAGCTGGATGTCCGATTAGACTGTTCAATACAGCTGACTTGCCCACACCCTGAATCAGTCGTCCACAAATTAGAACACATCTTAATCTTATCACAGGTTCAAAAATAAATAAAAAATATCAAAAAAAAAAAAAAACATTAGTATTTAGTTCCTAAAAGAACTGCTGGAACACTGTAGAGAGATCATCAATTATAACCCACTACATGCAATTTTTTGTAGATTAAAAACTAAATGCCTTATCAAGATCATTCTAAGTCTTAACCGAGAGAAGAAACAGATCCTTCTTAGAATTTAGGCAGTTTAAAGGAGAGAATATATGAATTGGCAAGTCTCCTTTGCTTCTTCATTTTAACTTCTTCTTTCATTCCTAGAAAACTCTACCCTTCAAAGTAATTGAAGGTCATAGCCTAAATAAAATCTACTTTTTGCAGTACCTCCCTATATATCTCACATGTAACCATCATATTAGCATGACACTATATAAATCTAAAGGGTGAGGTAAGAATGTTGAGATAGATCATAGATGTGCAACAATGCAACAAATTCGCGTTTGTGCTACTTCAAACTTCACTTATATTGAGTTTGTATAGTAGAACTATTTAATCATGACTTACACAAGAAATTCTAGTTGCAATATAGCAGAATCTCTAAGTTGAGCTCAACAAATGTCATCTCATTACATAACCAAGGTAAGGACTATGCTACCATTTCAAAAGAAATTCAATTACAGCTTAACTAGTAGTTATAACAAGTTATTCTCTTCTATCCTACAGGTAGAAATTTCTACGAGCTAATACATGTGGGCCCCACATGCAATGGTTGGTAGAATGACAGATGGTTAGTGGACACACACGACAATGCAAGTTTTCTCCACTAGACTCTAGAAACTCACCCTACTGTGCACTTAATCATGTAAACTGAACACTTTTTTTGAAAGCAAATAAAAATGAATGTAGAGCAATTGCATTGTTATTTTGTCTCTTTGATCTCTACATAATTCCAACCTTTTGGAGTACAATATTATCGGAGAAAGAAGCTTCATGTAGTTTACTTTCATTTCGTGAATCTAGCAACAGTTAACTCAGTTGATTGTTCTTATTAACTTTGGACCAAAAGAAAAAAAGATTGTTCTTATTAACTAGATCAGAAAGGTAACATTTCACACAAGTAAAATCACAGACAATTCAAAAATTAGGATTCCACATTTGAGATGAACGAAAACAAAAATATATGGCACGGATCAATTGAATTTAATAAACGTAATTCGAATTTGAGGAGGAAAAAGTAGCAAAATGTAAAGATCTAAGAAGAACACAGGTCAATTTGCAACTTACAGTGTTTCCAAGAGCTACGACATCTAGAAAAGTAGTCTTGGACCTCTTGGACGTCTTGGTTTCATCCACGTCTTCATCGGCAAGCACCGAAGAAGCTTGTTTTATCGCATCGGATAGCTGCACCAATTCCTCAATCGCCTCCATTGATCAGATTCACCGACAACAAAATATTGATAAGATCGAATCCAATCGAACCGATCAAATCTCAAAATTAAATCAATTAAATATATAAGATTATATATGTATAGGTTGAGAAACCCTAGATCAAGGGTGCGATGTATATAGATGTATATGTGTGTTAGGGTTCAAGTGAAATTGAGATTCAAAAGTTCAAACTGTGATAAGAAATGGTTAAGAAAGAGAGATGATATTGCGAGAAGAAATGACGTTCTCTCTTTCTCTCACTAGACTTTCGGTACGAAATTAGAAATAATTAAGAATAGTCGGGTGAGGGACCTCCATTTAACTTCGTCAGGAGGATTTTCTTTTCTAGACTCTTAAACAAAAAACAAAAAACAAAAAGAATAAGACTAATTAAAATCATTAATTAATAAAACTTTACTTTTTTTTTCTTTTGATTAGGTTAACCATCCCTAGTCCCGTAATAAAAAGATTACCCCGTTGGGTTAGCTCAACTGGCCAGATTCTTTATTATCCTTCTAGACGGTACAGGTTCGAACCATGTCAATGACACTGAGTCCAAAATTGTTCTTCCATGTAACAAAGAAAAAATTTAGCTTAATCATTCATTCCTTTTTTTGTCACATCCATTCCTTTATTCTTCCATTATAAACTCGTTGTTACAACCGTCATTTTTTACACAATCTGAAATACCTGAAAGTATAGGATGCAATGTTTCTTCAACAATAAAAAATGGTACCCCAATGAGATTGTAGGTAAAACTAATTCAATTATCAATAAACTCTATAACAAGAATCTCGATACTAATGTTGAGTATGATCCCATGGATGAGAAAATGAGTGGTAACAAGGGAGAAGTTAACATAGTTCTAAATAATGAGACGGGAACAATCTGGTTGAATGATAATTCTTTCATCGAAAAATGGTAACTAACAGGTGTTGCGTCTATTGTTGTGAACCAACAACGCAAAATTACGCATAAAGTTATGAAAAGATGCATCATTAATTCAACGAGGGATGGTGGAAGGTGAGTCATTCTCTTGGTAATAAGATCTGCTTCTGATCTCAATTTCTAGAGTTGCTCGTTCTACTCTGACAACCTTAAATTTATTCAAGTTATTAACAAAATCACGGGAATCAACTAGAAAATCCAACCAATGGTTGATGAAACCTAAAATTGGATTTAAAAATATCTGAACTGGAAAGTTTGCTATATTCAAATAAACTTTAATGAAACTATTAATGCTCTGACTACATGTGTTCGCCAAGACCTTGATCTTTCAGGATGACAAGTTAATTCACTAGTCGATTCAATTTCATTTCTTAATAAGTTGTGTTGGAAAAGAGGAATGGAATGAATTTTTCTTTCTTTCTTTTATCTGTCAAAAAAAAGTCTAGTACTTTATTCGCTAGATCAACTATTAATTTATAATATAACCCAAAGTTTAAAATTAACTATCACTATAAATAAAAAAGTTAGTTGTATTCTTCCTTTCATATCACACTAATTAATCATAGAGCCTAAATATTGTAACTACAAAGTAAATGTTGTAAATTTATGTAAAAGCGTTTTAGTTTCCTTGCAAAAACTAGATCAAAGATCTATGGTTTAAAATATGTTTCCAAACCCAGGAAAAACACAAGTAAAGAGAATTGCAGAAAGTAAAGAACGCAAAGAATTTTTTGTGCTTCAGCACTAAGGCCTACATCCACGTTGAAGCCATCCACGGGAGAGGCTTCTTGCACTATTGAGCAGGGTTACAACTTCAGATCCAATCTTATAGCAATACAATAATAGAATACCACCAAGGTTTTAATCAAAAACCCTAATCAACCTACTAAGAAATACTAATCAATATACAAGCCAGTTGCTTGATCTATCTATTCTAATCGCGATTCTTTATAACTCAGAATCTCGATGTACAAAAACCCCTGCCAAAGGACAAGAGAGGAGAAGAGATGAAGTCAAAGAAGTAAAAATAAGTCTGACCTAATTGTGAAGAAAGTGAGCTTTTATATGAGAGACGAAAGGGTTTTAATCTCAGCCGTTAGTCACAAATAAGATCAAGTGTTCAAGGAAAGCCACGTGTCTAAACAAATTAAGGCGCATAAGCAACTTAAAAAACTTGAGCGTATTTTGACTTTGGTCAATATTGAATAAGACCAATTCCACCTCATCCTGCAAGCTCAGCAAAGACCACTAATAAGTGATTGACTTTATTTAACAATCTCCACCTTAAAGTCAATCATGCAACTTCCTTGAATTCTATCATCATCAGTTATCCTCCACTGCTCAGTGTAATTAACATCTCCTATGGTTGCTTCAAATACTGCAAAAACGAAAGTACACAAACTTAAAAATAATGTAACTAAAGTAAAAAAGAATACATCAACCAATATTCAACAAACTCATCAATGCTTAAATTTGCTAACTGTTACAACTTTAGTTCCTATATCAGCTGGATTATCTTCAGTAGGAATTTTTATCAGTTTAAAGCCAATTTCGAATAAAATGAAACTTAACATCCACATATTTTGTTCTTTCATGATATATTGGATTCTTGCTTAAATGTATAACACTTTGACTATCACTAAAGATAGTAGCAGTCGACTTAGTCAACTTTAATTCATTGGTTAACCCTTGTAGCCAAATTTCCTCTTTAAAATAATTGCAAATTGCAACATACTCAGATTCAGAAGTGGATAATTTATCTAAAGGTTGTAACTGGGATTTCCAAGTTACACAGTTTCTACCAAGTGTAAAGCAGTAGGATGTAGTTGATTTCCTACTATCTTTATCACCAGCAAAGTCAGCATCCACATATCCAGTTAACTCAAAAGGCACATTCCAATTACCATAACATAATCCAACATTTAAAGTACTTTTATATATGAAACCATCCATTTCAAAGCTATCCAATGTTCAAATCCAGGATTGGACATGAATCTACTAAGAAGTGACATAGCATAAGATAGATCTGGCCTGGTACTGATCATTGCAAACATGAGAGAACCAATCACATTTGAATATGGAACATAGCTCATTTTTACCTTTTCAGATGAACTCTTTGGACACTGATTCTTACTAAGTATGAAGTGTCCATCCAAAGGCATCTCAACTGTCTTACCATTTAAATTACCAAATTTTTCTATTAATTTACCAAGTAAGGCTTTTGATGAACCTTTAAGTTGTAGTTCTCTCTATTTCTTTCTATCACCATACCCAAAATCTTTTTGGATTTGCCAAGGTCCTTCATATCAAACTCAAAGTTCAAGTCAGGTTTAAGTTTATTGATTTTCTGCACTGAATCATTAATAAGCAACATGTCATCAACATACAGTAATAAAAATAACATACTTCCCGGAAGCACATTATAATTTAAAAAACTGTCATACTCACTTCTTCTAAAACCTACACTTAACACAAATATATCAAATCTTTTGTACCACTGTTTAGGGGACTGTTTAAGGCCATACAAGTATTTTTTAAGTAAACATACAAAGTCAGGATGTTTAATGTCTACAAATCCTTTAGGTTTTTTCATGTAAATATTCTCATCAAGTTTACCATGAAAGAAGGCAGTTTTTACATCAAGTTGTTCCAACTCTAAATCATAACAAGCCACATAAGCTAACATTATCCTATTGGTTTTTTATGTCACAACAGGAGCAAATATTTCATGAAAATCTATCCCCCCCCTTTGAGTGTACCCCTTAGCCATAAGTCTTTCTTTATACCTAGGTGGATCAGATTCATTCAATCCTTCCTTAACCTTATATAACCATCTACAATCTATCACTTTTTGGTCAGGGGGTGGTTTTACTAAAAGCCAAGTTTTATTAACATGCAAAGATTTAATTTCATCTTTCATGGCATCTAACCAACAATTTTTATCCTCAGACTGTAACACCTTAGTATAAGATTCAGGCTCAGAATTAGTTACCTCAGTAGCAGCTATTAAGGCAGTATAAACAAGTACAGCATACGAATACCTAGTAGAAGGTTTAGGCTCCCTTCTTTCTCTATCTCAGCCGTTAGTCACAAATAAGATCAAGTGTTCAAGGAGAGCCATGCGTCTAAAATAAGTAAGCGCATAAGCAACTTAAAAAACTTGAGCGTATTTTGACTTTGGTCAATATTGAATAAGACTAATTCGACCTCATCCTGCCAGCTCAGCAAATACCACTAATAAGTAATTGACTTTATTCAACAGTAGAATATGTCAATAATGAAACTATACTTGAAAATATTTGTATCATTACCAATGGCGACACTGTCTTTCTTCCCCCACATAACCTTATCTACTAGCAACAACCTTTTCCTCAAAGATTTCATAGTAAACCCATTATCATTGAGAATTGGATCAAAGTCTCGGTTGCTGAATCAAAAATTGAAAAATGGACAACCATCAAAAGAATGGGTAGATCCTTGTCAACCCTTCTCCTAAGTTGAAGTGCAATGTACTCTTGTGAATAGTTTCTTGGCCCAGACGGTCATGTTGAGGAATGCAATTACAATCATATTGTTGAGATCGATAAAAGTGGAAGTGGTTAAACGTCAGGTGTTGTTTAAATTACCGCTCACTCTAAGGGTATCATAACCATACTTTCCTTCTATTGAAGGTGATCAAAGACACATTAAAATGGATTTTGATAACTTCATGCATGGAGACCGTTGAATAATCCTATAAATAACACATCTTGAGGGAAGTTTGTTTCTCCAGGTTTTTAATGATCATGGGTCAATACCCCTTCTCTTTGTTGATATTTATTATAAATTGAAACATTATAGGGCTCAATTTCATCTATAAGCAAAAAAGATCTTTGGAAATTTATCAGTAAGAACGATATAGGAATTATTATCCTACTTATGAATCTTAACTTAAATTTTTCTACTAATATAATGTTTAAGTACACAATATATATATATATATATATATATATATATATATATATATATATATATATATATATATATATATATATATAGAGAGAGAGAGAGAGAGAGAGAGAGAGAGAGAGAGAGAGAGAGAGAGAGAGAGAGAGAGAGAGAGAGAGAGATTTCTTACTCAGAAACTGTAATTGCCGAATCAGTCTTGGTCCCAATTTCATGTCAAATGTTCAATTATACCTATCACAGAATTCCATTACCCAAGAATTAGCATTTAGATAAGTAAGTTAATTGGAAAACAAAAAAAAACAAAACAGAGTGATTTGCAATATAAGATTACCAGCAAAACAAATCAATCTTTATTTGTCTACTTAAATTAAATATTGGTTTCAAGAGAGAAGAAACGGTTTCAAGAAAAAAATATAATTTGAAGTATTTGTAATGTTCTTCAAAGATAAATCGAGATGAGCAAAGCTATGTTTCAACCACCATCTAGATACTTTTCTCTCTGCAGTGAAGGTCACCAAGAAAATATTAACAAGATTGTAAATTGTCAATAGGTAATCTTAAATTGCCAACTCAACCAAAAGTCCAAACTGTTAGGAAAAGACATTATATATATGAGATATTACACTCCAACATGCCTCCTCACGTGCAATCTTAGTAGAGTTTAGAGAGAAGACATAGAAGGATTTAGAGAATTAGATAGAGAGAGCTAAGCTACCATCTTAAATTTCCAACAACCAAAAGTCCAAACCGTTAGGAGAAAGCATTATATATATGAGATATTACACTCCAACAGGTAAGGATATTGGAAAAGTGAATCGTTTAGGTAGTGATTGGTATGTTGTAATGGATTTAGGCAGAAATGTAATGAGTTCAGTAATGTAGTGAGATTGGAAATGTAATGGTAATCATTATACAATTGTATGCTATATGAATGAGGATGTAATGACCTGACTGATCTCAACTTTGTGCTAATAACTAGTTTAATTAAATAAGATTGTAAATAAATAAATAAAATTATTATAATTTTTAGTATATTATTGTGAAATATATGACCGATATATTAAGATCTTATGTAATTACATACGATTTATGTATGTACGTAGTAAATATAATATAATTCTTTTTTGAGTTTCTAAAAATAATAATATGAATTTTTACATATTTGATTTAATGAGAAAAAGATATGATAAGAAATGTGTAATATATTAAGTTTAATAAAAAAATTAGTTTGTTAAAAGAAAATATCCATTACGATTACGATGGTAATGGGTCATTCATGGGTAATAGCTATGTAATGGAAAAACCCCATTTTGATTGTAATGTGATTATGGAAGGAATGGTATTACAGAGTTGAATACGATGTACCAATCACAATAATCATGTCTAAATCAGTTTTCCATTACATTACTGATCTCATTACAGCATACCAATCACACCCTTAGTCTTAAACTAATACCTTAAAATCCCATAAATTCATGGTGCCAATCATTCTAATACATATTTCGATTATGCCAAGAACATTAAAATCAAACGGAAATTAGAATTAATCTAATCGATTTCATTAGCAAAAATAGTGGAATAAAAAACTAAATGAATATCACATACTTATCAGAAATTATAACAAAGAAAATAGAAATTTAAACTTGTTAAAATGGTAATGTACACCAGTTATGTAAAATATTTGGCATATGTATAGCCTCATGTGGCACATGTACAATCACACAATGGTTTAGAAAGATCTTCTATAAAAGATTGCAGTTATTTGCTAGACCATTACTTATGAAAACTAAGTTGCCTAGTTTTGCTTAGGGACATGACATATTACATGTTGCAACTCTAGTTCGAGTTAGACCAACATCTTATCATAAATACTTTCCATCTTAATTGTGCTTGGTCATGAACCAATTTTGTACTATTTAATAATTTTTTGTTGCACGGTATATATACCCATTGCTCCACCACAACGAACAAAAATGGGACCACAAAGAAGATTAGGAATTTATATTGGCTTTGAATCTACATCAATTATAAAGTATGTTCAACCTTAAACTGGAGATTTGTTTACATCATGTTTTGCTGATTGTCAATTTGATGAAACTCAATTTCTAATCTTAGGGGGATAAAAGAAAAAGTTGGAGAAATCTCAAATTTCATGGAATGCATAATCTTTATCTCATTTTGATCATGTACAAGCAAACTCAAAAAGAAGTTCGTAGATACATTTGCACAATGTTGCTAATCAACTTCAGATGCATTCACTAATACAAGGAGAGTGACTAAGTCACATATACCAACTAAATATACTCTTACTCGAATTGATATTCCAAAAGAGAATATAACTAGCAGATTAGCAAATGAGTTGAATGCACACTTGAAGCGTGGTAGAACTATCAGTTCTAAAAAAAACCCACGAAAGGAACAAAGTCAAAGAGATGGAAATTCTGAGATTGTTAACAATCCTGTAAATAACGCGACTTGTGAAATAGTTGAAATGTCAACTTTACACGAGATGCAAACACTTAAAAATTATAAATATTGATAATGAGGAGATCTCCATGAACTATGCTGCTACAGGATCAAGATGGAACCGAACCAAAATCCATATCTATCAAATATTCTCATATAAAGTTGATATTTATTGAATGCATGAAAGCGAGGACCTTGAACCAAAATCAGTTCTAGAATGTCGACGTAACGAATGATTGGCCAAAATGGAAAGACGTAATTCAGGATAAATAAGATTCACTCGCAAAACGTAAAGTTTTTGACCTATAGTTCATACCCCCTGCCTACTAGTGGGTATTCATACGAAAGCGTAATGAAAACAATGAGATTGTAAGATATAAGACACGACTTGTAGCACAAGATTTATCATAGAGGCCTTGGATTGATTATGAATAAGTGAATGCAATTACTCTTAAATTTTTTCTTAGTCTGGAAATTGTTGAAGGACTTCATCTGCATTTGATGGATGTGGTAACAACTTACCTCTATGGATATCTCGATAGTGACATTTTCATGAAAATCCCATAAGGATTTAAATACATGAAGCATATAACGCAAACCTACAGGAAAATTATTCAACCAATTTACAAAGATTCTTTTATGGATTAAAACTATCAAGACAAATTTGGTATAATCATTTTAGTAAATACCTTTTAAAAGAAGGATGTTGTAATAATCCCATAGTCCATCTGTTTTCATTAAAAGTCTAATTTTAGATTTGTTATTATTGCAGTCTACGTTGACTATTTAAATCTAATAGGGACTCGTAAAGAACTCACAACATCAACAACATATTTATGCGAGGATTTTGAGATGAAATGTCTTGGTAAAACAAAATTTTGCCTTAACTTGCAAAATGAATATTTGACAGACGGAATATTTGTCCACCAATCAGCTCATGCCGAAAAAATCTTTAAGCGATTCAAATGGATAAATCTCATCCATTTAGTTCACCAATGGTTGTGCGTTCAGTCAATCCACAAAACGATATTTTTTTTCCACGTGAAGATAATGAAGAAATTTTTGGCCTGAAAGTACAATTTCTTAGTACGATTGGTGCATTAATGTATCTTTCTAATAACACTCGTCCAGACATTTCTTTTAGTGTAAATATGTTATCAAGATACAGTTCAACACCAACAATGAGAAACTGAAATAACATTAAACATATACATCGTTATATTCGTGGAACTCATGATATGTGATTACTATATTCAAACATCATAAAATCAAATTGATTGGTTATGCAGATACTGAATATTTATCTAACCTACATAGAGGAAGATCACAAACCGGATATTTGTTCACCTTCGGGGCACTACTATATTATGTCGCTTTACAAACAAACCATTGCCACTACATATTTAAATCATGTTGAGATACTTGCACTTCATGAGGCAAATCGAGAACGTGGTTGGTTAAGATGATTGATTTTATCATATGCAAGGGGAATGCAATCTTTCAATAAACAAACAAAATCAGACAATATTATACAAAGATAAAGCTGCTTGTATCGATCACGTCAAGGTTTCATCACAGGTGACCGAACCAAGCACATCTCCCCAAATTTCTTCTTTACACATGAGTTCTAAAATAAATGTGAAATAGATGTTCATCAAGTTCTCTCATGTGATAATTTGCCTGATTTATTCACAAAGTCATTACCTATATCGACATTTAAGAAATTGATACACAATATTGACATGCGACGACTTCAAGATCTTTCCTGAGATGCTGACAAAAAGGGGAGACAAATACGCACTACGCTCTTTTCCTTCATCACGGTTTCCACAGATTTAGAAACGTATAAAGAAATGTACTTTTTTCCTTCACTAAACTTTTTCCTACTAGATCGTTATAGGAATGTTTTAACGAGGCATGCTCTTAGGGAATGAATATCCAAGGGGGAGTGTTATAAACCCATATGTGGATATTCAATTCAACCCATGTACTTATAGTCAATCCCACGAATATTAGGGCTTGGGTTACGTATTTTATATAAATATAAATCTCTACTCTGTAATTTTCACACTCTCTGATTATCAATAGAACGATATTCTTTCTTTCTTTCTGTAATTCATAACAGTACGGTCATATTTTGACTTATATATATAGGAAGAAGGGCTGACGACTCAAAATGTCTCCTATTTTCCTCCACAATTTTGAGTCTTTAGATCATTTTTCTATAATATTTAGCCTTTAAATCTATGTTAACAAATGGTTCAGCTCATTCAAATTAGATGAACGGCTTGAAATATCTTGATTGCCCTCTATACTTTTTCAGCTATTAGATTATATGTGGACCATCTCGTTATAATTTACTTTTTTTTTATCAGATATCTAATTATAACTAATTTCCACAATCTTATATATATTCAGTTTTTTGATAATTTGGTGTTATACTGCATTTTTGAATTGTTTTTTAGTAAATATCCATTTGGCGCAATTGATGTGGATGGTCTTATGGGTTCACGAGAACCGTTCATGCTTCTTTTATGTGAACAACTAAATATATACCCATATAACATGGGTATTTTTGGCTATTTTGTGCAATACGGTGACCATGGTGCAATTAGTTCGATTGTTCAAATAGGTGTTTTTAAGTGTTATGATAAAATGTTAAGATATTTGTTTTTCTAGTTATGATCATTTATAGCGTAATACAAGGACCATAGTGTAAAATACATAGGTCCGTCTATTATGTGATTTTAGGGAATTTAGTGCAATTAGTTTTTTGATACTCGGATAGTCATCAGTACTTACCTATGTATATGACACTGTGATCAGGTTGTTGTTTTTGTCATGTTCTTGAGTTAGCAGTTATAATGATTGTATATATGTTTGTTTTAAAATTAATGGACTTTATATCACAAGGCAATATGGAATTGAAGTTGCAGGAGTGTGTGATGTCTTCGAAGTTTCTAATATTTGTAGCACCATGACTGGTGAAATTGAGAATCGATCGTCGCATTCACTTGTAGTAAGTGTAATTATCCTCTTCACTTTCTTTAATTCTTTTATACTAATCTCTATTATATGTCAGATTAAAGCAGATGGTGAAACTCAAGGAGAGTTTGTAAATTACCCAATTCAACAAGTTAAAGGAGCGGTTTATCAAGATATTGAAGATGTATTTGCATTTGCTAAGTGACTAGATGAAGATCCCATTCTAGTAAGAGTTTCTACAAGTATTAATAGCTATATAAATGATTGCAGGTACCAATTAAGAGAGTTCAAATGCAATCATTAGTAACTCAGTCCCAAATATATTCGTCGCCAAAGGCCTTAAGGAGCCAGTTTATGCTTTATCTACAAATAAAAATGGAACCCTTTTTGTTACTAGGTGAACTTATAAGGTAGTTTTTCATAACTACTGTATTATATTCTTCTTCTCCATGTGAGAAGATGAGATCGAATAGGAATCTAAGGATGGTGATGGTTTACTGGCGTGGTGGTGTTGGGTTGTTGGGTCAGAAATAGTGATGGCTTGAGATCGATAGATGTTAGTGTTGGGTTGCGGAAGCAGCAAAATAAATCAAAATCCCAAAGTCAGAACTCAACAACGGTATGTTTAGGTGTAATTTTGCCACGGTATTTGAAGATTCTAATATAATTGAAAATTTAAGATTTTTATGCCAATTTCGTAGCCGTCTCCCTTGATTTTTGAAGTCTAATATAACCACCAGTTTAGATTTTATATATTCGGTGTTACAAGATTCCACTGCCAAGATGGGTTGTAAAGTGGAAAGTAAAAATATATTTTCACTCGGGTGTGATACCCTCCCAGACATCAAAGGAAGAACTCCTATTCAGTGTTATTCGTATTTTTATGTGATCTTTCTAAAATATGAGCTGACCTATTAAATGATTTTAAAATAAGAAAAATAAAGTTGGAATAGGTCCAACTGGTAAGCTCCGCTATCCATTATATCCAAAGTAGAATCAGACATAGATTTCTTGGAATATGGGAGTTCTGATGTTACAACAGAGTACTTTATGGGTAGCTCTTCAGATGATGCGTTCTAAGTATTCTCACTCTAATAAGGTTGCCATTACAACTATTATTTTGTACTCTATATCAAAACACTTGATATAATGATTTTTTTAGGTTGAAAATAATTCAATTTTTAAGAGTTTCAATGGTAAAAATTAACTTTTTAACTTAATTTGGGTTCTTCGACTATTGATGTCCAAGCCGATTGATGATGGTGGAGAATGATTTCCGAGTGGCGGCGAACATTGTAGGATTTGTATCTAAATATAATAAACAACACGACTGTAATTATAATTAAATCAGATAATTCTAAAAAATTGTAAAGGTAATGAGATTAAGTTAACTTTTTACCTTAATTTGGGTTCTTCGCTAAGCCGGGTTGATGATGGTGGAGAATGGTTCCCGAGTGGCGGTGATTTTCGTGTGTAGGAGATTGGTCGGTGGGAAGGTGAATGTTGTGGTGGCGCTTGAGCCTTCTCCACCGATTTCAGCCTTCACAGTAAGAGGCTATGACGGGGTGGGTGTAAGTGTGAGCAAATAAAGGTTATAGTTTGGAGCATGTCAATGGTTGTGAGGTCTGGGAGAAGAAGCTGATGAACATTTGGTAGTTATGGAGATGAGATGAGAGGTAGCGGGTTTGTGTGGCGAGAAGAAGAAAAGAGATTTGAGCGATGTCCGTAGTTGTGGGTAGCAGCGGCGGTATGAAGTATAGTAGTGAGCTGGAGTGTATTTCACACTGGGAAGAGTTTGATCGGTAAGTGAGTTTGATATGGATCGTGAGGCTATCGGGCAGTTTTAATATTCGGAGTTCGTCTTTTTACTCCGACAACCTTGAAGTTGTTCAAGGTATCTTTAAAGATTCAGGTCTTCGTTGGTAGATTTCACCAATCGTCGCCGAAATGAAAAACTGGTTGACCCGTCTCCCGAATTGGAGGGTCATTCACTTAAATCGATCTTTCAACACTGCTGCTGATGCTCTTGCTAAATACACCAGGCGCGACATTAATCTCTCGCAATGGGAGGATTATACTATCTTTGGAGCAACCAATTTTCTTACTTTAATGTGTAATAAACATTAGATCTTTGTTTTACCCGAAAAAAAAAAGATATGGATCGTGAGGGGGTGTGTGAGAGTGAACAAATAAAGAAAATAGTTTATACACAATGAGGTGGTTATTCACATGATAGGTAAGATATTAACGATTAGATAAAGTTAGCTTTTGAATATAAAATTTTGATATAAAAGGATAATCCAATATTTTGATTTGATATATGATAGTGGATGGCTGAATAATATAAAAGGAAAGGTTGGAAATCATATAAAATAAATCTGACATACAAATAAAATAAATATGAAGGTAAATAATAGACATTTCGGGCACCCTCTCCCATATATATATATATATATATAGAGGATACGGGAGGAGTGGTGGCACCTCACTTTTAAAAGTGAGGTAGCGCTATTAAATATATAAAGAAAAAACATATTAAATTAACTAAAAAAAAAAAGTAAGCTGAAGAAAGTCTCTTCACTCACGGTCATCATCTACCCCAACCATCGGTATCATTCGGCCGCCATTGGAAACAAAAAGCTGAAGAAAACCGCTTCACCATTTTTCAAGTGATTGACCATGGGTGCTATTGGAGTGTAGAGAGAGAATTGAGTTAGTAGGAAGAAGTAAAAATGCTCAACCTCTTGAGCTTGAAGAAAGCCGACATTCTATGGCCATCGATCATCTCCGCGTTCATATTAACCGGAGAAGCCCAATCTTCAAGAATAAATATTCTTCAATAATACAAAACTTTTAAGGTAAAATTTTTTTTCTAAATAAATTCCTAAGTTTGAATCACGTTACACATAGACATTAAATTGAATATTACTCAATTCAGCATAATTATATGCTGAATATTTGATCCATTTCAATAATAAATGTGATACTATCATATGAAATTCATGCCACTTTATGTTCTACATGTGCAGTAAATAATGGTTGAACTTTTAGTATGTTTGAGAAATAGCATTTGAATTAAAGAAATAGTTTAAATGTTGGCGAGTGAGTGATTAAAATTTACATCTAGTGTTGTTATGCTTATCTTCTGATAAAGAATGTTTTATCTCAGGGTGTCTATGCGTACAATTTTTATTTCATATGCTTAAATTTAATAATTTTTTTTGGGTTACATTTGGAAAAGAATGCTCAGTTTTTGTCTTTGTTGGTTTGTTTCTTTTTCCGTTATTTTGTATTTCTTAGTCATGCGAAAATCAATTTTGCATCTTTTTTCTCCGAGTGCTCGATCTTTTAGAATACTGTATGCTTAATTATTTATGTGAACTCTTGATTTAAAAGCAACATATATAATCATTTTTATAGTCTTCAAGCTTGTTGAAAATATTACAAGCTCAATCATGGTCCACTGTCAATCGTTCATTACTTTCTAGTCTTCAAGAAAAATACAACATCTAATTTTTAGTCTATGCTACTCGTGTTTATTAATCCATGATTAAAAATATTATAATACCTCTGATCTTTTCCTGTAAACCTAGTATAGTAATAGTTTAGGAACTACAGCATAGACTTTTAAATTTTTAGTTTAAATATGTCCAAGTATGTTTGCTCAATTGGTGGTTTACTGTGTCTTTGAAATGTGATCGATGACCGGAACAGAAATGCACTTAATGTGTGCACACAGCTTTTACATTTAATATTTTATAGACTGTTGTAGTTGAACTATTGTATGTACATTTCCTAATATTGTTATGTAAATTTCTTGTCTTAGATGAATAAAGAAAAGGAGGATTTGAATTCTTGCAACAGAACCAAGGAATTGGGAAAAGAATTCTCCAAGGGCTTTAACATCAGGATCTGTGGGGCTGTTGATATGTGGTTGTTAGTAAGTTTTACGAGAAACTGAAGATTAGTAAACTGATGATTTACTTAGAAGAGTTACAACATAAGAGAGTAGAAAGGTTCAGTAGATGATTCAGATTGATGGGGGATGATTGTGATATATTGAACTATTTTGCATTTATACTGAATTTATTCGTATTGTACCTTTCCATTTTGTTAATATCTATGACAAGAATGATGTTTTGTGAATGGAATTGGTCTTCATTGTTGTCATTTTGTTTGATAAAACTTCTAATTGGCAAAAAAAGAAGAAAAAGAGCACAATAGTAAATAAATTTTACTCAGAAGTTTAACTTTTACAGTGATATTTTAGACATACACACTTCATCTAGATAACAGAATATCTTGTTAAAATAATTTTATTGAAAGAATGTAACAGCCTCTCTCTAGAAGGCATAAGCACAATAAAATCAAGAATTCTCGTAAGAATTCATCTTTTCCTTTATAATTGAAAGTATATCAAGTCTATATGACTCAAATCAATGCAATCTAAATGATCTTTAATGAAACATTAGCATTGATATTATCATGAACAGAATTAAGAAAAATACAAGTGAATTGGTTTTGATATATGTTAGTTTCTGCAACTTATTTTGATGTATATACGGCTAATATTTTATTTTTGGATCTCTTTGCTAAAAAGCCTTTAACTACACAAGTTATAACACTATATTACTTCAAGGTCCTAAGAAACACCATAACTGCACTTTTACGTCTTCCACTTCTTGTAATCTCTTAACTGCATCAAATGGAAGGCCACTAACTTTTAGTGTCTTTTCCCAAACTCTAAGCAATGTGTCAACATTATATATTTCCTCAAATGGATTTGTTGGACAACAATCTTGAGAGATGTAAGCACATAAAGGCCACTCGTCTGCTTTTAATGTTTCGCAATATTCCGGAACTTGAGAATCTGTTTCTGCAAATAAAGCTCATATTTAACCTATCATTTGCATAATCATTTAGAACTCTCAATGCCACATTATAATTCGCCTCTGCAACTTTTTGCACATCTTGTAGTTTGAACCATTCACTCAATATCTAGTAGCATAGACAAAACACGAGATTACTTATTGGAATGAATCTACCATTAGAAAACGACTTTATATAAATAATATCCTGAAATACTTTTTTCATCTCAGTATTTTTATCAAACAATTACTGTACATTATTAATGCTATTCGTTTCTTGCATCATCTGTATCAAACCAGACCTTTGTTCTTCTTTATAACACACCAAATTAGTATTACTAGGTGTTCGTATACAACTAATAAGTATTAGATCGAGTAGTTCTGAGTAGATTGGAGGAATTTAATATACCTTAGTTACGGAGGATAAGCAGGCCACTGGTTTATCAATTCTTTGTGCTCCTTATCATTTGGTTCATGATAAACAGGTATAAAAGCTGGTTTTTCAACTGCGAAATCAAACACTTGTTTTCAATCTCTAACATTCTTTGTGTGCTTCGTATCATAATACCCTATTGGGTTCACTTCATCTCTCTTCACCTTCAATTTTTCTTCTTTTGATGAAAAACTTCTTCCTACTAACCTAATTCTCTCTCTACACTCCAATAGCACCCATGGTCAATCACTTGAAAAATGGTGAAGCGGTTTTCTTCAGCTTTTTGTTTCCAATGGCGGCCGAATGATACCGATGGTTGGGGTAGATGATGACCGTGAGTGAAGAGACTTTCTTCAGCTTACTTTTTTTTTTTAGTTAATTTAATATGTTTTTTCTTTATATATTTAATAGTGCTACCTTACTTTTAAAAGTGAGGTGCCACCACTCCTCCCGTATCCTCTATATATATATATATATATTAAGAAAAAAAGTCATTCATCTTACAAAACGAAACTGGGAACTTAATTCAAGTGAACAATTAAAACAACAAATGATACGCACATACCAAAATTAAAAAAAGTGGAAAACAGGTGAAGGACAAGCACGCTTTAGAATACAAATGTTGAAGGCATGGCAGCAGTCCTAAATGAGCATATAAAGCCACTCAGACTTGCAATTGTTGACATGTTTCGACCTCAGGATTATGACTCTCACCTTTAATCATTTCTGAAAAATAATAATTGCCATAGATGGTCAGTATAGTATACAAGTCACGTAGGATATATATGTAACTGAGATTCAAATAGTTAATAGTTAGATGAAAACAGACCGAAGTGTTTGAATTTACTTACTTGGGAGCACAAGGATAGATTTATAACCCATTTGCATCATGATGACGGATCTGTATCCCATACATTGATTTTGAGTTCCTTACCATATTCCTTTTGCTCTTCCTGAATGTTTTTTGCTGAAATTGCAACTAAGGAATTACACCACTTCACCTCAATCATCAACAGGGTAGTAATATCTCCTATATCAGAAGGGATCTCCTTGAGGTTCTCACATTTGTGCAAGATAAGATGCTCGAGACGGGGAAAGTTATTATCACTGGCAATCCATTCTATGACATTCAGAGTGTCCATCTTCAAAAACTTGAGGTTTTGGAATACTAGCTCATCTTCCATATCCCATGTGTCCCCCTCAAATGCATTGTTCAGTAATTTTAAAACCTCCAGATTGCATAGCTTTACAAGTTGTGAAATTTCACTCCATGGCATTTGAAAATTCATCAAAGTTAACTTCTTGAGATTTGAGGGGAAGTTAAATTCACATGGATATTGCTTCTTGCCATTGTAAAAAACCTTCAGAGATTCAAGTTTATTCAAAAACTCCAACAATGGAAACTTAGTCGCATCATTCGCTGAATCCATAAAAATGCATTTTAGTTTCCGGATGCTTTGTAGCTTTCCCAATATCTTTTCCATATCATCTCCATATGCAAGAGATGGTGTCGAAAGAGTTTGGAGATTATCTAGCACAAAAGAGTCCCCAGGTATGTCCATGTCCATATGAAAAGAGGCACGGTCGTGTATATGCACATGCCTCAGCTTTTCCATATTCCAAATGGAATTTGGAACCTCCACAACTTCATCTTCTATTGATTTGACACAAAAGGTTTCAAGGTTCAAGAGATTGGCTATGGAAGATGGAATAGACACTGTGGTACATTGAACTGCTAAGTATCTCAAATGAAGAAGCACATCAATCTCTTTGAGAGAATTCCCTATGTTGATATCTTCAAAATTTATTATTCTAAGAAGCTTAAAGTTACGGAAAATGAATGAGATATCATAGGAAAAACTGGGAGACATATCACTAGAAGCCAAAAACAGAAGTGATCGAACATATGGACCGAGAGGCTCGATTTTCAAGTTAAAGAAATGATTGTTGTTGGAATAAATGCAAAGTCGGCGTCTCTCAAATGTTATAGGGTCTGAAATAGAATCTAATTGTTCATCATACCTTTGTATTTGCTGGAAAAAATTCTCTTCTGTAGCTTTGGTCAAGGCAAACTCATGAATGACATCATGGACATGACAAGATTTGACCCCACAATTGGACCTTTCATGAGTAATGACAACAAGGCTTCTTCGAATGAGATCTAACAAGTGATCCTCTGCAACATCTTCTAAGCTCTTTGAGTTTGAATGTCTGATAAAACCTTATGCGATCCATAGCCATATCAATCTCTGCACCTGAATTTCTCTATCCTCTAAGAACACCCCAAAATACAAAAAACATTGCTTCAAAACATCTGATAAGTGCGTGTAACTCAGATCTATAACGCCTTTGTGCTCTGCATTTGTATCACCAAATATGCGTGACTTTAAACTTTCTGCTATATCTTTCCACACATCTTCTCTCTTCTCTATCTCATTGAGAATCCCAGCTGTCAAAATAATCGAAAGAGGTTGCCCTTTACATTGTTTCGCAATTTCCATTCCAACTTCCAATAATTCTGGAGGGCAATTTTCTTTCTCTTTGGGAAATAGCTTATGCTGTAGCAATGTCCAACTTTCATCATCGGAGAGTCGAGCAAGAGGTTGTAGCACACTATCAGGTTGTGCTTGGGCTGCCAAATCAAGCAGTCTTGTAGTGAAGATAATCCTACCCCCATTTTTTTCATTCGGGAAACATTGTTGTAGATCATTCCAGGCTTCAATACTCCAGATATCATCAAGCACAATAAGGAACCTATTACCCTTGAGAGTTCTCCATAGCATTTCAGACAGTTCGTGATCATTTAATGTAAGACGAATTGCGTCAGAAAGTGGAACAACCTGACCTAATAGCTCTAATAAAAGCTCCTTCTTTTCATAAACTTGTGATACACAACACCATGCACATCTATCAAAGTAGCTGATAATTAAAGGATCATTGTACACTTTTCTTGCAAAAGTGGTTTTGCCTCGTCCTGGCATTTCAGCAATTGATATAATATGCAGTTTTTCTGATCCTCCAGTAAGGTGTTGAAGCATCTTTTCTGTTTCCATCTTGAAACCCACCACATCTCCATCCATTTCTGGCTTAGTGCGTTGTTTTGATGTTGAAGTTTGGTCTCCAGAAATCTTACTCATGACAAATTCTCTTTTATAACCACGACATTGAGCAATTACCACTGGGGAGTGAGTGGTTAATAGAATCCTGGTCCTAAGAGAGGTTATGTCACTCGGTAACACATTTATTATGTCATGTAATTCTTCAATATCATTCACATCTTTCAAGATTAGAAAATACGAACGGTGGTAGAGAATCTCGCGTAAATTAATTTTTGACTCATCCTCGCTTATATCACTTTTGATCGAGTTTATATCTCCATGAAGCTCCTCTTCATTATCTTCTGAAGAAGCATTACGTATCAGCTGAAGAAACACCTCCTTTTTCCTTTCTTTATAGGATGAAACCAAGCTCCATGTACAAATTTCAAATCTAAATGCTACAGCCTTCAAGATTTCATCGATTTTCTCATTGATTTCACATCCAGCAGTGATTATACTAAGATTATCCTTTTCGGAACGGTCTAGGATTTCGCTTATAATTGACTCCACATCACCAAAATGCTGATTCAAGTGCCGCAAGTTCTTCGTCAAGTCTTGTTCAACATTTTGTAGCCAGAGGTGACTGTACCAGAGAGGAATTTGTCGAACTAGATATAGATCAATGGCATATTCTATGTCATATGCGCAATATGCAATTCTTTGGATGAGAATCTTTAAATCCACATCATTCTTGCACTGCGCTTGGATTTCAAGGAGGCGACCACTCACAGACAATAATGTTGGTTGAAGCCGTACAATAGATGGCTTCAAAGACCCAAATAAATCATCATCATCAGCCTTGGTTTTCACATGCTCTAGATACTCCACAAGATGTTCGATATATCCTTGTAGACCAGTCCTAGGGTAGTACTCATCTGACTGTGTTGGATAGTTGTTGAAATAACTTATGAATTTGTCAGTCTCATCACTGAACCGAAAGACTCCTCTTGTCCAAAGATTTCAAATATTATCAAACAAGTTTTAAGCCATGATCGTGTCCATGTTGTTGAGATCAAACCTGGAGATGATGGATCCTACTTCACTGGCGATGATCTTCAACGAGAGTATGTCCCACACGTCTATTGGACAATTTTCAAGAGCATCGAGATGAGGATCCATAAGTGCTGCTCTTACGAGGTGAAGTTGTTCCAATACATATTCAGGCACACGAGTGTCATCGAAATCTTCATAATGCTCTTTGTAAAGATCATCAATACATGCAACATACGTCATCCTAGCAGTGTATCTCTGTGACATCCAAGCATCGTGAATTAAATCAAACAATTCACGAGCCATGTCTGTGTCCATTTTCTTGATGTTGGAATGCAGCTAATGAGTTAGATAAGAAAGAATTGGAGCTAATCATACATAAGGATAATACAGGGACTAATATGCAATAAACAAATGTGAGAGTGCAGAAGAATCTTTACAGCTGTAATTCGGTTAGAAGTTTGTTATGGATTGTATAGACAAAATGTATTGTATATATAATGTGTAAATGTACAATAACAAATCACTTCTTAGCTCAATACAATTCTGCTATTACTTCTCTCTCTCTCTCGATTTATATCTTCTTCTTTCTTCTTCTTCTGCTAAGCTTCTCCTTCTATATTTTCTTCTTCTTCTTCAAAGCTACTTCAATGGCTTCTCCAGCTTATCAAATCTTATCATGGTATCAGACGTTATCTTGCTAATTCCGCATCTTACTCCTATCTAAAGCTTCATCTCTTCTCATGGCGAATCAACCTTCCTTCACTGAAGACTTCTCGAGCCCCTACTATCTTCATCCGAGCGAGAACACCGGTGTTTCTCTCGTATCCGATGTTCTCACCGGTGATAACTATCTCTCATGGAAACGCGCAATCGAAATTGCTCTCTCTGTTAAAAACAAACTAGGATTCATTAATGGTGAGCTCCCTCAACCTCCTCTAACTAATTTAGCTCTTTACACTGCATGGAACAGAGCGAATAATCTAGTATTAGCTTGGCTACTTAATTCAATTTCGAAAGAAATTCGATCAAGCCTTTTATATGTCAATTCTGCTCATGACCTCTTTAATGAAATTAAAACTCGATTCAACAAAAGCAATGGCACTCGCGTATATCACCTTGAGAAGGCACTAAGTTCAATCTCACAAAACTCTAGCTCAGTTTCTGAGTATTTTGCTAAATTCAAATCCTTATGGGATGAATATATACACTACATACCAATGTACTTCACCAATGACCGTGAAGTCAATTGCGCTTTACAAGGGCCTAAAAATGACGGCCAGAGAGCTATGTGTTAAAGTGCACTCGAATGAGGTCGTAGATGTAGTGGTTCTGACGATGAATCAGGTGGGGGGAGGGGGGGGGGGGGGTTCTGGTATGCGATCGGTGGAAGGAATTCAGGCCATCTTGGAAGGAATATATCTTACATGAACACAAATTTCTAAAGAGTAAAAAACTAATATGTGTCCGAATTGGTTGGTTAGATTTTGCGGGTATTTTAAGTATTGAAATAAAAGGAACCACAATACTGCAAGTGCACGGTTGTCCAAGTTATACTTCGATAAATCGGGTTTCGTTCTCAGGGACGGATTAGGTACAACTCTAGTATTAATCGGATAGTAGAAATAATTGCTTGACAGAAAAGTAAAATAATATGATTTTTGTTTGGTTTTCTTAAAAACTAAAGGTCACAATAAAATAGAGATTGAATAAACTAAATAACTGCAAAGAAATAAACAACTAAAGGACTAACTTCAGAGATGAGAGATGTACTTGAGTCTCGCAAGGATTCCACCTAATTAACGTAATCACTGTTTTGTTTAAGGGTAGAATTGGTACTATTATATTAGTCGGGACTCTAATGTCTCCTAGCCCCCTGTCGGGTGGACCTAAGAGCTATCCTAAAGTACTATAAACCCCTATATGGGCGAATATGCCTCTTCGGATGTGAAGTATTTACCACTTTGGCTATGTAATTAGTTAAGCATGTCGGTCAATAACGGACATTACATGGGTATTACCTAAGTCTGTATTCAAACCCCCCTGTCGGATGATCACTTTTGCCACTAAAGCGAATAGCTCAAATACTAAAAGCTATTTTTAGTTGTACCGAAAAGAAATAGTAATGAAGAACAAAGTAATATCCAATATATAAGACTCAATTCAATTTAAATCGTAAAAATCCCAGATTCAAAACATAAAATAAATTAATTAGGGTTCATCCCTTAATTGCGATTCTCAAGTATATGAAAGTTTAGCCCATGATAAAATTAAAGACTGATATATAAAAAAATTCATATTCAATTACAAAAAAGAAATAGATAACCTAAAGGTTTGGTTGGCTATTGTTGGAAGAATAGAAATCCTCCAACTCTAGCTTTTCCTCTGCCTTATTGCTCTGACTTGAAAATATGAAGTCTCTGATGTGATTCTGTGAAGTGTGTAAAAAGGAGGCTAAAGGGTCTATTTATACTAGTAAATTCGAACTAGGGCTTAGGTTAAGAGCATTAGGTCAAATTATAAAAAGCCCAAGCCCATCTTCTTCTTTAATTCCCGTAACTGGTATACAACCCTTAGTAAAACGGCTGTAACTTTTGCATATCAACTCCAAATGAACTCATTCCAGTTGAAAAATCTTCCTAACTCACAACTTGTTTTCTCTATTTCACGGCCCAAAGGCTGAATCCGCTTCTAAGTGGCCCAAAAACAATAGTTAGTAACAGCCTTCCAAATCTGCAACTCCTCTAGTCAATTCTTTGGAAATTATTTTCTTGCCTTTAGCTCATCCGCTTGATCTAAGACTTTAATTATCACTTCTCCTCCTTATCTTGGTTCTCCATAGAATCCAGGAACCTAAGACCATTATACTAAAAACAAACAAATCAACGCACAAGCTCTAAAAATGCAAATAGTCTAATTCCAAGGGGAGAAAGTGCAATATGACAAAATAAGCACCAAAGTCTATCAAATAAGTCAAATATTCACCTAAAATGATATCTCGTAAAGGCTAATATTTAAAACAAATAGGGAGACATCAGCAACCAACTCCTTGATATAGACTATAGAGTGTATCGATGTTTGACAACCAAGTCTATAACGTGTTATTCGTCTCTGATTCCCGATTGGTCAATACATGTGGAATATACATGAACGTAAAAAATACCCGCAACTAACCAATTCGTACACATATTAGTTTTTTTCTCTGTAGAAATTTGTGTTCATGTAAGATACATTCCTTTCCGAAATGGCCCGAATTTCTTCAACCTATCGCGTACTAGAATCCCCCTGCCCGAGTCATCGTCAGAACCACCGCATCTACGACCTCACTCGAGTTCACCTCAACATATAGCTATCTGAATTTCATCTCCTCCATTATTTTTAGATCCTCGTAAAGCGCAATCGATTTCACGATCATCGGTGAAGTGCGATTAACTTTCATAGAGAATTCTTGAACCTAATTCCCCTTTTTATCTCTGATTACACCTCCAGCCCCTCCTGAACGATACATGTTATTACAAATTCTATCTATGAAAATTGAACTTGATTAGCTCGTTAGACATTATTCGATTGGGAGGTTCTGAAAACATTCTAAAAGGAAAATCTCTCTCTATCCCCCTCTATCTCACACACACCATTTGGATAATTATAAAAGCCTACGAAAGTCACATGGAAATGAAAGAAACAGACTAATATAAAGTTGGAGAAAAAAATATTTTCAACAAGGACAAAAAACACAGCTTTGGTGGGTCCAGGTGTGTTATAAAATTAAGTACTGAAATAAAAAGAACCACAATACCGCAAGTGTAAGATGCCAAGTAATACTCCGATAAATCAGGTTTCGTTCTCAGGGATTGAACTGGTATAACCCAAGTGTTCAATAGATAGGTAGTAGTAATGGCTAATACATAAAATAAATTATAAAAGATATTTGTTTTGTTTCGAGTTATTAAACTACTAGACACAATTAAATAAAATAACTAAAAGTAAATACTAAAAGATTAAAACACGGATATGAGCTATACTTGAGTCTCGCTAGGGAATCACCTAAACTTATGTAATTAATGCTTTCGTTAAGGGCAGAACTGATATTTCTATATTAGTCGGGACTCTACTATTTCGTAACTCCCGTCAGGGTAGACTTAGGAACTATCCTACAATGTTACATACCCCGTCAAGGCGATTATAAGCTACGTTCAGATGGTTAAGAGCTTTACCTAATTGGCTACGCGGTTAGTCAAGCCCGTCAGGATCATTGACGAACACCACAAGTTTATTATCTACTTCAGCAATTAAACCCTCCGTCAAGATGATCACTGCCACTACTGAATTGCCTAGTTACTATGACCTATCTCCGATTAGCTAAATCATTGATAGTGAAGTTAATGCAAAACAATAAGCAATATAAAATACCCAAGTCAGATTAAACTAGAAACTAATCCCAAATTGAAATATACTAATTAGATAAACTAAGGTTCATCCCCAAAATGCGATTCTCAAGTATATGAAAGTTTAGCTCATAACGAAATTAAAAACAGATAAGAAAATAATAATATACATGTTCCTAATAACGAAAATAAAATAAGAACCTAGATAGAGGAGTTGTCTTGAGCTGTTGTTGGAGGAAAAGGATTCTCCAGCTCCTGCTCTTGCTCCGCCACTTGACGCGCTCTCTAAGGATGATTTAGTTTGAAGGTTTAATGAGAGGTGCTGAATAATGAGGTCTAAAGGAGCTTATATAGTGCTCAAAATCGGATTAGGGCTTAGGTTAAGAGCATTAGGTCAAATTATAAAAAGGCCAATCCCATCTTCTTCTTTAATTTCCGTAACTGGTGTACAAACCTTAGTAAAACGACTATAACTTTTGCATATCAACTCCAAATGGACTCATTAAAGTTTCTAAATCTTCCTAACGCAATAAAGAATAAAACCTATTTCACGACCCAAAGGCTGAATACGCTCCTAACTAACCCAAAAATAGAAATTAGTAACAACCTTCCAGATCTGCAACTCCTTTAGTTAAATCTTCGGAAATTCTTTTCTTGCCTTTAACTCCTCCGCTTGATCTAAGACTTTAATTATCAATTCTCCTCCTTGTATTGGTTCTCCATAGAATCCATGAACCTATGAACTTTATACTAAAAACAAACAAATTAACGCACAAAAGCTCCAAAAATGCAAATAGTCGAGTTCCAAAGGGAAAAAGTGCAATATGACGAATTAAGCATAAAAGTCTATCTAATAAGTCCAATTTCTACCTAAAATGATGTCTCCTAAGGGATAATATTTAAAAAGGAGACTGGTGTCGACTAGGGTGTGATAAAAATATGATATAAATAAGTGCAAAAATAGACACCCTAGCCTAGCACGGTTCTACAAGTATACAGGACGTATGCAAGTTTTAATAGATAAGTAAGATTTGTTCCTCAGAGACTACGAAGGTTAAGAAGAACTTATGAAAATAATCAAGTGCAAATATTAAAGGCTGGAACAACTAATACGCAGAGAAATAAAAGACAAATAGATTTTTATTGGGTTTTTTATTAAGAAAATAAAACTAATAAATTAAAGACAGAAAATTAAATGCAAGAGAAGAAGATAGTATGAGAGTTTAGCTTGAGTAAATAGCATGTAATCCCCACTATTTTTGCCGTTCTAAACATGTGAGGGTGAATCATGTAGTATTTCAATAATCGATTTCAATTGCGCTAGGTAGTTTAAAATAGGGTTTGCTTGTGTCAATAAGGAATCCTAAGCAAACTTTTCTTGCAATTGATTAAATAGCAATACTCTAAACCATAATGACTATCTAGTTAGGTTGATTTATCAGGTCTAAACCTTACTCTAGACGTTATGTGCTAATCCTATAGTTAAATATACCGTTGTCAATGATTATCTAACTACTAAGAAGGTATTCTATATGGTCGCGATCCACAAAGAACACAAAATATAAATCCAACACATAAACAGAGAAATAAAACATAAACTCAATTTAAAACATATAATTCCCAAATTAGGTAGATGTCAACCAAAACCAGGGTTCATACATATATGCTAAAACTCAAGCTAAATATAATTTAGTTCATATGAATGGAAGAAAAGAAAGAAATTACAAATTCAAAGGTTGAAGAAGACATATTGATGAATAACTCCTTCCAGACTTTTTTTCTTGTTTTGTAAGCTTCCTCTTGGCTTAGGGTTTGGCCAAGGACGTTTTTCCTGTGATAAGAGGTTGTATTTATAGGGTATAGGAAGCCCTAATTCGTTTCTTGAAGGAGAAGGTAAGTAATGGACTCCAAGCTCAACTCAAATTCGTAACCCTAAAATATAGAATCAACCCCGTTTTTTTTTGCTCATAACAGCTTCAATACTTATCCGTTTAACGCGTATGAGTAGTCGAAATTCATCGTATAGGAAAGATCTTTAACTTTTCTCTTGACCGTTCTTCCAAATTCCTCACCGATTTTGAGACATAATCCAATTTGTGGTCGTGGGTGGTGAAATTCAGATTTATTTGGCAGCTTTATCTTTCCATACTTTAGCTTTTGTTTCTTTATCTCCAATTTCCATGTTTATCCTCTTTCCTTTAGATCTTAGAATTAACTTGGACTCTAATTAATTACCATATATCTTTAAAGCTTCACACTAAATAAACAATTAAACCCAATATGCTCTAAAAATAATAAATAATTAATTCAAGACACAAAATAGGAAAGTGTACTAAATCATGATAAAACCGACCTATACTCTAATGAATACACCTAAAATGATGTCTCCAACTAGGATCAATTCATGAAAAATGAGGAGACATCAGAGACATCACGTATCCTTTGTCAATTCCCGACCTTTCAAGTTTTCCCGCCAGACTTTGTTGCACTACTTGTTTATTCTCGTTGTTTCTTGAAATTTTACGCCCAACACTTTTACATAGATTATATTCCAACAAATTGATTTTTTGGAAATATGAACAAAATTCCAATATTTCATAGAATCATATTTTCAGTATATTCTTCAAAATCAGCCTAATGCTCCATTTAACTATTATCGGGTTGTTGAGGTCGTGAACTACGTCAAGGCCATCAATGTAAATTGCAATTGCTATGTTACCTTCTTCCATCGCAAGCTTACAGGCTTCTTGCAATGCCAAAATTTCTCCTTCTAAACTTTATTTTGTCCATTCCTTCTCACTAGTAGAAAAATGAGTATTCATAGTAGTCTTAGTTGGGAAAAAGTGAAAATCACCATTTTAAAACAATAGAAATGGAAATCCAACGTATTTCGATTAAAGTAAAACTATCTATTACATAACGAAACTTACACAAAATCGCAAAGCAAAACAAACAATTAAACAGAAATATTTGTCGTTAAAAAGATATCCCGTTCGTACCGGTTATATCTAATATTTTAGCTAGAATAATATTTTAGAGAGAGTAGAAGTTATATCTTTTTTAATTCAGTTTCGTAGCTAAAACAAATGGGGAAGGGTATGTAATTATAGGTGAGGAGGGACCTTTTCAGAATCATTAGAATATATGGTCTTCAATGACTCATTATTGCTGACGTTTTGGAGTTAAATCTTTTCAATTTCCAGCCATGAACCTGGACGCTTTGATGACTCTTGATTCATTCCCGTGTTGACCAAGTTCTGTAACAACTGAGTCTTGAATGATAATATTCTAGTTTTAATGCATCTTTAATATGTGGACATTTTGTCTTTGGCAAAAAAGTTTTGAATTGCCACCGACTTTTATAAGTACCAGCCTTCTTTCACCATAGTCTCTTCCGAAAACTAGTTTCATTTTTCATTTTTTGACTCCCCAAGAGCCCACGGCCCATTCCCTTGCCGTCGCCGGGCCGGGTGGGTGGTGGTGGTGCGCGCGTGTGGGGCTTTGCCTTTTCCCTTTTGACTTTCATAGCCTTTAGATCTTTTGGAAGGAATAGATAGGTAAGATATTTTAAGCTAATATTTTGTTCTATCTCCGCTCCATGAGATCGTAAGTGGCACACAGAGCTGAACTATAGTCCCATTTTCTACCATTAAATATAGTTTTCATATGAAAATTCCAAATTTTCCAATATGAGATAAAAATAAAAGTTGCAATAATAGATTTATCCCATCCATTCTACGAGAGTGCCTCAATGATCTTAATTATACAATCTGCAATTTAAATTTGTTCCTCTTTGTCAATACAAATATGAATAATAGATTTTGTCCAAAAGGCACGACTAAAAGGGAATTTCAAAAGGAGGTGTTCAACATCTTCCAAGGTTCATCCACATAATTCACATTCCAACGATCTTTTGCATTTCCTCTTTAATGAGATTATGCTTGACTGGTACCGCGTATTCATAACACATACGCATAAAAATATAGCTTTTTAGATTTCCAGACTAATCTCCACATTAATCTATCAACTTGTAGATCATAACAGGGTGCTTGCGGTTTCCTTTGAAGTTCATTCTCAATAATGACTTGATATCATGTCTTCGTAGAATAAACACCACTTGGAGAGAATGACCAAATTAATGTATCTTTTTGGTCCCCCGAACACAAGGTAATCCTTCAAATGTATTCCGTCACCGGGTAGGGTAACCATCGAAAAGGAACTTGATAAGTTGTGAAACTCACGAAATATCAGAATCTAGAGGTTTTCCAGTCAACATGTTTTTGGGTAGCCATACTAAATCCCAAATCTTTATATCTTTTCCATTACCAATGAGAAAAGTGCACTCCTTTCTAATTTTATCATAACCATTTCAAATACTAGAGAAAGCCCATGAGCCTCCTTGTTTTACCTTTAACTTTCCAAATATCAAAGCAAGGATGATAAATTCCCTTAATAATTCTTGCAACCAAGGAATCCGTCTTAGTTTGTAATTTCCATGCTTGACCAACCAAAAGTGTGTTGGAAATTATAAAGAAAAGTAAAGGTTTTTTTATTCTTTTTGTCATGAGAAGAAGACTAAAAGTCGTTTTTTGTATCCATCGAATTTAGAAAGGGAAAGATAAGAGTTTATATTTTTTCTCTTCTATACATATCAGAAGACCCAAAACTCTAGAAATGAAAAGTAAGGTAAATACTCCACACGCGCGTAGTCGTGGGGAGTCTTGGGAAATTGAAAGATAAAAACAAAACTTGTTTGAGGCCGATGCTTGTATATTTACATTGGCCATATTTAAAAAAGCTATCAGAAGTAGAAACAAACTAGCCTTGAATGCTCCTATCCCCAATGTTCAGAAACTTCCGTAATAATGTCTCAAATGCTACAAAAGTTACAAAACTTGTCTAGATTTGTTCTCCTACATGCCACAAGAAGAGTGACCAGTTTCATTCCATTTTTTCATAGTTGTGAAATGGTTTCGACTTTATGGTGAATGTCTTTATGACAGACCATTACTGTGGACGTTTTTATAGGACTTCTACCACAATATAAGAGAATTTAGAGTCATTTGAAAAATACACCAGTAGAATTACAATACACCATAAAGAAGCTCTCAACTCTTCATAAAAATATTTTCCACCAAGAGAGGACTTGTCCGAGTCACATCGGCTGTAAATTCATAACATCTTCGTTATAACTCTGAATTGAAAAATGTCAGTGGAAAAGTGATTTTAATTTAGAGAACCACATGGATATAAAAGGGATCATACAAATTCTTTGGAAACCTCATGTGGCGTGGAAAACAATTCACTTTCTAATTCTGGCCGGCAACTCTTTCAGTTCCTAAAAATGATTTCTTTAGACCTCTGCTCTTGGTTTCCTTTTTTGATCTTATTTCCTAAGCTTCTTATCCATGATTTGTCGTTTAATTTATTACTTTTATCCATGAGCTTCACATTTATCACACAAATTACACACAAATAACTCTAAAGGTGACAAATCTCCAAAGTAAGGCAAGAAACGGGAATATATCAAATAATAGGAAATTATCCCTCAAATGAACACAAAAGGAACGTAAAAAGATGTCTCATAATGAGATTTATTAATCACAAAAAGGGAGACATCAGAGGCTTATTACCCCCAACCGTTGTTGACATAGACAAAATATAAGGTTCAACACCCTCGGCATCAGTCGGTATGGTCGGGATATACGGTTCTACACCTTCCCTAGCTGCTAGAATTGAACTGTATGGTTCAATTTATTAAATTGGATTGTTTGGTTCAACCACTTAAATTGTTTCTGACATAGTTGAAAGACATAAATCACCTTCAGTTGATTGATTATTGACATGTATTTTCTACTTCCTCTCTCTCTCTCTCTCTCTCTCTCTCTCTCTCTCTCTCTCTCTCTCTCTCTCTCTCTCTCTCTCTCTCTCTCCATTAGCCGAGGGATTATCACCTCGGAAGTTGATCATTTTCTTATTATTGGAGCACTATTCTCAAATTCTCTATCAATTTTTATTGAAGCACTCTTCGTGAACTGCGTTAGAACCTTCTCGAATCTCAATGAGATTCAAAGTCAATTCCCATAGATGGCTCCAAATGATAGAGAATCATGCCACCATCGCCCTCGAGATAAAACTCATCTTGAGGATATAAATAGAACAAAAATGCAGTAAAAAATGGATATGTGTATCTGGTGGTCCTTTGTGTGTTCTAAAAATAAATGCAAATGCTAATCGAACCACAACCGCAAGTGTACGGTTGTCCCAAGTAGTATGTATGATAATACAGATTCGTTCCAAGGACGGATGGTTGATCACAATGTTTAGCAAGTAGTGATTGATGCACTTATGAAAATAAAAGACAATAAATTGTTTGTTTGGTTTTGTTAATTAAAGCTAATGAATAAAAGACAAATAGTAAAATGCAAGTAGAAGCTAAGACGCAAGTAAAATAAGTGAAAACGCAATATGAGATGTAGTACTTGAGAACGCAAGGATCCTCCTAATCTTACTTCCTAACTTATGTTGTTTAAGGGCTACAATGGTCGGGATTCTAAATTCCTTATACCCCCGTCAGGGTGGACTATAAGGCGATCCTAAAGTGTCACTAGTCCCGTCAGGGTAAATATGATCCTCCGTTGGATGATTACGTGTTTTACCTCATTGGCCCTAGAATTAGCTAAGTTCGTCAGAATCAATAGCTTTTATCCTAGATTGAATAATTAATTCTATACCTAAACCCTCCGTCAGGATGATCCACACGCCACTTATGTGGAATAGCTTAGATACTAATACCTAATCTTAGTTCGCGACTCTAAATTCAGTAAATAATCACAAATTATCGAAAAGAGTAATAAACCCAATCTAATTTAATTTAATATAAACCCAAATTCAACATTCGTTATTTCATAAAATTAAGATTCACCCATTGTTTGTTCTCAAGCACTATTAAAAACTTAGCTCATATTAAAATTAAAAACTAAATTAAAAGAAAGGGAATTCATATTGTTTACAAAATTAAAATATAAAAAGAACCTAATTTCCGGAATTAGAATGACTACGAACGGAGCTATAGACCCACTCCAGCTCTTGTAGCTTCTTCTTTCTTCCTTCTATTGCTTCTCTGGTGTTTTTAATCTTGCGGAATGTGAATTGTATGAAAAAATAGAAGTCCAGACCTCCTTTTATAAGCATAAATTCGTTCTAGGGCTTGGACCAGAAAATAGAATATTAATTAAATGTCCAAGCCCACTTTCTAAGCCCAAAATCCCGTAACTGCTGATACACCTTCACTAAAACGGCTTTTCCCGATGCGTTATGACTCCGATTGACCTCATTCCAGTTGCTAAAGTTCCGTAACTCGATAAGGAATGTTTTCTCTTCAAAGGTCAGCGGCTAAATCATCGCTTAAGCACCTCGAAATCAGCAATCTATGGCCTGGAAAGTGGATTTTCAGCTCTAAAAATAATATCTTCGGGATTTGTCTTCAAGTCTTGACTCTAATTCACGATCTTTGACTTTCTCCTCGGATTCCTCTCCTAGCTAACATCTAAAACCTGTAAACTTTACACTAAAAATACCAATATTACGCGCAAAAGTTTAATAAATCAAAAATGCTAGAAATAAAAGAGGAAAATCATAATATTGCATATTTAGTCCAAAAGTCTATCAAATTAATTAAATAAACACAAAAAATGATGTCTCCCAAGGGTCGAAAATAAGAACAATTAGGGAGACATCAAGACCCCCAACTCAAACCTTTGTCGTCCCGACAAAGTAAAACAAAACAAAGGGGTAGAAATAAGCGTATAAACAAGTAGAAGCTAGCAAATAAACCCTAAAGCAATTCTCAAAATAAATCTCATATAGCAAACTCTAGAAACTAATATACACATACACTAATCATGCAACATCAAACCTAAATAATCTCAATCATAAAATTAAAGTCGCAATGCTTGAAGGTTACACTTGTACTCATCTCTGTATGATGGCTATAGGGTGGTCATTAATCCTAACTCGCTTTGAACGCTCCACCTAGTGCATTATGCACTTAGGAATCACGAGGTCTTTATGGTTTTAATAATGGCTTAAGGACGGTGTGGATGTATATTTGGTAAATTTGAAGTGAGCTTTTGGCTCTCTCCTCACTTACCATCAACAATGTCCTCGAGCTTGAGTTAACGCTCAAAAAGATGTTCTCACTCACCCATATGCGCAATAATTTAGCGTCCCATGTCTACCCACTATAAATAAGATGATTTTCAGAAAATTCCACTTTGCCGGATGTTTTATTCATTCATATTTTTCTTTTTCTTTTCTTTTCTCTTTTTCTTCTTTTTTTTTGTACAGGAGCAAACCGGGTTCCCGGTTTTGATGAATCCGGGTTCCCGGTTCCTACTGTATGGATTTTTCATTTTTTTCATTTTTTTTCTCTTTCTTTTTCACTTTTTCTCATTCCCGGCAAAGGGTTACAAGTATATATCATCTGCAATTGTGCTACAATACAAAACATCGATCCCAACCCCTTAAATTCCCCATATGTGGTCCCACCACCCCAAACTCAAGCTCGAGACATGTCTCAGGATTGTGATTCAAGTGCGGGTCATATGGTCATGCCTAATAATCTAAGGGATAATGGCTTATATCGTGGCTAGAAAGAAAAGGCTAAGGCTCAAAGTGGGCTAAGACGGATAATAATTAATACAAGGGATAGAAGGCTAAAAAGGCACAATTGGCTAACAAAGAACTGCCCCTATCATTTTCCTAAGTACATAGCTTGTCTTTAGTTCATATCTAGGTGGGTTCTCTACTAATTAGGATTTCACGTTCTACACACCAAACATATTCCTTGAGTACACGCTTACTTCATTTGCATTGTTCATTAATTTTTCCTATCAATTACCTATGTTCGCATGCAATTGTAAGTGCGTTTTATATCAATCCCTAAAGTCCACTATTTACTATCATAGATTTATCAAGAGTATGCTTAAAGGGATATTTAAAAATTTCTACAGTCAAACGCAACTCCGAAAATTCTTTTATTGAAAGCAAATAAAGCAAATAACACATAAAAAAATTGGGATGAGGCAACGAACCCCACCCCAAACTAAAAAATGAGTCGTGTCCCCACGACTCGAAAAGACTCAATAAAGCATTTAAACTAATATACACTAAGAGGAAAGTTTAGAAAACGTATCTTAACCAGCGCGAGGCTGGTTATCGGTGTTGCGTTCTGGACCTTTATCTCCCGTAACAGCATCATAAATCGCGTTTTGAAGTGTATTTACGCCTAGGATTAAATTTCGAAGCAGGTCCAATTCTTTTGTAACGTTTCCCAAGGTAGCAATCATCCTCTCCTGATTCTCTTCCAACACCTGAATCTTCGCTTCCAACTCAGGTATAGTTTTCGCTTTCTTTGATTGAGGAGTTCTTGGACTTCTTGTAGCTCGTGTTGCCTCTTCATGGATGTTCTTGATTGTGCTCAAAGCTATACTCACGCCAACTGAAACAGTATCAATATCTGCGTCCTTACGCGGAATCTTTGCGTCTAGACACAACTGAGTAATAGTACAAGGAAACTTCAGATTTTGTTGTTTCATTGGTGATTTCGCGAACTCCATTATTGTATCATAAATGATCTTAGGAACATCAAATGGTTTCTCCTCCAAAATACACTTAATAACAAATATGTGCTATTTCTTCAACTCGGAAGTGTGTTTAATACCAAAGAAAGTGGGTATTACGAAACGAGACCAAACCTTAGCACGAGGTGTCAAACTACTGCTGTAAAACTGTCCAGGATATCTCTCACCTTCAGGAATTGGGCTAGTCCCATTAACAAGCACGGTCCCCCAAAGGGATTCAAAATCAAAAGAAGGGTCATTAAGAATTTCTTGGAAGGGGCATGTTCCAGAAAAGTTGGGTAGTTTCAATGATTTCCGAATACGTTCAATAGAGAAAGGAACTACCTTTTTGCGGATATCAATGGCATCATGGGAGGTAGCTAAACCTTCGTAAAATTCTCGCACAAAAGTAGGAATAAACTCAAGCTTCCTTTCTTGTAACTCTTTCCAACCAAACTTAGCACATGTCACAGCATATTCCTTGTAATCACTACTCATAATACCCTTAGGAAAATTCGTCTCCTCACCAAATTTCAAAAATTCAATTCTTTCACGAACCTGAGTATTCCAACAAGTGTAAACCCTCTTAGGCTTGTGGGCCCACATCTTCATACGCGGAGGTTTTTGAACGGGTGCTGCCGGAATCTCTTGTTCAGTTTCTTTCGCAATGTTCTTCGCAATTTCCTCTTCTGGTTCCTTCTCACTTTCAATCTCATCAATCAATCTTCTCTTTAGACCTATGATTTCTTTTCTGTTAGAATCAAGCTTAACTTCGTCAATTTTTCGTTTAGGACGCGAATCAGGAATCTCAATAGCTTGTTCTTGAGAACCACCAATGGTGGTCTTTCTTCTAGGAGCAGTTCTTCGAAAATCACCGGTTCTATTGGTCATCTCTTTTCACCCCAAACTCAAAACTTCAAATAATGAAAAACTTAGGGAAGAGTTTAGAATTTTGATGTTTTGAGGTTTAAGAATTTAAGAACTAGGTGAAATATGAGATGGGTCTTGGTTAATTTGTATGGGAGAAGAAAGAATTGGGTTTAATTTAAGGAATTGGGTGAAGAAGAATCTTGGGAAAAACTAAGGATTTGATGTTATTTTGGAGAGGAGGTGAGTTGATCTTATGTTTTTGTGGTGAAAGAAGGTAGGATTTGATGATATATAGTGTTTTGGTTGATGAATTTCGGAGGTGGGGAGGCTATTGGTGCGTTTTAGGTAAAAACTTGCAGAAGAGGCTAAAAAAACTAGGTTAAAACATCCAAAACCGCCTCTCACAGCTTTCAAACCGGGTCCCCGGTTTTGGCAAACCGGGTTCCCGGTTCCGCGTCGCTGTGACGGCGCGGAAAAATCAATTGTGGACTTTTTTTTTTTTTTTTCAAAACGCACCAAAACGCTGGACCCCAAGACGCGGGGTCAGGGATTTTACTCGCCGAAACCGGGTACCCGGTTCTGTGGAATGCGGGTTCCCGGATTTTCTCGATGGCGCGAGTCAAAACGCGCCAAAATGCAGCACCTCAAAACGCTGGACCAGAGAAATTTGAAGACAACAGCTCCGAAACCGGGTACCCGGTTCTGCCAAATGCGGGTACCCGGATTTGTGTCGATGGCGCGAATCAAAACGCACGAAAACGCAAGCCACCAAGACGCTGGGTCAGGGATTTTCAGAAATCACAGCACCAAAACCGGGTACCCGGTTTTGCCAAATGCGGGTTCCCGGTTCCGACGCTGTGACATTACCCCAAAACGCCAAGTGTTGCGTTAAAATGGTTGGTACCAGCTCCAAAACCGGGTTCCCGGTTTCTCCTGGACATCCAACCAATTTTTCTCCTATTTTCGCCTCATCGACCCCAAACTCAAGTCCTTTTTACCCCTGAAATCATCAAAAACAACTACCCTTCCTCATTTCTTAATAAAAACAATAAAATTACGAAAATCAAACTAATCTAAATTGCAAAAATGTAAAGACTCAGCTAATATACAAGTAATTGGCTTTTGTTTAACGTCGTTAAGCTCGACGGGTTACCTCACGCTTCTAAGGAGTCTCGAGGAGATACATGACCTCCCCGGGATGTGGATCTTCCGAGCGATTGGTATCTTCACCTCCATGGTATATCTTCAATCTGTGACCGTGATGTCTCCTCATTTGTGATAGTAAAATACACTCATGAGACATCATTTTAGGCTTATTTATTAGTTTATAGGTTGATTTTAGCTTAATTTAGTGCACTTTCCTATTTCGGGTCTTGATTTGTAGAATTATTATTTTTAGAGCATATTGGGTTTAATTGTTTATTTAGTGTGAAGCTTTAAAGATAATTATGGAGATTAATTAGAGTCCAAGTCAAAGACAACAACTTATGGAAGGAGATATGCATGGAAATTGGAGATAAGGAAATAATTGCTAAAAAGATGGAAAAGGAAAAGCTGCCTAAATCTGGAATTCTGCAAAGATAGGCGTTTTTACCTAATAAAGAGGCCGAATTTGGTAAATTACTCCTAAAGGGCCTAGATAATTCTGTTGCGATTCTTTTGGTATCTTGTGGAGCAAAATCGGACCAATAATAAAGAAGTTATGACCAAAACAACGCAGCAGTGTTTATCTTTATTTCCATACGAATTTGAGTTGGGCTAGGAGTCCATTACTTAACTTATCTCTAAAGAAACGAATTAGGTCAACCTCTAACCTATAAATACAGCCTCTTAACATTCTTAAATCATCCTTGGTGAAACCTTAAACCAAGAGGAAGCTTAGAACACAAGAGAGAAGTCTGGAAGGAGCTATCATCAACAATGTCTTCTTCTACCTTTAGATTTGTAATTTCTTTCTTTTCTTTCATGAACTAAATTTCTTTAGCTTAAGTGTTAGCATATATGTATGAACCCTAGTTTTGATTGACATCTATCTAATTTGGGAATTTAATGTTTTAAATAGAATTATAGTTTTTATTCTCTGTTTATGTGTTTGGATTTATATTCTGTGTTCTTGTGGACTGCAGCCATTAGAATTACCATCTAGTAATTAGGATACCATTGACAACGGTGTTTAATTACATGTTTAGCACATAACGTTTAGTTTTAGGTTTGATCTGACAACCCAACCTAGCTAGATAATCACTATGGTTGAGTCTTGTGACTCTTTACCAATTACAGGAAAAGTTTGCTTAGGAAGCCTTATTGACACAGGTAAATCCTATTTTAAACTACCGATAGCATATTGGGACCGATTAGGGAAATACTACATAATTCACCCTTACATGTTTAGAACGGCAAAACTAGTGGGGATTACATGCTAATAACTTAAGCTATATTCTCATATTACTTCTCTTTCATATTTATTTTCTGTCGTTTATATTCTTAGCTTTAGTTTATTAGAAAATCAAACAAAAATCTATTTGTCTTTACTTTTATTTGCGTTTAGTTGTTCTATCTTTATTTATTTGCACTTGCTATTTGCATAAGATTCTCCTAACCTCTGTAGTCTCTGCGGAACGAATCTTTATCTAAAACTTGCATACGATCTGTATACTTGCAGAACCGTGTAGTTCTAGGGTGTTTTTGCACTTTATTTACATCTTATTTTATCACACCCTAGGCCCCACCAAGTTTTTGGCGCCGCTGCCGGGGACTACATCGTTAGTCCTTGTGCATATATCTTGTGCTTTTATTTTTAGTTAGTTCTATTTTACGCTTTTTGTTTTTAGTATTTGTTTTTCAGATTTAGTTACAGATGGAGAACCCAAGGAGACTTGAGCTACCCATCGAATTTAGAGTAGAGCCACGAGGAATTCGCGCTCCAGAAATCCAAGCCGCTAAATTTAAACCTGATCCTGGGATGTTAACTCAGTTTGCGTCTCATGGATTATTCAGCGGAGATGCACATCAAGATCCGATCCGATATACTCAGAAATTCATGCAGATCTGTGATGCCTATATCGTAAGAGGAGTTACTAGGGAGCAAGTATATTACTTGATGTTCCAGTTCTTCTTGACCGGATGTGCAAGCGATTGGTATGATGCCCAATACCCTCATGTTATTCCAGATTGGGACAAGCTCCAAACAAGATTCCTAGACCGTTTTTATCCGGTTAGTAGACGTTTAAAAGAGATGTTGGAGCTTGAACAATTTATACAAAAAGAGGAAGAGAGTTTGGGTGAAGCATGGTTACGATTTACAGAGAAGAAAGCGAGGTGTCCATATCATAGATCCTCGCCAGAATATTATTTAACCTTGTTTTATGGAGGCCTTAATGATAAATCAAGAGATAAAGCAGATTCGGTAGGAAACGCAGGTTTTGTGTTGCTAGATCCTGTAGAAGCTGAGTTGGGGATGGAAAGAATTCTTGAGAACGAGAGAAGTTGGCCAAGGAAATCAGTAAAGGAGAACGATTCAGAATCTCTAAAGCTTAAGGAATTGGCTAGACAACTCGAAGAGCTGACAGAACAAGCCCGAACAATTGCTCAGGTGAATATGGTACGCACAATTCCTTCGTGTCTTGGTTGTGGATCAAGAAATCATGTGTGGGCAGGATGTATGAATAATCCAGCAGTAGCTTCCGTTCAATATCCTCAAGATAACTATTACTCGAATAGTTACAATCAAGAAAGCTACACTAATTATCAACAACCTCCACAACCTATTCAGAAAAAGGCACCCATTGTTAAGAAAACTTGTCAAGAACCGAAGAAAGATCCACCTAAACAATCAATGCAATTGGCAAAACAAGAACAACTCCAGAGTTTGACTTCAAGTATGACTAAATTAATGCAAAACGTTGAGAAGAAAATAAATTATAGCCAACAGAGAGTTCGAACTCAGGAGAAGGTTATAAAGCAACTAGAGCATACTATATCACAGATGGCGAGTACATTACAAACTAGGCCGAAAGGGCAACTCCCAAGTGATACTATTGCTCCTAGAGACGATTCTTGCCATGCAGTTGAATTGCGAAGTGGAAAACAACTACCTCCACCGAGACCAGAACAAGAACCTATCCCTATTCCAGAACAAAGGGGGGAAGAAATAATCAAAGATACAGTCAAGGAGGTAGTTAAACCGAAGAGTGTCCAAGCCGAGACACCTGATAAGACAAGACAACCAGTGGAACTCAATACACGCCCTCCACCACCATACCCTTCACGTGTCAGGAAGAAGGACAATGACCTGGAATTCAAGAAGTTCATTGACATGTTGAAGAAATTAGAAATCAATATACCCCTTGTTGAAGCTCTCAAGAGAATGCCAAGCTACATGAAATTTATGAAAGACATTCTCTCCAACAAGCGAAGTATAGAGACTGGGGAACCAATTGGATTACCTAGGGAGTGCAGTGCTATATGTCAAAATGAGTTGCCACCAAAACTAGAAGATCCCGGAAGTTTTACAATTCCCATCGGCATTGGAGAAAATTGGACCGGGAAAGCATTATGTGATTTAGGTGCAAGCATCAATCTCATGCCTAAATCCCTGTTCGAGAAGCTTAATATCGGAGAAGTAGTACCTACATCTGTGGTACTACAAATGGCGGATCGCTCCCTCTCACGACCAATAGGTAAAATTGAAGATGTTTTAGTTAACGCGGGCTCTTTTATTTTTCCTTGTGATTTTATTATCCTTGACTACGACGCGGATAAGAATGTCCCCATCATTTTGGGTAGACCATTCTTAGCCACGGGGCGTACACTAATTGATGTTGAGAATGGTGAGTTGATCATGAGAGTACAAGGCGAACAGGTACGATTTAATGTGTTTCAAGCTATGAAATATCCTAAAGCGAAAGACGAGTGCTTCAAGGTAGATGTCATCGAAAAAATTACGCAAGAAATCTTCAATGAAGAAAGCTTAGAAAATGATCTTGACAAAGCCTTAGCACCTGAAACACCAGAACTCGAGATTCCCCCTGAAGATGTTGCTGCATTAGGGTTTAACATACGAGAACTACTTCGAGAGCCCGGTGACATTGAACCAATGAAACAACCATCTATAATATGTCCACCTGTTCTCGAAGAAAAACCACTTCCAGATCACTTACGCTATGCATATCTAGGTACGAACAAAACTTTGCCTGTTATTATTTCTGCTAACCTTTCAGGTCCTCAAGAGGAGAAGCTACTTCAAGTACTTCGCGCAAACAAAGAAGCAATCGGATGGACTATTGCTGACATCAAGGGAATTAGTCCTTCCGTTTGCAAACACAAAATCATTCTTGAGAACGAAGGTGGGCGATCTATAGAGGGACAGAGAAGACTCATGCCAGCTATGAAAGAAGTGGTGAGGAAGGAAGTTATCAAGTTGTTAGACGCAGGAATTATCTATCCGATTGCTAGCAGTGATTGGGTTAGTCCAGTGCAGTGTATTCCTAAGAAAGGAGGTTTTACCACCACCCTTAATGATCAAGGCGAAGCCATACCATCAAGACCAGTTGTGGGGTGGCGCGTGTGCATGGACTACCGGAGGCTGAACAAAGCAACAAAGAAAGATCACTTCCCGTTACCTTTCATTGATCAGATGCTAGACAAGCTTGCTGGGAGAGAATATTACTGTTTCCTAGACGGATATTCGGGTTATAATCAGATTTGTGTGGATCCCCTTGATCAACACAAAACAACTTTTACATGTCCGTTTGGTACTTTTGCTTATAGAAGAATGCCGTTTGGTTTATGCAATGCACCTGCCACGTTCCAGAGGTGCATGATGGCTATATTTTGGGACATGATTGATAAATATTTGGAGGTTTTTATGGATGATTTTTCGGTGTTTGGAGACAGTTTTGATGATTGTTTGAGGAATCTTGAGAAAGTCCTTGTGAGATGTAGAGAAAAAGATCTTGTGCTTAATTGGGAAAAATGCCACTTCATGGTTCAAGAGGGAATTGTGTTGGGACATAAAGTTTCGAAGGCAGGGATGGAGGTTGATCGTGCTAAAATTGAAGTTATCAAAACACTACCACCTCCGGTTTCTGTTAAAGGAGTGAGAAGTTTCTTGGGTCACGCAGGATTTTATCGACGATTTATTAAAGATTTTTCCAAGATCGCCAAACCGCTCTGCTCTTTACTTGAAAAGGATACTCCTTTTAATTTTACTGAAGAATGTCTTCAAGCGTTTTTGACGATTAAGGAAAAACTGATCTCTACACCTATTGTTATACCTCCTGATTGGAACGCTCCGTTTGAACTTATGTGCGATGCTAGTGATCACGCTATGGGTGTTGTGTTGGGACAGAGGAAAGACAAGATTTTCCACACGATTTATTATGCGAGTAAGACTTTCAACGCTGCCCAGATGAATTATACAGTAACGGAGAAAGAGATGTTGGCCGTGGTTTACGCTTTCGATAAATTTCGTCCCTATCTGGTTGGAAAGAAAACTATTGTATACACGGACCATTCAGCTATTAGGTACCTCATGGAGAAAAAGGACGCTAAGCCGCGTCTCATTAGATGGGTACTATTGCTTCAAGAATTCGACATAGATATTCGAGACCGAAAAGGATGCGACAATCAAGTTGCTGATCACTTATCAAGGCTCGAAGGATCTAATGCGAACAAGGAACCATTGTTGGTTAAAGAGGTATTCCCTGATGAACAACTTTTTGCTATTAAACGTGCTTTTGTGCCATGGTATGCAGATCTAGTCAACCTCATTGTGAGTGGTGTCTTTCCCAAAGATTTCCACCCACAACAAAGACAAAGATTGAACCACCAGGCCAAACAGTATTATTGGGATGAACCATACCTCTGGAAGATATGTAGTGACCAAGTGGTTAGAAGATGTGTACATGAAGGTGAGATGGAGAAAATTATTGAAAGTTGTCATAGTTCACCTTACGGAGGTCACTTTAAAGGCGATAGAACCGCAGCTAAAATTCTTCAATCCGGGTTCTATTGGCCAACCATACACAAAGATTGTCACAGTTTCGTCCAGTCATGCCACAGATGCCAAAAAACTGGTAATATATCAAAAAGAGACGCAATGCCGCTTAATAATATTCTTGAAGTTGAAATCTTTGATGTATGGGGAATAGATTTCATGGGACCTTTCATCACTTCCTATGGAAATGTTTATATTTTGCTTGCAGTAGACTATGTATCAAAATGGGTAGAAGCAGTGGCAACACCAAAGAACGATGCTCAAACAGTGATTAAATTCTTAAAATCAAACATCTTTTCAAGACATGGTACGCCACGTGTTCTCATCAGTGATAAAGGTACCCATTTTCTTAATGCTCCCGTGAGACATTTTCTTAAAAAGTTTGGAGTGAAACACCGTACTTCAACCGGTTATCACCCACAAACTAACGGTCAAGCTGAAGTTTCCAACCGGGAAATCAAATCTATTCTTGAGAAGACCGTGAATAAATCAAGAAAAGACTGGTCTTTAAAGCTAGATGATGCTCTCTGGGCATACAGAACAGCATTTAAAACACCAGTTGGGGCATCTCCATATCGAATGGTCTACGGTAAAGCGTGTCATCTACCGATTGAACTTGAAGCTCGAGCCTACTGGGCTATTAAAACTCTGAATCTAGACCCAGACTTGGCCGGGAAGCAAAGGATGATGCAGTTGAACGAATTGGAGGAGCTCCGTTATCATGCCTACGAAAATTCACGTCTCTATAAGGAGAAAACAAAGCAATGGCATGATAAAAGACTCCGTCCAAAGCATTTTGAGATTGGACAGAAGGTTTTATTATACAACTCTCGATTTTCGAACTACCCAGGAAAGCTTAAATCCCGTTGGGGAGGACCGTACATTATCACCAAAGTCACACCGCATGGAGCGATTGAGATTGAAAATCCAGCCGAGCAACGGACATTCATGGTGAATGGCCAGCGTTTGAAGAGATACTATGACAGTGAGGACTTTGAGCAAGGAGAGAAAATCTACCTTGTCGAATGCGCTTAGCCTGAGGTACACGTCTAACTCAAAGACGTTAAACAAAAGTGCTCTTGGGAGACACCCCTTGTTTTAATTGCTTTTTAGATTAGTTGTTTTTGCTTTGTAGTGTTCAGTTTTTAGTTAGTGTAAATTTTTAATTGTGTTTTCAAGCTAATGGGAGAGAAAGGTAGTGTGTTATTGTGCAGGAAACGAGTTTGGGGTCAAAAGGAAAAATCTGGAGGAACTTCAAGTCTGGCGCGGACTACCCCGCGGACTACCCCATGGTCCGCAGGGATGCACCGCGCCCCAAAAACCCGTACCACGGGTTGGCTATCTCGGGTTTTATCCAGAAGGTCGAAAAAAAAATCGCGGGGCATGGCGCGGTACACCGGACCCCTGGTCCGCGACCCAAAAACCCGTACCACGGGTTGGGTACCTCGGGTTTTTTGACGGACATGCTGCGGACTACCCCCTGCACCGCACCCCTGGTCCGCGACCCAAAAACCCGTACCACGGGGTGCTAGCTCGGGTATTATCCAGTAGGTAAAAATTTTGGAGCAACAGAAGCTGCGGTACACCGCGGGATATGTCCGGTGCACCGCAAGAGGCGGTTTAAAGAAGGAATTCTTTTCCTAATCAAACTCTTACCTTATGAGATTAACCCTAGCCTTCCATCCACGAATTTTTCAGACCCAAACCCTATATAAACATCTTAAAGCTTGTGCAAACCTTCACCATTAACACAACAACTCATCAAATCCTCTCCATCATCTTCCATAAACACAATCCTTCATCAAATTCATCACACTACACCATCAAAACACCATCAGATTCAACAAGCTTTAAAGTTTTCTTCCAAGATCAAATCCAATAACCTTTCTCTTCCATCAATTCCAAGCAACAACATCAAGCTAAAACCAATTTTCCTTAAACTTTTAATCCATCCTTGGTATAACTTGAGTTGTGGGTGAATCAAGTATGACTAACAGATCTGAAGCTATGGAATACAAGAGAAAGTGTTCAATCCTTGGGAAGAATAAGAAATTGCCTGGAGCTACCATTGAAAAACCCATCAATATTGATGAGGTTTCTGAAGAATCAAAAGAACAGGCACCTGAACAACCACTACCAAAGAAGAGATTAACTGCTAGAATGTCCACACCATCAAGGAGGCCTTTAGACAAGATAAAAATCCAAGACCAAGGTTCTTCTACCTCTTCTTCTAAAATTGCTTATGATCTTCCTCCTTGGGCTATTCAGTTACAGAACGAAGTTGAAAGATTACGTGAAGATAACAAAGACCTTTGGGTAGAAATCATGCAATTGGAAACAAGGGTAGATAATTCGACCTTGTACAAGGATATAGATGATTACACCGATCCCTCAGCTTCAGAAGATGAGGATGATATGATGGATCTCTATGGCCAGCCAGGTAAGTCATTCTAATTTTTTCAATAGCTTGAATGCATTAGGTAGTTTAGTTAGTTTTATTTTAAATTTTATTTCATTCTTGAGTCTTTTTCGAGTCGTGGGGACACGGCTCACTTTTGAGTTGGGGGTGGGGATTCGTTGTCCTCATCTTCTTTTTGTTTTTGCATAAAATTTAAAATTTTTAGGTTGAATTAAGGCATAGAATATCTTGAATGTACCTATTTGAGCATGATTTTATTAGGTCAATGATAGTAAGTAGTATGCTTTTGAAAGATGCAAACAAATTTGTTTAGCATGCATGTATGAAAACAGGAAATAAAGGATAGAAAAGTTAATGAGCAATGCTAAGAAATCACGTTGAAACTTAGGGATAGTTATTTGGTGTGTAGAACGTGAGGTTTAAAATTAGTTGAAAACCCACTTGTCTATGAACTATTAGTGAAAAAGTAACGAAATCCGGTAGTTAGAAAAATGACTAAGGCAGTTCTTTCATGATAAAACACTTGAAGCCTTTAGACTTTCTCACCCTTTTGTTTGATATTGTTTGTTATTTATCCGTCTTAGCCCCTCTGAGCCTTTCTAAAGCTTTTTATTGAAACACATTATAATCCTTACCCTAGTTTTTAGGACTTATCTATATGACCCGCACTCAAATCGCAAAACCTGAGACACTCGTTTTAGAGCTTGAGTTTGGGGTGGTGGGTTTCATCATTAGGGAACTTTGGGAATTGGGAATTATCTTTGTGATTTTATTGATGATGAATTGTTATTATTGTAACCCTTTGCCGGGGTAATAGTGAATGGAAAAGAAGCTACGAGCTAATTTTGCCAACAAGGGCATAAAAAGAAAAAAAGAATATATATATATATATATATGAAAAGAGAAAATAGTGTGATATCTCAACATAAAAAGAGAATCATAACTATACAAAAGAAAAAATTGATTTGAAAAGAAAATATATATTCGGACCGGCAAAGTGGATTTTATATCATCAAAGGTTTTAATTGGGATTATTGGGGATGCACATTAAAAAAGCATAAATAAATTGGGTTGAGTGAGAACATCTTCGAGTGAAAACTCAAGCTCTAGGGCGATTCGTTGATGGCTAGTGAGGAGAGAGCCAAAAGCTCACTTTTCATTATCCAAATATACCACACCCGTCCTTAAGCCAAGTTATAACCAAGACCTTAGGATTTCTAACTACTAGAGGGAGAAACAATTGAGCTACTAGGTAATAGGTAAGTGGACCATTGGATGCTGTATTTGGGACCTATGAACAACCTATAGCCATTAACCTGAACTAAGTTATCATCCTCTCCTTCTGGCATTGCGAAATTAATCTTAGCTTGAATTTATGGATTGTTGATTACATGTATATTAGGCATATTTGTGCATTATTTCTTGAGCATTACTACATGAGATTTTTTTTTGGATTTTATGCTCTAGGATCATTCATTATATTTTGTTCTTGTTCTCCTCCGACTTCTTCTTGTTTATTTTGACTGCCCTACTGTTCTTTACTTTTATTATATCGGGACGATACAACTTTGAGTTGGGGGTCTTGATGTCTCCTCATTTGTGATAGTAAAATACACTCATGAGACATCATTTTAGGCTTATTTATTAGTTTATAGGTTGATTTTAGCTTAATTTAGTGCACTTTCCTATTTCGGGTCTTGATTTGTAGAATTATTATTTTTAGAGCATATTGGGTTTAATTGTTTATTTAGTGTGAAGCTTTAAAGATAATTATGGAGATTAATTAGAGTCCAAGTCAAAGACAACAACTTATGGAAGGAGATATGCATGGAAATTGGAGATAAGGAAATAATTGCTAAAAAGATGGAAAAGGAAAAGCTGCCTAAATCTGGAATTCTGCAAAGATAGGCGTTTTTACCTAATAAAGAGGCCGAATTTGGTAAATTACTCCTAAAGGGCCTAGATAATTCTGTTGCGATTCTTTTGGTATCTTGTGGAGCAAAATCGGACCAATAATAAAGAAGTTATGACCAAAACAACGCAGCAGTGTTTATCTTTATTTCCATACGAATTTGAGTTGGGCTAGGAGTCCATTACTTAACTTATCTCTAAAGAAACGAATTAGGTCAACCTCTAACCTATAAATACAGCCTCTTAACATTCTTAAATCATCCTTGGTGAAACCTTAAACCAAGAGGAAGCTTAGAACACAAGAGAGAAGTCTGGAAGGAGCTATCATCAACAATGTCTTCTTCTACCTTTAGATTTGTAATTTCTTTCTTTTCTTTCATGAACTAAATTTCTTTAGCTTAAGTGTTAGCATATATGTATGAACCCTAGTTTTGATTGACATCTATCTAATTTGGGAATTTAATGTTTTAAATAGAATTATAGTTTTTATTCTCTGTTTATGTGTTTGGATTTATATTCTGTGTTCTTGTGGACTGCAGCCATTAGAATTACCATCTAGTAATTAGGATACCATTGACAACGGTGTTTAATTACATGTTTAGCACATAACGTTTAGTTTTAGGTTTGATCTGACAACCCAACCTAGCTAGATAATCACTATGGTTGAGTCTTGTGACTCTTTACCAATTACAGGAAAAGTTTGCTTAGGAAGCCTTATTGACACAGGTAAATCCTATTTTAAACTACCGATAGCATATTGGGACCGATTAGGGAAATACTACATAATTCACCCTTACATGTTTAGAACGGCAAAACTAGTGGGGATTACATGCTAATAACTTAAGCTATATTCTCATATTACTTCTCTTTCATATTTATTTTCTGTCGTTTATATTCTTAGCTTTAGTTTATTAGAAAATCAAACAAAAATCTATTTGTCTTTACTTTTATTTGCGTTTAGTTGTTCTATCTTTATTTATTTGCACTTGCTATTTGCATAAGATTCTCCTAACCTCTGTAGTCTCTGCGGAACGAATCTTTATCTAAAACTTGCATACGATCTGTATACTTGCAGAACCGTGTAGTTCTAGGGTGTTTTTGCACTTTATTTACATCTTATTTTATCACACCCTAGGCCCCACCAGACCGTTAACCATAAAGGTACGGTTCTCTAGCGGATGTTCTATTTCTATCGCCCCATGAGGTGTAACTTTGGTCACAATGTATGGACCTGACCACTTAGATCTTAACTTACCCGGATAATTGCTGAACTTTGAGTTATACTTTAATACTCTTTGCCCCACTTCAAAGTTCTTTGGACGAATCCGATTGTCATGCCATTTCTTTGTGTTTTCTTTGTAAAGTTTGGCATTTTCATAAGCATGCAACCGGAATTCGTCAAGTTCATTAAGCTTCCTCATACGATTCTTTCCGGCTAAGATAGGATCTAAGTTCAACTGCGCAATTGCCCAATAGGCACCCATTTCAAGCTCTAAAGGTAAGTGACAAGCCTTACCATACACCATACGATAGGGAGATGCTCCAACTGGAGTCTTAAACGCAGTACGATAGGCCCGCAATGCATCATCTAACTTCATTGACCAATCTTTTCTTGTAGGACCAACGGTTTTCTCCAGGATTGACTTGACTTCGCGGTTCGATACTTCAGCTTGACCATTGGATTGTGGATGATATGCAGTAGATACACGGTGTCTAACTCCATACTTCTCTAGAACAGTCTTCAGATATTTATTAACGAAATGAGATCCCCCATCGCTAATAATTACTCTAGGTGTGCCATGTCTAGTAAAAATATGTGATTTCAAGAACTTGATCACCACTCGTGAATCATTAGTAGGTAAAGCCGCCTCTTCTACCCACTTAGACACATAATCAACGGCTAATAAGATATAGAGGTTACCATTTGAAGGAACGAAAGGACCCATAAAGTCTATGCCCCACACATCGAATATCTCAACCTCTAACACATTATTACGCGGCATCTCATCCCTCTTGGATATGTTTCCGGTAAACTGGCATCTCGTACATTTCTTAACATATTCATGACAATCTTTTATAAGAGAGGGCCAGTAAAAACCTGATTGAAATACCTTCGCAGCAGTTCTGTCTCCTTTGAAATGTCCTCCATATAATAAATCATGGCATCCAGCTATAATGGCTTGAGTCTCTTCCCTTGCTACACATCTTCGTATCATTTGGTCAGCACAAACTTTATAGAGGAACGGATCCTTCCAAAAGAACTGTCTAGCACGATGAGCTAACCTCTTTCTCTCTTGATAAGTAGAACCTTCAGGAAAAACACCACTCACCACTAAATTCGCAATATCTTCATACCACGGAGCCTCATAATCTCGAACAACGAATAAAATCTCATCAGGAAACTCTTCTCTAACTGCTTCAGTACCACTATTCATCTCTGAACCCTCTAAACGCGATAGATGATCTGCAACCTGATTCTCACAACCCTTTCTATCTTTGATCTCTAAATCGAACTCTTGAAGCAATAACACCCATCTGATTAACCTTGGTTTCGCATCTTTCTTCTCCATAAGAAATCTGATCGCGGAATGATCTGTATAAACAATAACTTTCGCTCCAAGAAGATAAGAGCGAAATTTATCAAACGAATAGACAACTGCTAGCAACTCCTTTTCTATAACTGTGTAATTGATCTGAGCACCACTAAAAGTTTTACTAGCATAGTAAATTGAATGAAAAACCTTCTCTTTCCTCTGTCCTAATACAACTCCCATACACAAATCACTCGCATCACACATAACTTCAAACGGTAAATTCCAATCTGGAGGTAACACTATAGGAGCAGAAATAAGCTTTTCTTTGATTGCTTTGAAGGCCGCTAAACAAGCTTCATCAAAAAGGAATTTGCAATCCTTTTCGAGTAAGTTGCATAACGGTTTAGCAATCTTAGAAAAATCCTTAATAAAACGCCTATAAAAGCCAGCATGGCCAAGAAAACTCCTTACCCCTTTAACAGAAACAGGAGGGGGAAGAGTTTTAATTACCTCTATCTTTGCTCTATCAACCTCTAATCCAGCACTCGAAACTTTGTGACCCAGAACAATACCTTCGCGAACCATGAAATGACACTTCTCCCAGTTTAACACCAAGTCTGATTCCTTGCATCTAACCAACACTTTCTCCAAGTTATCCAAACACTTATCAAAATCATCACCAAACACGGAGAAATCGTCCATAAACACTTCTAGGAAATTATCAATCATATCCCAGAAGATGGCCATCATGCATCTTTGAAAAGTAGCGGGAGCATTACACAACCCAAATGGCATTCTACGATATGCAAATGTACCAAATGGGCATGTAAAGGTAGTCTTATGTTGATCTTCTGGAGCCACGTAAATCTGATTGTACCCGGAGTAACCATCCAAAAAGCAATAGTACTCTCTTCCGGCTAATTTATCTAACATTTGATCGATGAAGGGCAAAGGGAAGTGATCTTTTCTGGTGGCCTTGTTCAGCTTTCTGTAATCCATGCAAACTCTCCAACCTACTACCGTTCTTGAAGGAATCGCCTCATTTTTATCGTTAAGAATTGTTGTCATTCCTCCTTTCTTTGGTACACACTGAACCGGACTCACCCATTCACTACTCGAAATGGGATAAATAATCCCCGCATCTAAAAGCTTGATCACCTCTTTCTTCACCACATCCTTCATAGCTGGCATTAATCTTCTCTGACCTTCAACTGAGCGTGCATTAACATCTTCAAGAATGATTTTGTGTTGACAATAGGATGGACTAATGCCTTTGATATCAGCAATTGTCCAACCTATTGCTTCTTTGTTGGCTCTTAACACACGCAACAGTTTATCTTCTTGAGGACCTGTTAAATTAGCTGAAACAATAACAGGGAGAGTTTCATTAGTACCCAAATAAGCATACCTCAAGTGTGCTGGCAATGGTTTTTCTTCCAACTCCGGAGGAGATTCAATTGAAGGCTTCTTTTTAGGAATAATCTCCCCTGGTTCTCTCACAGGTTCATAGGCAAGACGCCTATACTTCGGATTTTCAGAATTTAGAGCTGCCACTGTTTCGGTAAGCTCCTCCATCATCTCAGGTGAATCTAACGTCAAAGCAGCCTGCAAGATATCATCAAAATTTAAGCAATTAAATACCTCTTGCGATGCTTGCTCTACTACATCCATTCTGAAGCAATCTTCCTGAGAATCTGGGAATTTCATAGCTCGAAATACATTGAATTTCACTTCCTCATCTTGTATCCTCATCGTTAATTCGCCATTCTCTACATCGATCAATGTCCTCCCTGTAGCTAGGAAGGGTCTACCCAAAATAATGGGGACATTTCTATCTGCATTGTATTCAAGAATTACGAAATCAACAGGAAATATAAGTGTACCTGCCTTAACAAGGACATCCTCAATACGGCCTTCAGGATGAGCAAGAGACCTGTCCGCCATTTGCAAGACCATAGAGGTAGGTCTTGCATTTCCAATTTTAAGCTTATCAAAGACTGACTTGGGCATCAAGTTGATGCTTGCCCCCAAGTCACATAACGCCTTTCCTTTCCATTCTTCTCCAATTGAAATCGGAATCGTGAAACTCCCCGGATCAACTAACTTTGGAGGTAATTTACTCTGGCAAATCGCACTACACTCTTCCGGAAGGCCAATCATCTCATTATCACAGTAAGGCCTTTTGTTAGTGAGGGCCCTCTTCAAAAACTTCGTATACTTAGGAATATCTCGAATCGCCTCAAGTAACGGAATATTAATACTCAAACCCTTCACTCTATTAAAGAACTTCTGAAAATCAACCATATCACCCTTTTTCTGAACTCGCGATGGAAACGGTGGTGGAGGGCGATTGCTTACAATTTCATCTTTCTTTTTCAGAACTTCTCTTGGTCTTTCGATTTCTTCAACCTCACTATCTTTCTCATTCTCTTTCTCTTTCTCACCCACTTCCTTTTCTTTTCTTGGAACTTCTTTCTCTTTCATAACGGAAAAAGGAGGTGGAGGAAGGTTCTTACCACTTCTTAATGTAACAGCCTTGCAATCTTCACGTTGTGTTGGATTTTCCGTATCGCTAGGAAGTTGCCCTTGTGGACGTTGATTCAGCTGTTTATTTATTTGACTTAGCTGATTCTGGAAAATCTTCATATTCGCTTCAGCTGCGTTCTGACGTTCCAAAGCTTGTGTTTGAAGAGCAATCAAATTTTCAACGGTTTTCTGTAGGGTAACTACTCCTTCCTGTGGATGGGCAGGTAGAGCTTTCTGGTTTAAATTCTCATCGTAGGTATTCTGAGGAGCTTGTCTTTGCACATAATTGTTTTGATTCTGTCCTCCTTGATGATTGTTGTGTGGTCTTGGATTATAGTTGTTGCCTTGAGGACGCGGCTGATACGCGTAAGTAGGATTGGCTGCCCCATTGGGATTTGAGTATTGAAACCCAGGATGGTTTCTGTTAGGCTGATATCCATTACCACTTGAATTGAAATTACCTCTATTGGACATAAAATTCACTGATTCTTGGTTATTCGGACAACTTTCCTCATCATGATCATCTATCTGACAAATTGAACACATATACACCTCTTGTGCAGCATGCACAACTACCTTCTTACCCGAAAAACCTTCTTTTACAGCTAAAGTAAGCTGCTTCAACTGTTGCTCTATAGTATTCTGAATTTTATTCTCAAATGTAGCAAATTTCTCTTCTATGTCAACATTATTCACTCTCTTAACTGGTGTTCTTACTGAGCTCCACCCAACTTCATTCTTGACTGTTCTCTCTAAAATGATCTTGGCATGAGCGGGTTGAACTTGAAGAAAACCTGCACCACATAGCGTATCCAACTTCTCTCTCGAAGTTCCATCAAGGCCTCTATAAAAGATCTTTAACTGTTGTTGTTCTGAAAAGCCATGATTAGGAACTTTACGCAAACACATCTGAAATCTTGTCCAACTCTTACCCACAGTTTCCTCATACTCTTGACGGAAATGTGTCAATTCTAGTTCAGCATCTAACCTCATGTTACTTGGGTAATACCTGTCAAAGAAAGCAATTTCTAATTGGTCCCAATTAGTAATCTTCGTAGGATCTTGCGTATCGTGCCATTCACTTGCTCAATCAATGACAAAGAATTTAAAAGCAGCAAAATACATCTGTTTTCTTGAAACCCCTTGTGTGATATAAGAATCACATATCTGTTTGAATTTCTGTACCGCTCTAAGAGGATCTTCCGATGGTCTTCCGCGAAAATTTCCAAAGTTTTGGAACTGAGCTAGCATACCCGAATCTGGACGGAATCTCGGAACATCTATATCTGGAGCACCTACTCCTATAGCAGGAGCACGGAATGGAACTTCTGGAGGACCATTAGTAAACCACGGATCTTGATTCATCACTATCTGGACTGGAGGATTAGGATTCGCTGGTGGAACTGGAGGAATAACACCTGGAGCCAAAGGTTGGCCATTTGCGCCTAGTTGATTATCTTGAAGATTGATCTCTTCCATTCTGTTACTTAACTCTTCTACCTCTAAAGCTTCTCGTTCTCTTCTTCTTCTGTTTGCAAGTCTGATCAACGATTCTGGATTACTAAGGATCGGAGGTGCTGGCTCTAGATCCTTGAATAGTCTTCTTCGCATACACCAAACCTAAAAACCTGAAAAAGCTAACAAACAAAAAGCGTAAAACTGATAAAATAAAATAAATGCACTTATCACTAAAGGATAAACACCGTGGTCACACGCTACCGTCCCCGGCAGCGGCGCCAAAAACTTGGTGGTCCTTTGTGTGTTCTAAAAATAAATGCAAATGCTAATCGAACCACAACCGCAAGTGTACGGTTGTCCCAAGTAGTATGTAGGATAATACAGATTCGTTCCAAGGACGGATGGTTGATCACAATGTTTAGCAAGTAGTGATTGATGCACTTATGAAAATAAAAGACAATAAATTGTTTGTTTGGTTTTGTTGATTAAAGCTAATGAATAAAAGACAAATAGTAAAATGCAAGTAGAAGCTAAGACGCAAGTAAAATAAGTGAAAACGCAATATGAGATGTAGTACTTGAGAACGCAAGGATCCTCCTAATCTTACTTCCTAACTTATGTTGTTTAAGGGCTAAATCGGTCAATTACAATGGTCGGGATTCTAAATTCCTTATACCCCCGTCAGGGTGGACTATAAGGCGATCCTAAAGTGTCACTAGTCCCGTCAGGGTAAATATGATCCACCGTTGGATGATTACGTGTTTTACCTCATTGTCCTTAGAATTAGCTAAGTTCGTCAGAATCAATAGCTTTTATCCTAGATTGAATAATTAATTCTATACCTAAACCCTCCGTCAGGATGATCCACACGCCACTTATGTGGAATAGCTTAGATACTAATACCTAATCTTAGTTCGCGACTCTAAAATCAGTAAATAATCACAAATTATCGAAAAGAGTAATAAACCCAATCTAATTTAATTTAATATAAACCCAAATTCAACATTCGTTATTTCATAAAATTAAGATTCACCAATTGTTTGTTCTCAAGCACTATTAAAAACTTAGCTCATATTAAAATTAAAAACTAAATTAAAAGAAAGGGAATTCATATTGTTTACAAAATTAAAATATAAAAAGAACCTAATTTCCGGAATTGGAATGACTATGAACGGAGCTATAGACCCACTCCAGCTCTTGTAGCTTCTTCTTTCTTCCTTCTATTGCTTCTCTGGTGTTTTTAATCTTATGGAATGTGAATTGTATGAAAAAATAGAAGTCCAGACCTCCTTTTATAAGCATAAATTCGTTCCAGGGCTTGGACCAGAAAATAGAATATTAATTAAATGTCCAAGCCCACTTTCTAAGCCCAAAATCCCGTAACTGCTGATACACCTTCACTAAAACGGCTTTTTCCGATGCGTTATGACTCCGATTGACCTCATTCCAGTTGCTAAAGTTCCGTAACTCGATAAGGAATGTTTTCTCTTCAAAGGTCAGCGGCTAAATCATCGCTTAAGCACCTCGAAATCAGCAATCTATGGCCTGGAAAGTGGATTTTCAGCTCTAAAAATAATATCTTCGGGATTTGTCTTCAAGTCTTGACTCTAATTCACGATCTTTGACTTTCTCCTCGGATTCCTCTCCTAGCTAACATCTAAAACCTGTAAACTTTACACTAAAAATACCAATATTACGCGCAAAAGTTTAATAAATCAAAAATGCTAGAAATAAAAGAGGAAAATCATAATATTGCATATTTAGTCCAAAAGTCTATCAAATTAATTAAATAAACACCAAAAATGATGTCTCCCAAGGGTCGAAAATAAGAACAATTAGGGAGACATCAATATCCAGAAGAAGAGACGAGCTTGGAGTCTATAATTAGTCGATGATGAATGTTAATAACTTCATACCTTGCTTCAGATATCGATCGAGAAGTTTTATATTAACTATCTCAAGGATTTGGATAAAGGTTCAAGGATCAACTTGCTTCTCACAGTCTTCCGGAAACAGACACCAAGTCTGGACCACAGGGAGGTGCACTCCGGATTACTTTCTACCGCTCAACATTAGCATTATTGTTGTCTGTATTACTTAACCCCAAAAGATATGTAGCATTCTTCATCCGTTCTTCTTCTTGGTAACAAATGGAAATTAAATCTTTAATACACATTCTCTCTTTTTGAGTGTTATCATTCACTTTAATTTACTATTTTGGAAGTGAAAATAATGCCATGTGAACCAAGAATTTATTGGTTATATTTATGTACATGGAGTTAAGTTTGTTGGAGAGATTAACAAACTTAAGTAGGTACTCCCTACCACTTCTGACTCCATCATAATTGGCATTGATGAGATTTGAAAGATATATACCCGTCTCAGCCTTGTCAGAACTATTGAATTTATCTTCAATCTTAGACATGTAATCCTTGTCCAAATTACTAGATGAAATTCCTCCTCTAATATTATCTTTCATATAATTTTGCATCATGAGAAGATACAGTTAATTAGGCCTCTCCCATCTTGCCAAATTATTCCTTTGTAACAGTGTACTTTTCTCAATGAGTGTTACTCGAGGCAATTTGAAAGCAATGTCAAACTCCAACGTACCCAAATAAATTTAAATCTTTTGTTTTCAAGCCTTAAAGTTGTTACCAATCCATTTCTCAATGTTGATAAGACACAATATGTCTAAATGTGCATTATTGTCCAACATATTTACAATAAATAAATAATATTTAATGACATAGTGTCACTAAAAATTTGTAAAACCAGAAACACCTTTAAGAAAGACACTCACTGTATATTACTATTAATTTTGAATCGTGAATAGCTAAGCACAAAACTATGTAATAGTATATAAATACCACACCTTTAGGGAAAAATATTTACATATAGTACATATTTTTATAACTCACCATACAATAAATTATAAATAACCCAATATATTAATTCTTTGGAGTTATTCTACTTGTTTATGTATATAAACCACTACTGCTCACTTAATATAAATACTATAAACACGAAGACACTTTGATGATTCATTTAATATCATAAAATTAGAAAAAAATCACAAACTATTAGATATAAAAATATTATAGCCAATATGACGTATTCAACTTTTACCTTCATCAAATGACTATATTATACATATTTTTTTCATAAAATTAAGTTTTCTAATAAATCAAAACATAATCAAAATTGTTATTATATGGAAGGGAAAATATATTAATACACTAGTAGTGTTTAAATTGGGGGCTCTACTTTATATAAAGTTGAAAATATATTACATTATCAACTTTATATATATTACATTAATATATCAACTTAATTGTAATATATATAAATGTAATATATAATTGTGGAATATTAATATATAAATGTAATATATTTTCAACTTTATATAAATGTAATATATATAAAGTTTATTAATATTTATATATTACAATTAAGTTGATATATAAATGTAATATATATAAAGTTTATTAACATTATCAACTTTATATATATTACATTTGAATAAACTTTAACCGAAAAAATATAACTTACTCGAATTGGAAGATATCTTGATGAAAGAAACGTGTTTCATTGTCCATTCTCTAAACCCGTTAGTGTTCTTTGTCTTCAATAGGACTAGCAATCTTGATAGAATTTTTGTACAAAACAAGTGGTGATTTGAGAAGAGGGATTAAAACATATTTATAGTGTTGAACTCCTCCTCCTATACTTGAGTAGTTCAAAAGCCTGTAACATATAATTAATTTCAATAAATAGTCCTGAAAAATTGTAACACCACACAACCGATCCAATAAATTGAATTGGATTAATTCGTCATATTTAATAGTTTATTTAATCATTTATATTAACTTTCACGTGTCACTTAATAATACTAACTTATATGTGATTTGATTATCCTTTATTTAAGTTTAATATATCTCAAATATAAGATAAATTTCTTACACACATGCACAAGTTTAACTTGTGTATGTGTGTTTTTTAGAATGCATGGAAGACAAGAAATCATGAAGGTAAAGATTTGAATGAAGATTAGTGGATGGAGAGGATCCAAAGCCTTATTAGCTTAAAACTTAAAGATAAGAATTTTAGGCGCAATATTTATGATAGGAGAATTAATGATAATGGAAAGTTGGATGATGTTGTTTGATGATTATTTGTTATTGTTTAGTGACAGAAGTTTTTGCATATAAGTTTCTATAATTTGTAAGAACTCTATTTCTTGTGTAAAACATTGAGCTTTCCACTTTATTGCAATTCTTTTTTTTTTCTCATGGTAGAAAATTAAGTAGAGTTATGATTACATAGTTGAAATAAAAAAGAAAAGGAGTAGATAAGTGAGTAGTCATGCCATTCTTCTAGTTTAAGGTTTCGTCGGGTATATTTAGCAAGAGAATACGTTGTACCATTAAAACTTCTGTTGATGTGATCGATCTTCTAGTGTGGGAAACGTGCAATCATCTTCCAATTTCCACCGTAATTGGATAAAGACTCCACTTTATTCTAATTATCTATTGGTTGTAAAGTTAACAATTTGTTGAGCAAGGATTTAGTTTGTTGATAAAAAATAAATAAAAACTCTTTAGTTATTAAAATAGTAAAAATTATATTTGAAATTCTTGTTGATAAAATAAAATTATGATAAGTCATAATCTCATTTTATTCTCGTTATTTGTTGCAATAGAGATCTTATATTGCCGATGGACAATCGGCTTCACATGTGCACCTTGATTTTAGTCCTATAAATTGGAAAGGTTCACATTTGCAATTCCTAGGATGTCTAAATTTTATCATGGGAATAAAATTCATCCAAGTCTGACAATCAATAGAACCAACACCACAATCATCAATTTTCTCTAATGAAACTGACGGATTACATCCTTGTTCTGGTAGACATAAAAATCACAAAAACACAAAATAAGTAAATGTACAGTATCATGATTTTTTTATAATCCATCATATAATATGAAAAATAAAAAATATTTAAGACTTGGAAAAAATAATTTGTTGAAAACGATTTTATACCTTGAGAATATGAACTTGACATAATCGCAAAGAATATAAAAAAGGGAATCGAGGTTTTCATCATGATTGATTTTGATCCCTCTCCGTAAAATTTATAAAGATGATATATAATATCCATGAGTGTGGTTCTTATAGATGTCCATGTTCTCTCTCTCTCTCTTATAAATGTTTGTCTATTTTTCATTTTTACATATATTAGAAAAAACAAATAATTATAATACTTATTACAGAAATATCTTCATAAAGTGTATTGATATCTAAAGAAAAGTAATAATAAAAATACCTATTACGAAAAAAAAATTCATAAATTGTTTTTTTATCTTAAGAAAAACAAAAATAACAATACCTATTACATGAAGATCTTCTATAAAATGGTTTGATATCTTAAATATTTATTAAGAATTACAATAGTATTACACAAAGGGTCAATGAACTAAAAAATCAATATAATAATGTACTTGACCCAAAAAATTATTCATTGACTTACTATAACTACATTACCGATTTACCCTTCTACTACAATTAGAAAAGAAAAGTAAACAACGACATTAGATGAACTGAATTGATTATTCATGTTCCATACCCTTAAAAACAGTCCACCACGTTCTCACCCAAAAGTTATGCATGACTTCTCACCGTTTGAACGAAGCACTAGAGCGTAAAAGCAGAACGAAACAGTAGAGCGTAAAAGCAGAGCATACTCTAAACAGAAAGGCGCAACTCAAAGATTATAATATATTTAAAAATTGCTAGTTATAAAAAGAACAAACAATAATTTTTTTTAATATTGTAATATTTTAAATAATGGAGCGAACCTTGAGCATTAACGAGAGGATCTTTGATGCATAACAGAAGAATGAATCATTAGCGAAATGTCACGATGCAATTCAAGTGGATGTAAAATGCATGGTATGATGTGATGGGATTAGTCCCATTAAATATTAATTTGTTATTAACCATTATTTTTATATTTTTTTATAAACCAATACGAGAATATGTAAATGATGGACCTTGGGATAAATTAGAAGTTTTGTTACAAGACTGTACATGGTACTTCTAAATACATAAGTATGTTCTATTCCTGGTACAAACTAAAGGTAGGAAACACACGCTATGGACACTCATGGTATATGATAAGTCATGTGGTAAATTCTACCACTACAAGGAATAAAGTGCAATAAAATAGATGGGGTTCAAAGCAGATGAAAATGCATAAAAACTTATGAAGAAAGTGTTGAAAAGGGAGACAAATCATGAATTCGTGCACTAATACTGTAACCACCAAATCGACAATAATTAGTTTAAGTCTATATGTGATTCAATATGCAGCAATTTTTTATCAAATATAATTTTACGTGGCCGATACAAACAAACAGAGATCCATGAATATAGAGGTAGGACAGTAAACTGGTTGTTGTATGAGTGTAAGGTGCAGACATCGATAAATTTTTAAGAGTAGTCAATGATCAAACTATGTAATAATTTTAGACTATTATCAAAATTTGTAAGGATTTCTTCAAGTTTAAGTCTGCCTTGGATTTTTTGATGAATTTAGTTTCCTTTTTTACTATACATGTGACAAAAAACTATAAGTGACAAAATACTACAAGTGATAAATAATATGCACGTAAAATGTCAATGGGATGAATCCAATTTACATGTCAAATGGGATAAATTTGTTATGCTGATAATGGGACTAATCCCATCAACTACAACTTAATAAGACTGGTCCATTAGTCTACAAATAGAGACCTATATAGAAAACCATGGATCAAAACCTTATTTAATTAGTCCAGATAACACTCAAAAGATTAATCTCATAATTATACCTAACACACTCTAAAGAGATCACGCTAATATGTAAATATAACAACAACTAGGACAAAATTTGATGGGCTAAGTCCCTAAGCACAACAAATTGGATTGCTATAAAAAAGGACAAACGTGACAAAATCTGATGGGGTTCATCCCATCGACATGTCAATGGTATTCATCCTATTGAAAACTCAGGTAGTCTACTATTAAAAAGTAAAACAAAACCAACATAACACATGTAGTCTACTATTAAAAAGTAAAACAAACCCTAATAAAAAACAATTAGTCTACTATTAAAAAGTAAAACAAACCCAGCAGAAAGGTCACACAACAATCATTCTAGCACCTACAAAAATTTACACACACGCACACAGTCAGTGTTCTAAAAGGCGCAAGGTGCTACGCGGGCGGTCGACCACCTTCGAGCCCTTAGGGGATCAGACGGGCGCCTAGGCGGAGCCTAGGCGTTTTCTTGCTAGGTGTTTTTTATTTTTATTTATGAATATTATATATTATTAGTGTATTTTTTCAAAAAATACACACAATATACTTGAAAAAATAAAGAGAAACATTTGAAAAAGCTCACAAAATTTTATATATATATATATATATATATACATACATAACTTATACAATTTAGGTGAATGATAATCAACTATAGTTGATTTTTTTTGGATTTATACAGTTTATATAATTTTTTGTGTCAAAAAAAATAGATTTTTTTAAATTTTTGTATTAAAAAATAGACTTTTTTAATAATTTTTGCCCTCCAGACTGCCTAGGCGGTCATGTAGGCCCGCGTAGCTCCACCTAGGACCTTCTGGGACCGTATGATGACCTTCTAGCGGCTAGGCGGCCATCTAGGCAGATATTTAGAAGAGAGCGGATATTTCTACCTCCTAATAATACATAAAAGTAACAACGAAACTTCACAAAAGAAGAAAAAATCAAAGCACAAAGTTGAGCAACAAAGTTATACATTAGCAAAGTATAAAGAAGGAGAAGCAGAATAGTTAAACAAAAGCGTGATTAATCAAAAAAAAGTTAAACAATTAATGGTTGTTTGTTTAAGTTTATTTTAAAAAACATAGTTAATAAAACCTAGATTAATAAGTTTTATAATTCAAATTATAGTTAGAGTTCATTTTTTTTTATGTTTTGTTTACAGTCATGGTTCTTGGGTTTTTTGGTACTAATTTATTTTTGCAATATTGTTCATGTGTATAAATGATGAAATGAATGTTGACTTTTTTGTAAAATCACAGTTTATTATTTTTAGCGTCTAACTCCATAAGAGTTTCTCGTTTGTTTCTAAACCAACTTACAAATGGTTTCTAATCAACTTCAAAAACTATAAATAAGTCTTCGATCTTTGTGGACCATATATTTCAAGTTTGTTAGGTATATACCGATGGGATTGCAGAAAACTATAGATGTCTTATTTTGACGGATAAGATTGGAGTACTTATATTATGTTTTGATCCATTAAGAGTGTATGATATATGGCGATGTGATTAGTCCATGAACATATGCTGATGGGATTTTGACATTGTTTTTTACTAATGAGATTGCAGTAATTACATATTGTTTTGATCCATTTAGATTGTGTTGTGTTTTCTAATTGTATTGGTCTTACCCACATGTGGATTTGATTTTGACACTGTGCTATGATGCTTCAATGATTTCATTACATTTCCCTGTTTTTAGACTAATTGGATCAATCCCATTGAGTTAAACTTATTTGATGGGATCGAATATTTATAAGACACTTTGATGACATTTAATTGATGAGTGGACTTGGGCTTTTAATATTTACTTATTCTTTTAATTAAAAGCCCTAGTTCGAATTTATGAGTATAAAAGGGCTTTTGAACTTCTATTTTCACATACAATTCATTATTCACAAAGTCAGAACATCAGAGAAGAAGCAGAAACAAGGAAGAGAAGAAGCCAAGAGCTGGAGAAATATAACTTCTCCAATTCGCAGCCGAATCAACTCCTCAATTAGGTTTCTTATCTTTATTTCTGTAAAACAATTATGAATTCCTTTACTTTTAATTTCTTATTTTTTTACGATTATGAGCTAAATTCAATTAGTACTTGACAACGCATTAATGGGTTAAGCCCCAATTTATTTCATTTCATGTTTTTGGTTTTGGGATTTTTAAAATTGAAATCGAATTGGGTAATTAATATTTTTCCTTAATTTGATTTTATCAACTATTATTGAAGTAATTAATCAATAACGAGACTTAGTATTTAAGCTATTCCATTTAGTGGCGAATGGATCACCTTGACGGGGGGTCTAGGTACGGAACTAATTAATGAATGTAGGATAGAAATTATTTGACCTTGACAAGCTTAATTAATCTTATGGCCAATTGGGTAATTAGTAATTAATCATTCGAAGGTGGACTATATTCACCCTGACGGGGTTTGTAGCACCTAAGAAGAGCTCCTTAGTCCACCCTGACGGGGGTAAGGAGAATATCGAATCCCGACCATTATTATATACCGAATTCGTCCCTTAAACAATACATGGAATGAGTAGATTTAGGTGAAATCCTAGCGTTGATCAAGTACTACCTCTCATACCTCGCGTCTAGCTATTTTATTTACTTGCGTCTAATTTAATATTTACATTACTTTATTCTTTTAATTAATTGTCTTAGTTATACAAAAACAAAACAAACATTATTAAAACTATTTACTCGCTTTTACGTGCAATTATTCACTACTTGATAAGCATTAGAGTCAACCAATCCGTCCCTGAGAACGAATCTGTTTTATCACATATATTACTTGGGACAACTGTACACTTACAGTTGTGGTTCTCTTTTCCTTATTGCATTATTTTTAGAACACACAAGGGACCACCACATACAAATGGAGCTATATAAATAATACCATAGCACATGTGTCATACCACGTGTGCTTTCGACTAGAAGGAAGTGAAGAGTCGGTCCCTGTCTCTTCACTGTGTGATGCCTTTAATTGTTCCCTTATTACTTTTGACTATATCTTAATATTATGATTAGGTGTATTCTACTTTAACATATTACCAATGATCATGAAAAATTCGGTCTAATGGGAGAAGTCTAGGAAAGCAACCTAATCAATGTAAGAGGATCTAAGTGTAAAGGGAAGACTAAAATTGTGTATCAAAGTGTGTGCTTGCAGGTATACCGATCATGTAAGTCAATTAACGTGATAGTGAGACACATGAAATTATTTCAGTGAACTCTTTTGATCACATAAACGATGTGATATAAATTTAAAGGGGGTCAGAATTACTAAAATATGATACAACAAATTATTAGTCTAGGGTACTGAAGGATATGTAACGAATGAGAATTATTTGAGGAACTATGTACCCGAACATGTTATTAGTAACGTATGCTCGTATGCTTGCCTGTCACACGTTCTATTTGCCAAGTATGATGATTTCTTTAACGTATTGTGTAGAAGATATGAAACATTGGGGTGTAAGTACCTAGAGTACGATTATAACTTCATCATGGGCGAGTGGAAGAATGAAAGAAATAAATATAATAATATTTTATTATTATTATTATTTATTGTAAGTGCCCAAAAGAAGTTATAATAACTTAATTTCTTTTAATTTGAAATTAAAAAAGGAATAGGAGTTTTAAGTAGTTAAAACTCCTCATCCATATAAAGACAGAAGATTGGTCAATTAGAATTAATCTAATTCAGAAGAACGCTTCTCTTCTACTTTTCTTCTACTCTATGCAATTCACAAAATATACACAGATCAGAAATCACAAGGCTCTTAGGTTTTGGAAATAGAGGTTTCTCTTCCATTAAGAAGATCCACGGACGCAAGATCCTCTAATTCCGAATCGATTCAATTCTGCTACTCTTCAAGAGGTATTCCTTTTTAAACCTCTTGTTATGAATTCCTATATAATTAAATATTACAATATATAACTGGTCAGGATTCTATAATCCCTCAAAATGGTCAGAGTAGCTTATAAGGCAACCTCAACACTACCAAGGGACTTGGGTAAGGGGACCTTGCGCAGAGATCAGTAGTGAAATCAAAACCCTATTGACTATTTAGTTAGGAAAACCTGTCAGGATCACTACCGCACACTAGACGATTAAGTGTTGTTTTATATAATTGAATCCCCCGACAAGGTGACAATCAAACTACTAAGAATAGTCCTAACGTGATCAAGATTAGGGCTGTGATAAGTCAAACACAAAATACATATATAAATCAAAATCTCAAACCAATAAAACATAATCCCAAATAACATAAAACAGTAAAATAGTCTTCAAGGATTATACATAAGGCAAACCCAAGCTACGGGAATACTTGTTCATAATTTTAAAAGAAATAAAACTAAAGAGTTAACACATTACGAAAATGTTTAAGCCTAAAATCGAAGATAAGTTACTCTAATGTTAGAGTGGAAGGATGGAGAAGAGGATTTTGTGACTCTCTAGCTTCTTGTCTTCTTCTACTTGCTTCCTCTTGATGATCTCTACGTGTAATTACTATTAGGACTGAGCAAGCACATGTTTCTAAAGGTAAATAACCATATACATAGGTTTATGGACAAACTATAGGTCATGGGCTAGCTCTTAGAGTCTAAATCCAACTCAAATTCGTTTCCATTAATAAGTGGACTGGTTAGCCCATAGAGCTTGTAAAATTCATAAGTAATTCGTTACAACTTCAATCACTCAAAACCAGTCGCCACGCGAGGGAAATTCAAAGAAATTACTTGATATAAAAGGTCTCCTTCAAATTCAATGTCGATTTTATCAGGGCCGGCCCAAGCCCAAGACAACCAAGGCGGTCGCCTTAGGCCCCAAATATTTGAAGGCCATAATAAATAAATATATAGTATACTAATATATAGGTATTAAGACGTAGAAAAGTGACATAAGTACATTGGATAGTGTAGCGGTAATCCAACCTAACACTTTCACAGCGAGTTTGAAACTCGATGACTTCTGTTTTTTGTACATAAGCATTAATAAGGAAAAAAAAAACTATGACTTCTGTTTTTTGTACATAAGCATTAATAAGGAAAAAAAAAACTATTCATCACATTAGAGCTGATTTGGATCATGCTAAAGCCCATCTACCTAGCAACATTAAAAAATATATATATTATTCATCATATAAAATATATATTATTCATCATAAAAAGAAATGATATATAAATTTAGAAGAAAAAAAAGTTTTCTTTCTAGATTTTGTATAATTAGTTATATTTAATTTTTATACATGTTTCAAAAATAAATTATATTATTTTTATATATATGTCACACGTTTAATTGAATCTACATAAAAATATAAAAAAAGTTTAAAAATAATAATCAAAACGAATAATTATTAGAAAGAAATTTGTCAAATAAATAGATTCAATTGTTCTATAATATTTTATTCACAATCTTTTTATATAATTGTGTACTATAATATCACAATTTTTTAATAAATACTTATTTTGTTATTAAATTATTTATATATGATTTGTTTGGTCAAAATATGATATTTTTCTTATTTATATTGAAAAATGCCCTATTTTTATTTTTCGCTTTAGGTATCCGAGACGCTCGGTCCGGCCCTGGATTTTATGCAACGGATACTACACATTCTAAATTAGGCCAACAACTTTTGGCATCTTTTGTATTTTCCAAAACAGCTTATTCTGCATTTTTAACTCTTGATTTCGTCTTGGATCTTCTATTCTCAACTTCTTAACATTGATTTGGCATTTAATATCATCATTGTACTTAAGAGCTTCACATTTAATACATAAAATACACTAAAAATGCTCTAATAGTAACAAACCACCAAAACAAGGCAAGAATTGAGATACTAACAATAAATCGGAAAAATCCCCTCAGCTAAGCACATAATACACCTAGAATGATGTATCAAAACTATATTATTATATCACAAATATGGAGACATCAAGACACCCAACTCCAATTTGTCTCGTCCCGACACAATAAGAAATAAGAACATAAAATATATTGGCTAAGTGAAGTTCAACATCGAGGAAAGAAGATAGATTAATGTGTGTAATAATCCCGAAGAAACTACTTAGCAAGTATCATGTAATAATATCTACAAACTAAATCATATATATACACTTATCATTTAAACAATCAACACGGTTCAGTTTCAAGATTAGATTAGTTTTGAAATGCACGAAGAATAGGTCTTCTACTTTTTTTGATATGAGGCTATAAAGTGTTCATCGATCATACCTTAGTCTCCAATGATCCATCTAACTACTCTCTATTGGTCCAGTTTCTCCTAGATCACAGTGTCAAGAATCATAAAGTCTTTAAGGTTGTAATGTTATTCTTAGGGATGGTATGATCGTATATTTTGATCATGAAGAGTGAGCTTTTGGCTCTCTCCTTACTAGCCATCAACTAATCTACCTAGAGATTGAGTTATTCTGATAAATGTTTTCACTCAACCCAAGTTTGATGCACTTAATTTTTCATCCCCAACAACCCAATATAAAGCATGATGATCACATAAGAATTTCCACTTTGCCGGTCCAATTCATATAATATTTTTCATATTATTTTCTTTTTCAAGTTAGCTATGACTCTATTTTTCATGTGAGATGTCATGTTATATTTATTTTCTTTTCAATAATTCTTTTAGCCCAACAAAGGGTTACAATATAAAACAGTGAATCATAATAAAGAGCACACTACATAACCTCGAAAATACCCAACCCAATAATATTTCCCTTGATTAAAACCGTCACCCTAAACTCAAGCTCTAAAACGACTATCTTAGCATCGCGATTCTAGTGCGGGTCATGTGGAACAATTCTATAAATCAAAAGGGTATGGCTTGTAATGTGGCTAATAAAAAGGCTTTAGAAAGGCTAGAAGGGTCTGAGATGGATAATATATCAATTAATAATTTGGACAACAAGCTTAAAGGAAAAAAAGGCTTATAAAAAAAGGGTGAATTATATATAGGGTCTTAGAAAAACTATTTCTTCTCTATAGAGTAGTGTCTAGAAAGTTGTTCTTCTTAGGGACCTCATTTTTTACAATAGTCTTTCCTACCCTTACTAACACTAAAAGACAAAAAAGTGTGATGTCACGGTTTCTCTCTCCTCTACCACTACCCACCTACCACCTACCCACCTATCTCCGACCTTCGACCACCGACCACCGACCTCTGACCACCGACCTCCGACCACTGGCCACCGACCACCAGTCACCGGTCACCGGAAAAAAACATAGAGTACTCCGAGAATTTGCTGAGTACACAATGAATTTGCTGAGTACTCCGAGAATTAAATGAATACTCTATAAAAATAGTCAGAGTACTCTATGAAATAGTCGGAGTACTCTATGAAATATTAAGAGTACTCTATGAAATATTAAGAGTACTCTTTGAAATAAAATGAATACTCTATAAAAATTTGTGTATTTAATAACATTTCATTATTCAAAATTTAAAACCATTTACAATAGATAAAATTAAAAAAAAAACCTAAACTATTACAAGGTTGACCAGATCTGGTCAAACCAGATCTGAAAAAAAGAAAAAAAAAAGCTAAACTAAAGCGTACTGTGTACGCGAGTAAAAAAAAAATGAAACTGAAACGGAGACCGCTGCTGCTGCGCCGGCGAAGACCTCGGCGGTGGTCATTGTTACAGCCATCACAGCGCACCACCATCTCAACTTGGAACCACCATCACAAGCCACCGCCACAGAAAACCAATCCACCACCATAACGCCTGAGAAACATCGACGAAGAAGTGAACCATCATCGATGGGAGATTCGCGCTGCCATGGATGCTGTGAAGAAGATGAAGCTTCGAAGCCCAACTCGCTGTGAAGACCTACGAAGCAGCAACCCTCGCCTTTTTCGCTGCTTGTCTCATTTTCTTCGAAGCAGCAACCCTCGCCGGAGTTACTTTTCCGAGCTGCAGATCTGTTCGTTGCTTCATTCCTCCGCTATCCTGCTGTTCCAGTTCGAGATCCAAGCTGCACTGTTGCTGCTCCGTCGATTGTTGCTGCAGCGTTGCTCGAATCTAGGCGCCGGAAAAGATGCAGCGTGCTCGAACCAGTCTTCTCCAGCAACTCCGAGAATTGACCATGGCTACTCCGATCTGCTACACAAGGATCTCGGCGCTGTGAACCTCCATGGCTGCCATGAGAGGTTGCGAGAAGAAAGGTGGTGGTGGTGTGTTTTAGTGGTGGTGGTGTGTTTTGGAGCTACTCACGTCGGAGGGGATAGATTGGGAGGAGAGGGAGGTGAGAGAAATTGGATCTAGATCTGAAAATATAATTTGTGGTTTCTAAATTAATATATATAGGATAAAAAAAACAAAAGGGGGTAGTAAGGTAATAGAGGTTTTGGGGTTCATGTGTTAAAAAGTTTCTGAGGTCTTTAGTAAGAAGAGGCTCTAGACGGGGTCCCCATCTTGAAGAGGGGGTGTGTTCAAGACCCTAAGTGGCATTTACTCATAAAAAAACCGCCTTAATCACTTTCTAAACCATGCATTTTCTTGACTTTCTCACCTCTAGCACGTTCATTAAACGGGTTTATCAACTGGCTCGAATCCCATGGCCTACAAACCCCTCAAGGCTCCCTAAATCAAATGTACTTCTATTGCATTCCTTACTAACCCTTTCTTTACTATAAAGGTGTGTTTTCATATTCATACTTCAAAGGATACAGAATAACTAGCTTATAAACATGTTACCTACTATCATTAACTCACTAAATTCATGCTTCTAGGCCACTAGACATTATCTACATCAAATTCCATCCACCAAAAATGTTAAATTTCTTCCTAAAAAGAAATAAATCACAAAAAATGGATACGAGGGACAATGAATCCCCACACCCAAACTCACACATGATTCATGTCCCCACGACTCGAAAAAGACTCAATAGAAATTTAAAACTAACACATATACTGCAATTACAAAATTTTAAAGAAAGAAAGAAAACATAGTCTCGAGGATATCGGCTCACATTATCAACATCCAAAGTATGGTGTAGTGGATCGTTCGCAATATCGTGTTTGATTTTCTCCGGGATTGTCATGATGTGCACTTGACTCACTTTGATAAGTGCGACATCATCGGCTAAGAAAGTTTGAGTTGCTTTTATTCAATCAAATAGCTCACTTACTCTTCCTCTCCATGCAAGATCTTCTTCTCTCGAACTTGAATCTGTCTCACGAGAGGTCTCTTCCTTTGGAGGATTCTTTATTCCTGCCCCTCTAAGAATTGTCTTGATCCACACGTTGTTGATATTGTTGCTTACTTTGTACACCAATTTTCTCATTCTCGCCACGGTTCACATTTACTTTCCTCACAATGATTGTAGAGAAGTTGTCAATCGCACTACTCCATTAAAGATTGCTTGTGCTACATCTATTTCATCTCCATGTATAACACAATTAAAAAATATGACGACTTTCTTACTTATTCCCGAGGTTCGTGTATTCCTAAAAGCGTTTGGTGTGAGGAAGTTGTGCCATACTCTCGTACCGAGTTGAAGGTACTTGTAAGGCCAAGGTGCCCTCAACTCTCCTTTGTGTCCTCACACTATCTCTTCGGTCAACACATGCTCATTAGTTGGTTCAAATAAGAAGTCTTGATATTCTCTACTTGCATGGTCCAACTAATTTCTTGAACTCAAAGTGGTTCCAAATCTCTTCAACTATGAAAGGAACTAACTTTCCTCTAACAGTAACTCAAGCTACACTATCTCGAATAAAGAGTCTAAGATAAAACTCATAAACTAACTCAACAGATAAACTTGAACGCATCATCATGAACGTGGTCCATCCCAATCTTTCTCCCATCTCTAGAAATCTCTTGTAATCTCCTTCTCCAACTTCTTTCTCGAATATTCTCTCGTAAATGGTACCAATCTGGGTATGTCTGCTTTGCCAATAACAAATAAAGCCTTAGAAGCTTCTCTCATCTAGGGTATAGGAATATTGACTTGGAGAGGTTGTGGTGTCTTTTCTTTAAAAATTGTAATTGCTTGACTCTTTGAATTCACCACTGCTGGCTTCTCTCTAATTGCTTGACTCGATTTTCCCTTTTTCATTGTTCTCAAACTTAAATACTTCTCACTTGTTTTATTCTTTATCTCACCCATTACCTTTCTTGGATTCTTCTTCATCTCCCTAACACTAGATAGTGTCTCTGTTCTCTTCGTTATCGTTTTTTACCTCCAACTCAAAGTCACACCATTCTTGAAATTACCCTTTAATTATAGGCACATAAGGAATTTGAGATAAAAGATCTTGGTAAAACAAATGATTTCATTGGCTTGCAAATTGAATATTTGACAAAAGAAATTATAATCCACCAATCAACTTATATCAGAAAAAAAATCCTTAAACGTTTCAAATGGATAAAATCTCATTCATTGAGTTCACCAATGATTGTGCGTTCACTCGATCCACAAAAGGACATTTTTTGTCCACGTGAAGATAACAAAGAAATTCTTGGCCCATAAGCACCATATCTCACTGCAATTGGTGCATTAATGTATCTTTCTAATAACACTCGTCCAAAAATTTCTTTTCATGTAAATTTGCTATCATGATATAGTTCTTCACCAACAATGAGACACTGAAATGACATTGAACACATATTTCATTATATTCGTGAAACTCATGATATATAATTGCTATATTCAAAACATCATAAATTTGAATTGATTGGTTTTGTAGATGTTGGATATTCATTTGAGCCAAATAAAGGAATATCACAAACTCGATATCAGTTCAGCTTTGGGGGCGCTGCTATTTCATGGCGCACTACAAAACAATCAATCGCCACTACATCTTCAAATCATGATGAGATACTTGTACTTCATAAGGCACGTCGAGAATGTGTTTGGTTTATCATAGAACGACTCAACATATTCAAGGTAAATTCAATCTTTCGACAAACAAACAAAACCCAAAAATATTATACAAAGATAATGCTGCTTGTATCGCTCAAGTCAAAGGAGCTTCATTGACATTGACCGAACCAAGCACATCCCCCAAAGTTCTTCTTTACACATGAACTCCAAAAGAAATGTGAAATAGATGTCCATCAAGTTCGCACAAGTGACAATCTGCCTGATTTATTCGAAAAGTCATTACCTACATTAAAAGAACATAAAAGAAATTGATACACAAGAATAACATGCGAGGACTTCAAGATCTTTCCTCAGATGCTGACAATAAATGGAGACAAATACGCACTATATTTTTTTCCTTCATCACGGTTTTGTGCTAATATGTTTTCTAGATAAATGTTTTTAATGAGATAGTTTTAGAAAACATATAAAGAAATGTACTATTTTTCTTTCACTAGATTTTTTCGACTAGATTTTTTAAGAAAGTTAACGAGACATATTTTAGGGATTGAATTTCCAAAAGGGAGTGTTATAAACCCGTATGTAAAATTCAATCCAACCCATGAATTTGTAGTCAAACTCATGAATACTAGGTTTAGAGTTACCTATTATATAGAAATAATAATCTCTACTACGCTGGCACGAATGGAATCGATAGCAGGGTATTCTCACATTCTCTGATAATCAATAGAACGATATTTTTTCTTCCTCTTTACCGTTCATAACATTACGGTCAAATTTTGACTATTATATATATAGACACTAGAAAATGCCCCGTACCTGAAGGTACTTGTACTAAAATGAATTTCAAAAACTATAATAGATTATGTAAAATTCATAACTGAATTATTTTAATATCACACATGTAACTATCCAGCTATGATTTAATTATTCAAAAAAATTAATACGTACATACGTAACTATAAATATTACCAAGTTGTATTACTAAATTTAAGTGAAAGCATTTATGACGGATGACAATATCTTTGTCATAATTAACTAATTATTCAAAAAAATTAGTACTTACATACTACCTCAATTCCATAATAATAATATTCTCTTTAACCAAAAAAATTAGTCCACAATATTTGTCACATTTAGAGTTCCAACACATAATAAATGATCTTTTTTCCATTCTATCATCTTTCTAAAATCTCTTACTATCTAAATATTAAATTTCTCTCTCTTATAATTAGGGATAAGTTGGTCATTTTAAACTAATTTTTTTCTACTTTTTAGATTTCTTAATAAATGTGAAAACCTCTAAAGAGACTATTATTATGGAATGGAGGTAGTATGGAACTATGAATATTACCAAGTTGTATTACTAAATTAGGTGAATGCATTTATGTAAACGGGTAGTGAAACAAAGTTAAGCAGTATATACTTCAGTTGAAATTCAAGTAAATGCTTATCAGCTCCGTAATTATTTTTTTTGAAAAAGCAAACGAAGTACTAATTCGGAAAATACAATTGCAAATTATCATCTTAATGCGATTTTGCTTATCGTTTCTCAATTCTGGCTAATTACCTAAAAGAAGACAAATAGATACATGTAGTTGTTTGCTAAAATTAGTCTTAAGTGGCTAGCTAGCTGTAACACTTAAAATGAAAGTTATGATAAAAAGCATGTGACCTAGTAAATTAGTTTGGTAAAATTGCAAGCATAGAAAAGCAACGTGGAGATATACTACGATAATGGTTTGACTAAAGAACTTATTTTGTTATACATCTCACTTTATAATTAAGTAGTTAAGGATGAGTACTATACTTACAATAGGCAAAGACTTTTGGGTTTGACTTAATGCAAGTAACTTTCTGCATACAATAATGTTAAAAGTTTGTATATTGCTGATAAATAGACTCTCAGAAACCAGTAACATCAATAACACAAAAATTATCACACTTATACAAAGAGTAACACCACATTATTTCACCAATTCAATTTCCAGTTACACTCCTTCATTCCTGAAAAAGAAAGATGTTCAAAATATTTAATCTAAGCAACAACTTCTTCATTCCTGAAAAAGTAATGAAAGAAGTAAAGTTTTGATTGGCTAGATTGAAAGATCATTAGTCTGAATACTACTTCTTCATTCCTTAAAAAAGTCATCATCTTACCACAATGTTTAACTTATCTCCGACTTGATCCCTTACTTTCCACTGCACTAAATTCACAAACACATAGCTGTTAATAATACTAATTAAAAGATTACAACTTGAAGAATTGAACCGAACCAAACCAAATCAAAATGTAATTCAATTATTTTATCGTCTATAAGTGATCACTCCATGGACCTATACGCTATTTGTTTGTGAAGTTATCTATTAATCGAATATAAGAAATACACATGAATTATCAGTTGTTTCCTATAATAACCTGATGTTCCAGCATTTCTGTATTGATTGAACATCAAGAAAAGCTGAAGCAGGTGGTGAATTAAATAAATATGATATTAGCAACTCCATCCGGCACATAGCTGTTGCAAATGTTTGATAAATTGTATTACAAATTTTACTGAGAGAGAGGAGGTAAAGTGATTCTATAGCCATTAGGGGAAATTTCAAAGATGGGGATATGCTGAATACTGAAAGGTGAACATTTGATTTGTATGACACTTTTTCTTTCTTCTATATTACATTTTCTATGATTTTTCTATTGATCAAGGGACCCTGTGTCATTCCATAGCATGGGTTTATTTGGCTGCGACCAATGATGCAATTAAGTTCTATCAACACTAATCAGTAATCATAACATCCTACGATTAAAAGAGGGTTCTAAATCCTATTACAAAGAAAATTACCAGTTCTAGCAGTATTAACAATATTATTTGAGCTTTCTTTTATGCAGCTAACAACTCTACACAAACTTCACTGAGGAGATTCGATTGTTACTTAGAAAATGCTCAATAGTAGTATACAAATTTGTATCTATTTTGAAACAACACAGGGGCAAATGGTGCAATTTACCCTTTACTAATGGACCTAAATTAGCAAATAGTATAACAATAACATCTTTTATTGGAATGCATATTACCTCAAATATCTTATAATCTTTATTAACATATCAGACATTAACTCTGGATTAAAATTTAGAGCATAACATAATTACTGTTCCAGGATTATCCTTAATCGTGCAATTAAAATGTTTGAGTTAATCATTAAAAGAGAAAGAAAATATATTCAAAATCATAGATAAAGCAGATCATGGATTGTTCAATGACTCATTAGTCCAGATCTATTTCATTGGAGCACCAATGACTAAATCCTGTTGATCTATCTATACATGTAGAAATGTATGAATAGTATTCTCACTCTAATAAGGTTGCCATTACAACTATTATTTTGTACTCTATATCAAAACACTTGATATAATGATTTTTTTAGGTTGAAAATAATTCAATTTTTAAGAGTTTCAATGGTAAAAATTAACTTTTTAACTTAATTTGGGTTCTTCGACTATTGATGTCCAAGCCGATTGATGATGGTGGAGAATGATTTCCGAGTGGCGGCGAACATTGTAGGATTTGTATCTAAATATAATAAACAACACGACTGTAATTATAATTAAATCAGATATTTCTAAAAAATTGTAAAGGTAATGAGATTAAGTTAACTTTTTACCTTAATTTGGGTTCTTCGCTAAGCCGGGTTGATGATGGTGGAGAATGGTTCCCGAGTGGCGGTGATTTTCGTGTGTAGGAAGGTGAATGTTGTGGCGGCGCTTGAGCCTTCTCCACCGATTTCAGTCTTCACAGTAAGAGGCTATGACGGGGTGGGTGTAAGTGTGAGCAAATAAAGGTTATAGTTTGGAGCATGTCAATGGTTGTGAGGTCTGGGAGAAGAAGCTGATGAACATTTGGTAGTTATGGAGATGAGATGAGAGGTAGCGGGTTTGTGTGGCGAGAAGAAGAAAAGAGATTTGAGCGATGTCCGTAGTTGTGGGTAGCAGCGGCGGTATGAAGCATAGTAGTGAGCTGGAGTGTATTTCACACTGGGAAGAGTTTGATCGGTAAGTGAGTTTGATATGGATCGTGAGGCTATCGGGCAGTTTTAATATTCGGAGTTCGTCTTTTTACTCCGACAACCTTGAAGTTGTTCAAGGTATCTTTAAAGATTCAGGTCTTCGTTGGTAGATTTCACCAATCGTCGTCGAAATGAAAAACTGGTTGGCCCGTCTCCCGAATTGGAGGGTCATTCACTTAAATCGATCTTTCAACACTGCTGCTGATGCTCTTGCTAAATACACCAGGCGCGACATTAATCTCTCGCAATGGGAGGATTATACCATCTTTGGAGCAACCAATTTTCTTACTTTAATGTGTAATAAACATTAGATCTTTGTTTTACCCTTAAAAAAAAAAGATATGGATCGTGAGGGGGTGTGTGAGAGTGAACAAATAAAGAAAATAGTTTATACACAATGAGGTGGTTATTCACATGATAGGTAAGATATTAACGATTAGATAAAGTTAGCTTTTGAATATAAAATTTTGATATAAAAGGATAATCCAATATTTTGATTTGATATATGATAGTGGATGGCTGAATAATATAAAAGGAAAGGTCGGAAATCATATAAAATAAATCTGACATACAAATAAAATAAATATGAAGGTAAATAATAGACATTTCGGGCACCCTCTCCCATATATATATATATATATATATATATATATATTAAAAAAAAAAGTCATTCATCTTACAAAACGAAACTGGGAACTTAATTCAAGTGAACAATTAAAACAACAAATGATACGCACATACCAAAATTAAAAAAAGTGGAAAACAGGTGAAGGACAAGCACGCTTTAGAATACAAATGTTGAAGGCATGGCAGCAGTCCTAAATGAGCATATAAAGCCACTCAGACTTGCAATTGTTGACATGTTTCGACCTCAGGATTATGACTCTCACCTTTAATCATTTCTGAAAAATAATAATTGCCATAGATGGTCAGTATAGTATACAAGTCACGTAGGATATATACGTAACTGAGATTCAAATAGTTAATAGTTAGATGAAAACAGACCGAAGTGTTTGAATTTACTTACTTGGGAGCACAAGGATAGATTTATAACCCATTTGCATCATGATGACGGATCTGTATCCCATACATTGATTTTGAGTTCCTTACCATATTCCTTTTGCTCTTCCTGAATGTTTTTTGCTGAAATTGCAACTAAGGAATTACACCACTTCACCTCAATCATCAACAGGGTAGTAATATCTCCTATATCAGAAGGGATCTCCTTGAGGTTCTCACATTTGTGCAAGATAAGATGCTCGAGACGGGGAAAGTTATTATCACTGGCAATCCATTCTATGACATTCAGAGTGTCCATCTTCAAAAACTTGAGGTTTTGGAATACTAGCTCATCTTCCATATCCCATGTGTCCCCCTCAAATGCATTGTTCAGTAATTTTAAAACCTCCAGATTGCATAGCTTTACAAGTTGTGAAATTTCACTCCATGGCATTTGAAAATTCATCAAAGTTAACTTCTTGAGATTTGAGGGGAAGTTAAATTCACATGGATATTGCTTCTTGCCATTGTAAAAAACCTTCAGAGATTCAAGCTGATTCAAAAACTCCAACAATGGAAACTTAGTCGCATCATTCGTTGAATCCATAAAAATGCATTTTAGTTTCCGGATGCTTTGTAGCTTTCTCAATATCTTCTCCATATCATCTCCATATGCAAGAGATGGTGTCGAAAGAGTTTGGAGATTATCTAGCACAAAGGAGTCCTCAAGTATGTCCATGTCCATATGAAAAGAGGCACGGTCGTGTATATGCACATGCCTCAGCTTTTCCATATTCCAAATGGAAATTGGAACCTCCACAACTTCATCTTCTATTGATTTGACACAAAATGTTTCAAGGTTCAAGAGATTGGCTATGGAAGATGGAATAGACACTGTAGTGCATTGAACTGCTAAGTATCTCAAATGAAGAAGCACATCAATCTCTTTGAGAGAATTCCCTATGTTGATATCTTCAAAATTTATTATTCTAAGAAGCTTAAAGTTACGGAAAATGAATGAGATATCATAGGAAAAACTGGGAGACATATCACTAGAAGCCAAAAACAGAAGTGATCGAACATATGGACCGAGAGGCTCGATTTTCAAGTTAAAGAAATGATTGTTGTTGGAATAAATGCAAAGTCGGCGTCTCTCAAATGTTATAGGGTCTGAAATAGAATCTAATTGTTCATCATACCTTTGTATTTGCTGGAAAAAATTCTCTTCTGTAGCTTTGGTCAAGGCAAACTCATGAATGACATCATGGACATGACAAGATTTGACCCCACAATTGGACCTTTCATGAGTAATGACAACAAGGCTTCTTCGAATGAGATCTAACAAGTGATCCTCTGCAACATCTTCTAAGCTCTTTGAGTTTGAATGTCTGATAAAACCTTATGCGATCCATAGCCATATCAATCTCTGCACCTGAATTTCTCTATCCTCTAAGAACACCCCAAAATACAAAAAACATTGCTTCAAAACATCTGATAAGTGCGTGTAACTCAGATCTATAACGCCTTTGTGCTCTGCATTTGTATCACCAAATATGCGTGACTTTAAACTTTCTGCTATATCTTTCCACACATCTTCTCTCTTCTCTATCTCTTTGAGAATCCCAGCTGTCAAAACAATCGAAAGAGGTTGCCCTTTACATTGTTTCGCAATTTCCATTCCAACTTCCAATAATTCTGGAGGGCAATTCTCTTTCTCTTTGGGAAATAGCTTATGCTGTAGCAATGTCCAACTTTCATCATCGGAGAGTCAAGCAAGAGGTTGTAGCACACTATCAGTTTGTGCTTTGGCTGCCAAATCAAGCCGTCTTGTAGTGAAGATAATCCTACTCCCATTTTTGTCATTCGGGAAACATTGTTGTAGATCATTCCAGGCTTCAATACTCCAGATATCATCAAGCACAATAAGGAACCTATGACCCTTGAGAGTTCTCCAAAGCATTTCAGACAGTTCGTGATCATTTAATGTAAGACGAATTGTGTCAGAAAGTGGAACAACCTGACCTAATAGCTCTAATAAAAGCTCCTTCTTTTCATCAACTTGTGATACACAACACCATGCACATCTATCAAAGTAGCTGATAATTAAAGGATCATTGTACACTTTTCTTGCAAAAGTGGTTTTGCCTCGTCCTGGCAAATCAGCAATTGATATAATATGCAGTTTTTCTGATCCTCCAGTAAAGTGTTGAAGCATCTTTTCTGTTTCCATCTTAAAACCCACCACATCTCCATCCATTTCTGGCTTAGTGCGTTGTTTTGATGTTGAAGTTTGGTCTCCAGAAATCTTACTCATGACAAATTCTCTTTTATAATCACGACATTGAGCAATTAACACTGGGGAGTGAGTGGTTAATAAAATCCTGGTTTATGTCACTAGGTAAAACATTTATTATGTCATGTAAATCTTCAATATCATTCACATCTTTCAAGATTAGAAAATACGAACGGTGGTAGAGAATCTCGCGTAAATTAATTTTTGACTCATCCTCGCTTATATCACTTTTGATCGAGTTTATATCTCCGTGAAGCTCCTCTTCATTATCTTCTGAAGAAGCATTACGTATCAGCTGAAGAAACACCTCCTTTTTCCTTTCTTTATAGGATGAAACCAAGCTCCATGTACAAATTTCAAATCTACATGCTACAGCCTTCAAGATTTCATCGATTTTCTCATTGATTTCACATTTAGCAGTGATTATACTAAGATTATCCTTTTCGGAACGGTCTAGGATTTCGCTTATAACTGACTCCACATCACCAAAATGCTGATTCAAGTGCCGCAAGTTCTTCGTCAAGTCTTGTTCAACATTTTGTAGCCAGAGGTCACTGTACCAGAGAGGAATTTGTCGAACTAGATATAGATCAATAGCATATTCTATGTCATATGCGCAATATGCAATTCTTTGGATGAGAATCTTTAAATCCACATCACTTTTGCACTGCGCTTGGATCTCAAGGAGGCGACCACTCACAGACAATAGTGTCGGTTGAAGCCGTACAATATAAGGCTTCAAAGAGCCAATTAAATCATCATCATTAGCCTTAATTTTCACATGCTCTAGATACTCCACAAGATGTTCAATATAGCCTTGTAGACCAGTCCTCGGGTAGTACTCATCTGACTGTGTTGGATAGTTGTTGAAATAACTTATGAATTTGTCAGTCTCATCACTGAACCGAAAGACTCCTCTTGTCCAAAGATTGCAAATATTATCAAACAAGTTATAAGCCATGATTGTGTCCATGTTGTTGAGATCAAACCTGAAGATGACGGATCCTACTTCATTGGTGATGTTCTTCAACGAGAGTATGCCCCACACTTCTATTGGACGATTTTCAAGATCATCGAGATGAGGATCCATAAGTGCTGCTCTTACGAGGTGAAGTTATTCCAATACATATTCAGGCACACGAGTGTCATCGAAATCTTCATAATGCTCTTTGTAAAGATCATCAATACATGCAACATACGTCATCCTAGCAGTGTATCTCTGTGACATCCAAGCATCGTGAATTAAATCAAACAATTCACGAGCCATGTCTGTGTCCATTTTCTTGAGATCAAACTTGGAGATTATGGATCCTACGTCCATGGCCAAAGATTCAAATTCTTCCAGTGTACCATCATTAACGAGTGATTCAGGAAGATTTTTGTAAGGAAACAAAATAATCTCTTTAAGGGAGCGAAGATCCTTGAACATTGGACTTAACCATTTAGGAAAAGTGGGATCAGACTCAAATGCATCAAGTTCAAAAAGAGCATCAAGCTGTGAGATACATCTCTTCCACTTTGTATCTGAAATAGATTTAGTGAGTGCATAACCCATTTCAAGAGACATATCTATGTCTATATTCTTCAGATCAAACTTGGAGATTATAGGTCCCAAGTCCAAGACAATAGCCTTCGATTCTTCCAACGACACATCATCTTGCATACCAGCATGAGGATTCTAACGGAATCAATATAATCAAAAAACTGACTATAAGTTTCTTGAAGATGAATAAGAACTTCACGATGTTCGAGAAGAGCATCAATTAAGAGGAGCGAGATACACCATACTTTCTGTCTCGTTCTCCATATTTTTCTGTTAATTTCTTGTGTACAACTTTTTTGTGGATTATAGTGAGCTTGATTAGACTTTAAAAATGACTATCAATTATTTTAATAAGTCAACTAATTTGCTTGATATAAGCCAGGATCCACCAATCCACAAGCGTCAACACAAATCATTTAGTATTTTAATGTACAAGATAAAGATAGATAAATTATTCAATTGTTAATTGCTACCCATTTTTTAATGAATGTAATCGATGTAAGCTGTTCAATAGAAACTGCTCAGATTCTCCAGGGTGCCTCTGGTGCCAAAATCAAAACGAAACAACAGAGCACATTCTTCTACAATGCACTATTAACAAATCGATTTGGACAGTATCATCACTACAAATCAACATTCAACAAGGAGAAATATCTAACCTTGGGGATTGGATGTTGGAAATCATTGAAACATATAACAAAGGAGGATGGGACCGGAAAATAGTTACAAATTACATATTAATATTACTCTGGAATATATGGAAGGCCAAAATGAAGACTATACACGAAGGGACAAGTATCCAGGTGGACCAAATTATTAAAAACTCGAATAAACTGATGGGAGAATTACACGGAAATAATTGGATAAGACAAGAAGCGATAGGAAACCAAACTATCCAAATCGACAGTGAGACGGAGATCTCGAATCAAGATATCATTTTCACATGCGATGCATCTTTCAACACAAAATACGAACCAACCGGAATAGGTATACATATAAATGACCGGAAAAAAGACAAGAAATCAAATGTTAGTGGGACTGTACGGTGCAACACAATCCTAGAAGGTGAAGCACTAGCAGTTCTGGAAGCAGTTAAACTGTGTAACGAATCGAAGGAAGAGACGAAGATCGTTTGCTCAGACAACCTTGAATTAATACAAGGTATCAGGCAGGTGTCAGTGGTGAGATGGACAGTTCAGCCGATTATCCGGCAAATCAGGCGGATAGCGGAAGAAGCCGGACTAATATCCTTCAAATTCATTCCTCGAAGGATCAATAGTCAGGCGGACCGTCTTGCAAAGCACGCTAGACACGGAGCCAAGCAGTTACAAGAGGTTTCACTACATATCACTGATCGTATGAAGAGAATGGGAATTGGATGACCTTCAGAGTGGGTTGTTTTGTCTTATCTTTTGTCAAAAAAAAAAAAATCAATGTAAGCAAATTGATCGTATTACAAGTTATTGTATAATCTAATGGATATATGCTCAAGTGGATCAAGAAAGAAATACTATTATTCATGTAACGGTGAAGAAATGCTAAACAACTTTGAATTAATCAAATTTATGTACAGTCGAGCAAATATAATTAAGGGGTACCCAAAAATGGTAAAAAAGAAGAAAGGAAATTATAAAATATAAAACGAAAAGAAATTGAACTCGGTTTTTTAAGTACCAAGGAGGTTCTAAAACCGTAGTACAAAAAATGCTAATTACTTTATAATATTAGCAGCCACCTCCTTGCTATAGACTATAGAGTGTCTTGATGTTTGACAACCAAGTCTATAACGTGTTATTCGTCTCTAATTCACGTCTGATGGGTCAATACATGTGGAATATACCCGTAAAATCTAACCAATCCATATACATATTAGTTTTTTTTTTCGGTAGAAGTTGTGTTCATGTAAGATATATTTCTTTCAAGATGGCCCGAATTCCTTCCACCTATCGCGGTGTACCAGAACCCCCCCCCCCCCCCCCCCCACCCCCTCCCCCACCTGATTCATCGTTAGAACCACTACATCTACGACCTCATTCAAGTGCACTTTAACACATAGCTCTCTGACCATCATTTTAGGCCCTTGTAAAGCCCAATCGGCTTCACGATTATTGGTGAAGTACAATTAACTTACATAGAGAATTCTTGAACCCAATTCCCCTTTCTATCTCTAATAATTGTACTTCACCAATGACCGTGAAGTCAATTGCGCTTTACAAGGGCCTAAAAATGACGGCCAGAGAGCTATGTGTTAAAGTGCACTCGAATGAGGTCGTAGATGTAGTGGTTCTGACGATGAATCAGGTGGGGGGAGGGGCGGGGGGGGGGGGGGGGGGGGGGGGGGGGTTCTGGTATGCGATCGGTGGAAGGAATATATCTTACATGAACACAAATTTCTAAAGAGTAAAAAACTAATATGTGTCCGAATTGGTTGGTTAGATTTTGCGGGTATTTTAAGTATTGAAATAAAAGGAACCACAATACTGCAAGTGCACGGTTGTCCAAGTTATACTTCGATAAATCGGGTTTCGTTCTCAGGGACGGATTAGGTACAACTCTAGTATTAATAGGATAGTAGAAATAATTGCTTGACAGAAAAGTAAAATAATATGATTTTTGTTTGGTTTTCTTAAAAACTAAAGGTCACAATAAAATAGAGATTGAATAAACTAAATAACTGCAAAGAAATAAACAACTAAAGGACTAACTTCAGAGATGAGAGATGTACTTGAGTCTCGCAAGGATTCCACCTAATTAACGTAATCACTGTTTTGTTTAAGGGTAGAATTGGTACTATTATATTAGTCGGGACTCTAATGTCTCCTAGCCCCCTGTCGGGTGGACCTAAGAGCTATCCTAAAGTACTATAAACCCCTATATGGGCGAATATGCCTCTTCGGATGTGAAGTATTTACCACTTTGGCTATGTAATTAGTTAAGCATGTCGGTCAATAACGGACATTACATGGGTATTACCTAAGTCTGTATTCAAACCCCCCTGTCGGATGATCACTTTTGCCACTAAAGCGAATAGCTCAAATACTAAAAGCTATTTTTAGTTGTACTGAAAAGAAATAGTAATGAAGAACAAAGTAATATCCAATATATAAGACTCAATTCAATTTAAATCGTAAAAATCCCAGATTCAAAACATAAAATAAATTAATTAGGGTTCATCCCTTAATTGCGATTCTCAAGTATATGAAAGTTTAGCCCATGATAAAATTAAAGACTGATATATAAAAAAATTCATATTCAATTACAAAAAAGAAATAGATAACCTAAAGGTTTGGTTGGCTATTGTTGGAAGAATAGAAATACTCCAACTCTAGCTTTTCCTCTGCCTTATTGCTCTGACTTGAAAATATGAAGTCTCTGATGTGATTCTGTGAAGTGTGTAAAAAGGAGGCTAAAGGGTCTATTTATACTAGTAAATTCGAACTAGGGCTTAGGTTAAGAGCATTAGGTCAAATTATAAAAAGCCCAAGCCCATCTTCTTCTTTAATTCCCGTAACTGGTATACAACCCTTAGTAAAACGGCTGTAACTTTTGCATATCAACTCCAAATGAACTCATTCCAGTTGCAAAATCTTCCTAACTCACAACTTGTTTTCTCTATTTCACGGCCCAAAGGCTGAATCCGCTTCTAAGTGGCCCAAAAACAACAATTAGTAACAGCCTTCCAAATCTGCAACTCCTCTAGTCAATTCTTCGGAAATTATTTTCTTGCCTTTAGCTCCTCCGCTTGATCTAAGAATTTAATTATCACTTCTTCTCCTTATCTTGGTTCTCCATAGAATCCAGGAACCTAAGAACTTTATACTAAAAACAAACAAATCAACGCACAAGCTCAAAAAATGCAAATAGCCTAATTCCAAGGGGAGAAAGTGCAGTATGACAAAATAAGCACCAAAGTCTATCGAATAAGTCAAATATTCACCTAAAATGATATCTCGTAAAGGCTAATATTTAGAACAAATAGGGAGACATCAGCAACCAACTCCTTGCTATAGACTATATAGTGTATCGATGTTTGACAACCAAGTCTATAACGTGTTATTCGTCTCTGATTCCCGATGGGTCAATACATGTGGAATATACATGAACATGAAAAATACCCGCAAAATCTAACCAATTCGTACACATATTAGTTTTTTTCTCTGTATAAATTTGTGTTCATGTGATGTCTCCCTATTTGTTCTAATTATTAGCCCTCTGGAGACATCATTTTAGGTGAATTATTGACTTATTAGATAGACTTTTATGCATAATTTGTCATATTACACTTTTCCCCTTTGGAATTTAACTATTTGGATTTTCTGAGCTTTTGTGCGTAAATTTGACTATTTTTGATGCAAAGTTAAATAGGTTCTTGAATTTCATGAAAGACAAATCCAAGGTGGGGAAGTGAGAATAAAGTCTTAGTGTATTTTAAAGTGTTAGGAAATGTTTTTACGTCAAGTTTCTATTTTTAGAGTACACTTTCCTATTTCGGTTTCTTGATTTATTCTTTTTAAGCATATGCGGTTTAATTATTTATTTAATGTGAAGCTTGAAAAGATAAATGGTAATTACTTAGAGGCCAAGTCAAGATAAAGATGAAAGGAAAGAAGATTTACATGGAAATAAGAAGATTTAGGAAAGATTTATTCAAAGGAGGAAAAGATAAACCTGCCTTTTGAAATCTGAAAATCCAGCCACGTTTTAGAGATTAAATCATAATAAAAGATTGGCTAGGATTCTGGACGAGTGGTCTGCACCAATAGAAATCTCTTTCCAAGACAAGCAGTTTTATATATTGGAACTTCTCAAACGGATAAGTATTGAAAAAGATATGACCAAATCAAATCAGCAGAATCTTATCTTTTAGAGCTACGAATTTGAGAGTCCTTGACTTGTCTTCCACTCCAAGTAAATTCGAACTAGAGGCTCCTAACACCTATAAATACACCCCTTAGCCTCCTCTTTTACACACACTTCATATCATTATCAAAGAGGCTTAAGGATTCAAGTCAGAGCAAGCAGGAGGGAAGAAAGCTGAGAGCTGGAGACTGTCTATATCTCCAATTCAAGCCAAAACCAACCTCTTGATTAGGTTTTATTATTTTCTTTCTGTAAAACATTATGTCTTTTAATTTCATAGTTTTAGTTTTATTTTCCATTATGAGCTAAACTTCTTAAGTGCTTGAGAATCGCTACATAGGTTGAGCCTTATTTTATTTAATGAATGCTTTCTGATTTGGGATTGTTTTTATAATTTAAATCGAATTGAGTAATTTAGTATTGTTTGTTATCGTAAGTTAATTTCACTATATTTAATTTGGCCAATTAGACATAGGTTTGAGTAATTAGGCTATTCCAATTAGTGGCGATTGGATCATCTTGACGGGGGGTTTAATTACTGACATAGATAATAAACGTAAGATAGAAATTATTGATCCTGACGGACTTAGTTAATCTTATAGCCAATAGGGTAGAGAACCTGACATTCAAAGGTGGATTATGATCGCCCTGACGGGGTTTGTAACACCTGAGAATAGCTCTTAAGTCCACCCTGACGGGGGTTAGGAGAATCTAGAATCCCGACTATTACTAGTTACTAATTTGTCCCTTAGAAGAAGCATTGATTAAGTTTATTTTGGTGAAACCTAGCGTGACTCAAGTACTACTCTCTCATCTTTTAGTCCCTCCATATTTAATTTCTTGCATTATTTTGATTTTAGTTTAATATTTACTTTCTTTGCACTTTAGTCCTTTAATAAAAAAAAATCAAATAAAAATCTATTCTCTTTACCTTTAATTTTCATTCAAGCAACTAGTTCCATTTATTTGCATAACACTTTGAATCATACCTAATCCGTCCCTGAGATCGAAATCCCGTTTACCGGATATTACTTGGACGACCCGTACACTTGCGGTACGTGTCTTGCCTTTTTAGGTGTGTTTATTTAGAACACACTAGGAGACACCAAGTTTTTGGCGCCGCTGCCGGGGACGGTAGAGTGTGACCACGGTGTTAGTCGTAAGTGTTTTAGTTGCTAGTTTTTAGTTTAGTTTTAATTTTTATTTTTCAGTTTTACGCTTTGGGTTGTTCTTGCTTTCTCAGATTTACAGGTTTCGGTATATGCTTGGAGATATCGTGATCCTTGATAATCCCGAAAGCCTAGTTCGAGAGAAAAACAAAAGAGATAAAGAAGCAAGAAAATAAGCAAGGTTAGAAAAAGCAATGGCAGAAGATAATGCTCAAGATCCCGTGATTCAGTTGGATGACAACGGTCTCCCAATAGCTCCACCGGTAGGAGTTCAATTACCAATTCCACCGGTAGGAGTCCAATTACCAGCTCCTCCCGGAAATCAACAGCAAGTCAATAATAATGGTGGAGTACTACACGATCATGGACAGCAGATCTTCCAACCGAACAAACATGGACCTTTTCTTCTACCACCACTAGGACTCCGTCCTCCTGCAATTCAGACTAGACGCAGGGATGATCAACCAGTTTACAACCGTAGGACAGTATAGTGGTGCAGCTCGTGAAGATCCTATTCGTGCTATATATAAGTTTATGCAAATCTGTGATGCATATGTCACCCCTGGAGTAATCCAAGAACAAATGTACTTTCATATGTTTCCATTCTTCCTCACCAGAGGAGCAAGTGAGTGGTATGATCAACAGCCACACAACGCGATTGTGACTTGGGATCAACTTCAGACAGCCTTTTTCGATAGGTACTATCCTCAAAGTGTTCGACTCAGTGGGCAATTAGATATTGTATATTTTCGCAAAGAGCCAGGAGGTGCTGCATGGACTCGTTTTCAAACATTATCACGCAAGTGCCCATTACATGGGTACTCTCTTGAATTACAACTTGGAATATTTTATCGAAGTTTAGGTGATGCTGCGAAAGACAAAATCGATACTATGTGCCAAGGTGGTCTCATGATGGTCACAACTGATCAAGCTCTGATTATCATGGACCGAATTGTGAAGAATGAAATGAGTTGGCAATCCTCGAAATCATCGGTTAGAGCTTCTGAAAGAGGTACTTTGAATTTGGATACAGAAACTGCATTGAATGCTAAGATTGCCGCACTTGAGAACAAGCTGAAACAATTATCTATGTCGAATAGAGCTGTGGTAAATGTTGTTAATGAACCAGAATTATGTTCTAGTTGTGGAGGAGATGATCATGGCTTGGAAGAATGTGCCAACAACCCAGAATCCGTATACTTCGTTAATCAGCGAGGTAACTATTCAGGTGGTCAAGGGTATGGAAATCAAAACAGAAATCATCCAGGCTTTCAATATTCAAATTCACAAGGGCCAGCCAATCCTGGAACTTATCAACAAAGGCCTCAAGGGAACAATTATCAGTTTCGAACGCAAAACCAATACCAAGGAAATCAACCCAGAACCGATCAAGACGCGTATGCCGACACATTATCTCAAAAAGCGCTTCCTTCTCGACCTCAAGAAGGTGCAATTACCGCAAGTGAGTTAGCACTTACTGTAACAAAATATATGTCAGATGCAGAGAAGAGGTCAGAGAAAATCGAAAACCAGCTATCTCGATTTATGGACGAGACCCACACAAGAGAGACTAAGATAAATGAAACATTGAACTCACATTCCGCTTTGCTAAAAGTCTTGGAGACTCAAATATCAAAGATCGCCAACAGTTTGAATGTTCGAGGTCAAGGCCAACTCCCGAGTAACACAGAAATTCCTACACAAAGGGAGGATTGTAGCGCGATCACTACCAGAAGCGGTAAGACTGTGCAACCACCACCCTTCCCGGTTATGAAAGAAAAAGAAGTTACTAGAAAAGAAAAACCATTAGAAGAGGTGGAAGAGAAAGATGAAGAACCTGAAGTGATAGAAGTGGAGAAGATTCCGGAAGCTCCGAAAAAGAAAGATGTTGCAGAAACCCGTCCTCCTCCACCCTTCCCTTCAAGAGTTCAGAAGAAAGGAGATATGGTCGAATATCAAAGATTCTTGAATAGAGTGAGAGGTATCAAGGATTATATGTAATTGATTTGAGATTTTACTTTATATTTGTATTTAGTGTTTGCCTTATACCAACCCTATTTTTTATCACGTTAGGAATGTTCTTAGTAGTTGGATTGTCACCCTAGCGGGGGATCCAATTATATAAAACAACACTTAATCGTCAAGTGTGCGGTAGTGATCCCGACAGGTTTGTCTAGCTAGATAGTCAATAGGTTTTAATTTCACCACTGATCTATGTGCAATGCGCAAGGTCCCCTTACCCAAGTCCCTTGGTAGTGTTGAGGTTGCCTTCTAAACTACCCTGACGGGATTTAGAGGGATTATAGAATCCCTACTACTTATATATGCTCAATTCACCTTATAATTAGAATAGTGATTTCAGAGGATAGTGTATACTAGCAACCTAAGCTATATCCTCATCTCCACTCTCTTAGCTTTATTTATTTCTATTAGTATCTTAGTTTATTATTTGAAATCTTAATTAAATAACCAAACAAATATCTCGTTTAATTTATATTTTAGTTTAACAAATAATCTCTTCTACGCTTTTTTTAATACGAGTTTGAGTTAACCGACAAATCCCTGAGAACGAATCTTATTTATAAACTATAACTTGCAAACGATTTGTGCACTTGCACTAAGTTTCTCGTAGTGGTATTAGGTATGTTCTTTCTTATTATTTATTTATCACACCTTTTCCACCACCATCATTGTTATTTTAATTTTGAGTTTGTCTGACATCCTCATCATAAGATTCCTCATCATTCTCTCCACCATCCACTTCATCATTGATATCTTTCAGTTTCTTGTTCATGTTCAAGAATTTGGATCTATTTAGTTATAACCTTCAATTATTAATCTTATTGTTAATAAGATCATCTTGTACAATTAACTACAAATCCCATCAAAAGACTAAATCCCATCAACAGTCTATCAACTTGATGTCTCCCTAATTGTTCTTATTTTCGACCCTTGGGAGACATCAGTTTTGGTGTTTCTTTGATTAATTTGATAGATCTTTGAGTTAAAAATGCAATAATCCGGAATTCCTATTTCATTTCTAGTATTTTTGATTTATTACACTTTTGCGCGTAATCTTGTGTATTTTAGTGGAAAGTTTGTAGGTTTTGAATACTATCTAGGAATGGAATCCGAGAAGAGAGTCAAAGATCGTGATATGGAGTCAAGACTTGAAGATAAATCCCGAAAGAAATTGTTTTTAGAGCTGGAAATCTGTTTTCCAGGCCAAAGATTGCTGATTTCGAGGCGTTTAAGAGGTGATTTAGCCGCTTACCTTTGAAGAGAGAACATTCCTTATCGAGTCACGGAACTTTAGCAACTGGAATCAAGTCAATCGGAGTCATAACGAAGCGGGAAAAGCCGTTTTAGTGAAGGTATATCAGCAGTTTCGAGATTTTGGGCTTAGAAATTGGGCTTGGACATTTAATTAGTGTTTTATTCTTAGGTCGAAACCCTAATCCGTTTTTCCACTTATAAAAGGAGCCTTTGACTTCTATTTTCACAACAATTCACTTTTTACAAGATTAAACATCAGAGAAAAGCAACATAAGGAAGAAATAAGAAGCTGCAAGAACTGGAGAGGGTCTATATCTCCGTTCTCAGTCATTCCAATTCCAGAAATTAGGTTTCTTTTATCTTTAATTCTGTAAAACAATATGAATTCCATTTTATTTAATTTAGTTTTCTTTTTAATTAGTATGAGCTAAACACATTTTAGTGCTTGAGAATGCTTTATGGGTAAATCCCAATTTTATTGAATTTCATATGTTGAATTTGGGTTTCTGTTAAATTAAATTAGATTGTGTCTTTTACTCTTTTCAATAAATTATGATTATTTACTGTTTTTAGAGTCATGAACTAAGAACAGGTGTTAGTATCTAGGCTATTCCAATTAGTGGCGATTGGATCATCCTGACGGAGGGTTTAGGTACGGAAATATTTATTCAATCTAGAATAGAAGCTATTGATTCTGACGAACTTATCTAATTCTAGGGCCAATGAGGTAATTAACTTAAACATCTAAAAGTGGATCATATTTACCCTGACGGGACTAGTGACACTCTAGGGTAGCCTTATAGTCCACCCTGACGGGGGTATAAGGAATTTAGAATCCCGACCATTGTAATTGACCAATTTAACCCTTAAACAACATAGGTTACGAAATAGGATTAGGAAGACCCTTGCGTTCTCAAGTGCTATATTCTCATACTTGCGTTTCACATTTATTTACTTGCGTCTTAGCTTTTAATTGCATTTTCCATTTAGTCTTTTATTACTTAGAATTAATAAAAACAATCAATCAAACATTATATCTTTATTTGCTTTCATAAGTGCAATCATTCATTAATCGATAAGCATTGTAGTTGACCAAACCGTCCCTAGGAACGATCCTAGAATCACTTATTACTACTTGGGACAACCGTACACTTGCGGTTGTGGTTCGATTACTTTTGCATTTATTTTAGAACACACAAAGGACCACCACAACTTATAATGTATAGTGATGGGATCAATCCCATCAGTACATTATTTTATGTGTAAACGAGTATGTACGTTCATACTACTTACATTACCTTCTAGGTCCTCGCCAATGTAGTCTTTTGTAAATGAATTTCCTTAGAGAACATCCAAGCACTCAGTATCTGGGTATATGCTTCATATTTTGATGCATTCCAACCTCCACGATGCTCGAAGAAAAAAGGCTACAAATTAACAAAGAACTGATGTCAGTTTATGTTATATCTTTTACTTACCGTTTTGATATTTAAGAAATACAGTAAAATTACTATAAGCACACATGTTGGGTCTTTGACACATGAGCTATTAAAGTTATTAGTTCTTCCCACATGCTTGCTGCCTAATCATATGTATTACGGGCTTCCAAGTCTTGACATATGGACAAAATCCACCAATCTACCCTAGCAGCTATATGGGTAGAAAATTGTATTGAACCCAAAAACACATATGGACTTTGAAAAGTTTGAAAACGCTTCCCTTTTTGTCATAATTAACATTTTAAATCCATTCAAATACATTAATTGTTCATGGACCCAAGGTGAGTTTAACACATCCTCCCTTTTTCAATAAGGTACTAGAATCTCACCACCCTCTACTCCAAGACTGAGCTTAATATCAGATTTCTTCAAGGGAATAGTCTTCCGTGCCACCCTGAACCCCCACGTTCTTTCAAAATAGCATGATATTAACTTTGAAATTGCAAAATTATCCTTTTTTATTTGTTTCCATTCATCTTTCACTCATAGTAATACATTTATGAGTTTGTAGAAGGGAAGCTAGCTACATGCCCTTAAATGTTGGGTTGTGATTTTAATTCCTAGGAGTTGGTATAGGCCATCTATGAAAGATCTTAATTCTGGAGCCATACCTCAAGAATGCAATATAAGATAACTTAATCCCATCAAGTAAATGACATCAAAGTATCTTATAGATATTCGATCCCATCAAATAAACTTAACTCAATGGGACTGGTCCCATCAGTCTAAAAAAATTGAAATATAATTAAATCATTGAAGCATCATAGCACATTGTCAAAATTGAATCCACATGTGGGTATGACCAATCCCATTAACAAACACAACACAATCTAAATGGATCAAAATAATATGTAATTACTGCAATCCCATTAGTCAAAAAACAATGTCAAAATTCCATCAACATATGTTCATGAGACTAATCATATCACCATATATCATACACTCTTAATGGATCAAAACATAATATAAGTACTCCAGTCCTATCAGTGTAAAAAAGACATTTTATAGTTTTCTGCAATTTCATCGGTATATACCAAACAAACTTGAAATATGGTCGGAAAAGATAAAAGATTTATTTATAGTTTTTTGAAGTTGATTAGAAACCATTTGTAAGCTGGTTTAGGAAAAAAAGGAGAAACTCTTATAGGATTAGACGCTAAGAATAACAAACTGAGATTTTACAGAAAAATTCAACGTTCATTTCATCATTATACATGCATAACATGTGAACAACATTGCAAAAACTGATTAGTACCAAAAAAAACCCCTAGAACCAAGACTATAAACTAATCAGGAAAAAATGAACTCTAACTATGGTTTTAAGTAAAAAACTTATTAATCTATGTTTTATTAACTATTTTTTTTAAATAAACTTAAACAAACAACCATCAATTTTTTACCTTTTTTTTGAGTAATCTCGCTTTTGTTTAACTATTCAGCTTCTCCTTCTTTATACCTTGCTAATGTATAGCTTTGTTGCTCAACCTTGTGCTTTGATTTTTGATTCTTTTGTGACGTTTTGTTGTTACTTTTATGTATTAGCCAGAGGGAGAACTGTATGTATGTGTATGTGTGTAAATTTTTGTAAGTGCTTGAATGATTGTTGTGTGACCTTTCTGTTGGTTTCTTTTTACTTTATAATAGTAGACTAATTGTATTCTATTATGGTTTGTTCTAAAAGTAGACTACATGTGTTATGTTGGTTTTGTTTTACTTTTTAATAGTAGACTACCTAATTTTTCGATGGGATGAATACCATTGACATGTCGATGGGATGAATCCCATCAGATTTTGTCATGTTTGTCCTTTTCTATAACAAGTCAATTTGTTATGCTTAGGGACTTAGCCCATCAAGTTTTGTCCTAGTTTTTGTTATATTTACAAAAAAGTTTGATCTCTTTATAGTGTGTTAGGTATAATTAATGCATTGTTTGGATTCAGATTATCAAAGGAAAGGAAATGATAGGAATATAAAAATATTAATGGAATGGAAAGGAAAGTAATAACCGTGTTTGGATTATAAAAATTTTAATAAATGAAAAGAAAGTAATTGATTAACGAATCAAGTGTTTGGATTCACATTATTAAAGGAAAGGAAAGGATTATTTTACACAAAAATACCTTTATACCTTTTTTGTGTTATGTAAAAATATTATATATTAAAATTATAAGGCTAGTTTTGACATTTAAAAAGATAATCATTTCATTTCCTTCGAAATGACTCCAAAATGGGAGAATCAAATAATTGACGTTTTAAAGGAAAAGAAAGGATTCTGCAATTTATTGAATTACTTTCCTTTAATTAAAAATCGAATTCAAACAAAGGAAAGAAAAATTTATTCCTATCAATTCATTTCCTTTCCTTTAAAAAAATGAATCCAAACAATACATTAAATGAAATGATCAGACCTAAATTTTTCGATGGGATGAATACCATTGACATGTCGATAGGATGAATCCCATCAGATTTTGTCATGTTTGTCCTTTTCTATAATAAGTCAATTTGTTATGCTTAGGGACTTAGCCCATTAATTTTTTTTATTAATGAGTAATGATATATGTCACCCCTTTTCATGTCACTCTTCTATCACCCTTCTATATATATGTTTAGATTTTCTTGAACGGAAGATAGAGGACAATTAAATAAGATAGAGAAATCAATTCATTGGTACATGTAGGCATACACCTAAGAGGTGATAAAAGGGTGATAAAAAAAAATGACAAATATCATTACTCTTTATTAATTTCTTTTGCGTTATACGTACTTTTATTATAATATTTATTAAGATATAAATACACTTTATGAAGATATTGTGTAATAAGTATTATAATTATTAGTTTTTTCTAATTTATGTAAAAAGAAAAATGGACAAACATATATAAAAGAGAGAGAACATGGACATCTATAAGAACCACACTCGTGAACAATTGTATATCATCTTTATAAATTTTACGGAGAGTAATCAAAATCATTCATGATGAAAACCTTGTTTCTCCTTTTTATATTCTTTGCGATTATGTCAAGTTCATATTCTCAAGGTATAAAATCGTCTTCAACAAATTATTTTTTCCAAGTCTTAAATATTTTCTATTTTTCATATAATATGATGGCTTATAAAAAAAATCATGATACTTCATTTACTTATTTTGTGTTTTTTGTGATTTTTATGTCCACCAGGAACAGGATGTAATCCGATAGTTTCATTAGAGAAAATTGATGATTGTGGTGTTACATCGATTAATTGTCAGACTTGGATGAATTTATTTACTTTAATAAGAGTCAGACATCCTAGGAATTGCACATGTGCACCTTTCGACTTTGCAGGAATAATAAAATCAAGGTGCACGTGTGTAGCCGATTGTCCAACGACAATATAAGATCTGTATTGCTACAAATAACGAGAATAAAATGAGATTATGACTTATCTTAATTTTCTTTAATCGACAAGAATTTAAAATATAATTTTCACTGGTTTAATAACTATAGAGTTTTTATTTATTTTTTATTAACAAACTAAATCATTGCTAAGCAAATTGTTAATTTTACAACCAATAAATAATTACAATAAAGTGGAGTCTTTATCCAATTATGGTGAAAATTGGAAGATGATTGTCACGTTTTTCACGCTGAATCGATCACATCAATAGAATTTGTAATGGTACGAAGAATTCTCTTGGTAAGTGTACCCGATAAAACTTTAATCTAGAAGGATGGCATGACCACCCACTTATCAACTCCTTTTCTTTTTTATCTCAACTCTGTAATCGTAACTCTACTTAATTTTCTACCATGACAAAAAAATTACGATAAAATGGAAAGCTCGGTGTTTTACACAAGAAATAAAGTTCTTCCAAATTTCAAGGACTAATATGCAAAAACTTCTATCAGTAAATAATAACAAATAATCATTAAACAACATCATCCAACTTTCCATTCTCAATAATTCTCCTATCAGAAATATTGTGCCTAAACTTCTTATCTTTAAGTTTTAAGCTAACAAGGCTTTGGATCCTCTTCATCCACTAATCTTCATTCGACTCTTTGCCTTCATGCACTACTAGAAATCGCCTGTTTACCGACGAGAGATCACCGGCGAATCACGGGTCGTCGGCAATCGATTAAGATCACCGACGAAAATGTTGTCGCTAATAATTGCCGACAACACGTCGTCGTTAATAGTATCGACTTCGTCGTTAATCAGTTGGTTTGAATTTTTATTTTTTTAAACGTAAATTTGTCGTCGCTAATGCAGACGGCGACGTTTTTCGCCGTTAATTAGCGACGATTTTTTTAGAATTACCGGCGAATTTACGTGTCGACGGTAATTAATTAATGTATTTTTTGAAGACAGCAGGTTTTTTATCTCATAGAACACCCACACACACCCTAAAACACCTCCGAATTTCTCCCAAAAAATCCCAGAATTCTTTTTTTTCCCCCTAATTGATTCTCCAATTTGTCTTGCACCATTCCCGGGTCCATAATCAAGGTGGGGCATTATCAGTATCCATTTTCATCATAAAATTTAAGGTAAATTCATGAAAATCCATGTTTTTAAAATTTTATTTTATTTTTTGAATTGTGTTTAATTGTTGATATATGATGTGATTAGGTGAATTAGTACATTTTCTAGGTGGGAGAATAACAATACCTTTGGTTAACCCTGGTACTGATTCCGTTCCGATGAACCTGGCAAGTACGGAGGAGGTCGAGATTGACCCATCTCATTTTCGTATTCAAATGCCTTTTGAAATGATTACTGACGAGAACACGGAATTGGAGGATGACACGTGGGAAGAATATGGAGACGAAGAACCTACTGAGTATGATAGTGATGGTGAGCCTATAGTTGATAGTGGAGATGAAACTAACTAGTTGAAAAGTTTATCTGTCTTTTTTTTATTACACATATTTGTGGTGTTTTGTATTTGAATTTGAACTAACATTTGACTCACATTTGACTCGTATGGTTGACCAAACACTAATATTTGACTCGTATGGTTGACCAAACACACCAAACACTAACATTTGACTAACATTTGACTTGTATGGTTGACCAAACACACCAAACACTAACATTTTACTAACATTTGACTTGTATGGTTGACCAAACACACCAAACACTAACATTTGACTTGTATGTGTTAGCCTCACCTTGTTTTTATTCCCGTTTTAATATTCGACAAATCATCATTTAAACTAAAATTCATTTTTGTATCACTTAAGATGTTTTCCAAAACCCCTCATTAGATTAGTTGTGTTTACTTCAGTGTTTTTAGCTTGAAATTCAAAATAGCAGCTCCGCGGTACACCGGACGAATCACACGGTACACCGCAGAGTCACGGACCAGAAGCGCGGTGCACAGGATAGCCCGTCAGTATGCTCATGAAATTGCACGGTACACCGGACCTAGGCGCGGTACACCGGACCAAGGCACGGACCAGGGTTGCGGTACATTAGATGGTCCGACCAGTAAGCTCGAAGTTAAGTCGAACAGCTCCGCGGTGCACCGGACCATATCCGCGGTACACCGCACAAGAGGGTTTTCTGCACTTTACAAGAGGACAAAGCTTATATCCGTTGGAGATAAAATAGATCCGTTAGATAGAAGCCTTATGACCGTTGGACCATATTTTCAGCTATAAAATGGAGTTCATTCAAGACACAACTCAAGCCTTCCATCTACCAATCTTAAGAGCAATTAATTCTATCATTCAAGGAGGTTTCAAAGGAGCATTCAAGTCATATTTATTGTGAAGCTTATTAGTTCTTATCTACTCATTTAGGAGTTTAGTTACAAAGCTTTTATAAGCACCCCCAAACACTTTTCCCTTTCCTCTTAGCTCTTGTAATAGATTAAGAGAGTAGTGTGAGCATAGGTTTATGCTTGGTTCCTTGTGTTGGTGATAACACAAGTGTATTTCCTTCAAAGGGTTTTTGAAGTGGTTGTAAGGGTTTGTATCTCACCCGGTTAAGAGTTACGAAGATTAGTTGAGAATCTTGCAAATCCTAAGGAGGCTTCCTTAGGTAGTGGATGTAGGGAAACCGAACCACTATACATCGTTGTGTATCGTATTCTATCTCTACACTCTTTATATTTCCGCACTCTATATGCTTGTTAAAATGCCTACTTGAATAGTTTGATAATATTGTCTATTAGGATTATCTAGTTTTATACTATTTAGTTTGCTAATACAATAGGATTCAAATTAGCTTTTAATTTTATTTACTTGAAATAAAATTAGCCGATTAATTTCTATTGTCCTATTCAACCCCCCTTCTAGGACGCATATAGTATATCAGTATGGTTGACCAAACACACCAAACACTAACATTTGACTTGTATGGTTGACCAAACACACCGAACACTAACATTTGACTCGTATCGTTGACCAAACACACCAAACACTAACATTTGACTCGTATCGTTGACCAAACACACCAAACACTAACATTTGACTAACATTTGACTTGTATGGTTGACCAAACACACCAAACACTAACATTTGACTAACATTTGACTTGTATGGTTGACCAAACACACCAAACACTAACATTTGACTAACATTTGACTTGTATGGTTGACCAAACACACCAAACACTAACATTTGACTTGTATGGTTGACCAAACACTAATATTTGACTTGTATGGTTGACCAAACACACCAAACACTAACATTTGACTCGTATCGTTGACCAAACACACCAAACACTAACATTTGACTCGTATCGTTGACCAAACACACCAATCACTAACATTTGACTAACATTTGACTAACATTTGACTTGATCATCTTGCATACGATTCGGCTAGTGACCCAAGAGGAGATGGAGCTTCCTCCATTGAGCGGCTACTTCGACCATCTTGCATACGATTCCGCTAGTGACAGCTATCGGGACGCGCGATTAGAAAAAGCTAGTGTAAGTTTTTTTTTTCATTACTTAAAAATTTTATTTTTAACTTTACTTTGATATTAATCTAATTTATTTTTAAATTAAATATAATTACAGGCTGTTTTACGGGGGAAGATGCAGAAGAAGGTTGTGGAGGCTGCAGCCGAGGGCACCGAGATTACTACGGAGAAGCAGATGGATGCGATTTTAGAGACCATTATGGAGGTCATGGCCCCACCGAAGTCAAGACATTGGGTGCCTACCATTGGACCGGCCCGGAAGAGATCACGGAAACAAACAAAAGCCGATGCTGCGAGCGAGGAGCTACTGAAGGCGATGTTCGCAGGCATGAACGAGCTTCGAGTAAAACAAGGACTTGAGCCTATACCAGATCCATCCTCCACATCGACCAGGCCCACTGCTTCTTCGAGCCAGTCGAGTCAGCCTCCGAGCTTAATGGACACGCTCTTGGATACGATAAATGGTATGAGGATGGCTCAAGGACTAGCCCCGGTCGCCCACCCCCAGCCCCACCAGCTTCCCCGAGAAGGAGTCCCGAGGAACGAGGAGATGAAGAGGATGATGATGATGATGATGATGATGCTTAGTTTGAGTTGGTTTTTGTTTAAGTTTTAGTTGGTTTGTAATAATTTGACTTTTGATTGGGTTTTTTTAGACTTTTGAAAGGTGTGTTTGAATTTTGTTGACTGCTTATGACTTTATGTAAGACTTTTTTTACGGTTTTAATTGTGATTCAGTTTTTTCTATTAATTATTAAATTTTATTCGTATTATATTTATAATAAAAACAAAACTCAAATCGAATGTCGTCGTTAATTGTTAAAAAATATAATTATTTAATCCTGAATTAAATAAAAAAAACAAAAAACAAAAAATAGCGACAACCTTTCGTCGCTAATAGTTGTCGGCAAATTGAATATAAAAAAAAAGAATAAAGAAATTCAATTATCGGCACGGGAAAAAAAAGAAAAACAAATTACGTTTTACCGGCGAGGCTTGCCGTCGGTAATCGTACCAATCAACGACGACGTCGTTTCGTCGGTAAGATTGCCGACGAACACTGCTTCATTCGCCAGTAAGTCTTGATTTACCGACCAATTTCTAGGAACGACGTCTTAGCGACGAATCGTCGTCGCTAATCACGTTTAGCGACGAATTATCGGAGTTTACCGACGAGACGTGTCGTCGGTAAACAATCGAATTCCAGTAGTGATGATTTCTTGTCTTCCATTCCCTCTAAATAATATCTATATAATATTGGAGAAGGGCCAACGGCCCGAAATGTCTCCTAATCTCCTCCACATTTTCTAGCCGTCGGATTATTTTTCTATCAATTTCGGCCTTTGGATTAATTCTAATTAATGGTCCAGACTGTTTAAATTCAATCTACGGTTTAAAATATCTTGATATCCTCTCTATATTTTTCAGCCGTTAGATTAATTGTGGGACTCATTCTATTATAATCATATAAAAAATTTATTTTATTCATATAAATCACTTAAATATTTCTAGCTTTAAAATAAAAACCAATTCTATCACATTCTCACTCATAAAACTAAGGGTGAATGCCCATTAACCATCTGCCACCTTAGTCACTTGCCCATAAAAGGCACTTAAGGTAAATATACCTTAATGCCCTTAGCCCAATAACCACCTGCCACCTTAGCCACTTGTCCATAAAAGGCACTTAAGGTAAATATACCTTAATGCTTACTGCTGTCGACTGCTGCTGCCAAGGGCGAGTAGTGGACTTGTGCAAGTACAATTTTTGTCAAGGGCGAGTAATGGGAGTGTTTCCCACAACTCGTGCAAATACACTTTTGTACTGTATGGGCTAATGTTGAGTAATGGGAGTGTTTCCCACAACTCGTGCAAGTACACTTTTGTACTGTATGGACTAATGTTGAGTAATGGGAGTGTTTCCCACAACTCGTGCAAGTACATTTTTGTACTTGTGGACTAAATGTTGAGTTCTGGGATAGATTCCCACAACTCGTGCAAGTACACTTTTGTACTTGTGGGCTAATGTTGAGTAGTGGGAATGTTTCCCAGCACTCGTGCAAGTACACTTTTGTACTTGTGGGCTAATGTTGAGTTATGGGAATGTTTCCCACAACTCGTGCAAGTACACTTTTGTACTTGTGGGCTAATGTTGAGTAGTGGGAATGTTTCCCAGCACTCGTGCAAGTACACTTTTGTACTTGTGGGCTAATGTTGAGTTATGGGAATGTTTCCCACAACTCGTGCAAGTACACTTTTGCCGCTTCATCATTTGCTTTTTTATTTTTTAATATGTTTTGTTTGCATAAATCAATCAATGTATGGCACTATGTGCTCTCTAACATCCAACTCAGTAACATGCTTAATTACGCGCTTTTCTATTTTATAATTCAAAAAAAAAAGTGTATCTATATCTACAGTAATTAATAAAAACTTAAAGAGATTATAAATTCGCTAATTTACTTGGGTCGCAGCGAAAAGAATTTTTCAACATCTGCAAAAATAAATTAAGAAATAATTACCAAAAAATATGATTGTTAGTATTTGAACATTTAAAATCCAATTTCAAATAAATTACCAAAAACGTAAAATAATAATTAATTTTGAATTATATTAAATAATAATTATATGATATATATGTTGATTATTATAATATATAATTTTCACCAGTGGTTAACGCTTTAATCAAGCCAGCTTTTTGCCCCTTATAGTCTTTGAAGGAGGAAAAATTTGGAGACGGCTGTTGGGGTGGGTAAAATAGGAAAGAAAAAAAAAGGAGTGCCTTTTATGGGCAAGAAGAAAGCGGCAGGGGTGAGGAGGCATTAATTCTAATTTGAGGTGTTTCTTGGGCAATAATCCTAAAACTAATTCTATCTCATTCTTACTTTTTAAATATTTAAATTTTTTATAATCTAATTCTCACAAATTAAAACTCATCATCTAACATTTGCATTCGACCGAATAACAAAAAAAAAAATCTCTTCACACTCGCCTTCCCACCCCAAACCGCTCTCCTGCACAAGAACCGCCTTCCCTCTCATCAATCGCATTGCCGAAGAACTCAAGTTAAGGTGAAAACTGAAATTATTTTTTATTTAATCTCATTATTTTTACAAATTTTCAGAATTGTCTAATTTAGATATATTGATTATATTTCTATACTAATCCTGCTATGGCCAATATGATAGTTGGAAGCCTTTTGCCTGGAAAAAAAAAGCCTTTTGCCGTATGAAAGTGATGCGCTGACAAGAAAACCGCCGTCACTTGGGGAACATTCCCCACCATCCTAAACCGCTTGCGAAGGATACAAATTCCAAAGGCCATTAATATGATTGTAAGAAGTGATGCACAACCTTTTTTTATTAGAATATGTAATTTGGTCTTATTCTGTGTATTTTGATTTGTTTTATAGTAAATTTGTCTGGTCTTATATATTTATTATACATTTATACAAATCCACAATGGCCAATAATATGAATGTTTGAATCTTTTTTCCAAATGAGAAGTGATGCGAGATAAGTATATTTATTCATATATTTATAAAAATTCTACCTTGGCTTTAATATGATTATATTCGAAGCCTTTTGCCTTATGATTTTTTTTTAAGAAATTTGTCGTATGAAAAGTGATATGTGATATGTTGAGAATAACTTTTTTCGGTTGGAGTGAACAATTTGGTTTTATTCTACCATGGCCAAATTTTTGAATTATTTTGCAAGAAGTATTCATTTGATCGTATCTCTATTTTCTAATAAGATATATTGATTTTCTAATAAGATATATTGATTTTGCATTAGGGTCAATGGATGATGATCATAATCTTGATCATCTGTCTTTTTATTGATCAATCAGGTAATGTATTTTTTATTTGTAAATTTCATCAATATTCATATAATATTTACCTGGACTATTGGAGTGAGTAATTTGGTTTAATACTGCATTTTTTGAATTGTTTTGCAGGAACAAAAAACAAAAAAATTGTTATATTAGATTAATTGCACTATTGGTCCCTGTGTTGCAATCATTCCAGGTGCATTTTTGTATCCTTCATCTACATTATTGGTTTAACTTTGTCCAAATATTGGTGAGTTTTGGTGTTTTGATTCCCCTATAATCCAATGCTAGTAATCATAAAGTTTGGCTATAATTCCATGTTTGCAGAGTATGGCTCTAGAATTTCATCCTAAAATATTTTTGGCACTTTATGAACGAGACAAACCATGGAAGCAAGCTTATCTTCTTATATTATCTTATTTGTTTTTAAATTTGATGTTCCTATTTGTATATCTCCTCATTAGTATAATACTAATGTATTCAAACACAAATGCAGGTTAAGCCAGGGACTTCAATTTGATGTTCTCGCTCCGGCATGCTACAATTTTTTCAGTTTGGCCTATGAAACAAATGATAGCTCTTCTACATGTTAATTCTACAACATTCTGACCTCTGTTTTATTTCCAGCAGGCCTAAAACCTCCTGTCTGACATGATTTCTTTAGTTCTCATTGAATACGTTCAGCCACTCCGACTAATGATGCTACTGTTTGTGTGTTTGCTTGATAGGGAATGAGGAGCACTTAAAAATATTATACTACTGACTTTTGAGTATAGATGCAAAAGGAAAGTCATGATCCATTTAAGGTAAAAAAATTAATTTTCAACCTAATCTCTTCTTTAAGCCCTTTTACCGTATGAGAAGTGCTGCGTTTTTTTTTTGTCAAATAAGAAGTGATGCGCTGTAAGTTTACCTTGACTATTGGAGTGAGTAATTTGGTCATATATTGCATTTTTCGAATTGTTTTGCAGGAACAAATAAGAACTCGCTTCATAGGGCACCTCCCACCAAATCGCTCTCCTGTATCAACACTGCATGAAGATCATTCTCAAGCAACACCGAGTAGAATCAGTCTTCAAGGGAAAAGTTCAGTCTTTTGTATATTCCAACATTATTTTTTCTTCTCCGCAATCCCTTTGTGTGTATTTTTATTTATTTTATTACTAAATATCAATTTCTATAACAAACATTAATTGATTATATTATGTTACAATACTTATGCTTTCACATGTTGTTTCCATTTAAAAGAAAATTGTGTAATTGTATATGCAGGTTGGGATTCATAAATATAATTTCATGTAGTCTATTATAAGACTAAATGAGTAGGTGAGGATGATGTTCCAGAAGATGATAATCCAGAATTTGTGATGGAGTAGTTTCTCAACATTGAAATCTACATTATTTCTCTAACTATGTTTATTGAACAAAACTATATATTATTTTCTCTTTTCATATTTTTCAATTAATTTAAGGCAATTGTGTTTATTAAGAATTGAACTATTTAGTGTTTATATCATTTGATATCAACCATGTAAAATGACACGTGTAAGTTTAAATTGGTAAGCATACCATGAACTTTATTACTTGACAATCAAAACTATGTTGTTTTTCTTTTACAATTTAATGTTTTGATAGAGTTGAAGATAGAATTTTTTGTTAGAGTTTAGGGTAATACCCCAACTTTTAGTTAATTTCACTATAATGCCCTATAATACAAAAATTGTATTATGTCCTAAATTTATAAAAATTTGTATCGTAGGTTCCTATATTATGAAAAGAGAAATGCATTATAAATCTTTATATTATGCTAAAATTGCATTGTAAGTTCTATTAATATGCAAAAATATTTACATACTTCTAAATTAATAAAATTTAATCTGTATTTTAATAAACAGTATGTCGTTTAATCTATATTTATATTATATAAAATCTTTATAGTGCCTTCAGGCACGGGTTCATACCTAGTATATATATATATATACACACACTAGGTATGAACTCGTGCCTGAAGGCACTTTACTTACTTTGAGCTAACACGTTCAGAAGTTAAGATATAATAAAAATACACCAAGATCGTATATTCAATAGCATGTGTCACAAACCCCATAATCACCAAAAAATGTATCGCGTTGCCCAAAATTTTACTTGGATAAAATTTACAATAGATTCAGAATCAGGTAAACGCTTTGTAATTTCTTGTTATTTATGTACCCCACTCGTGAAAAAAAAACCTCAACTCAAACTTTTATGTTAAATTGAGAAATTATTTGATTGAACCTATACAAATTTCAAAACTCAAACCCTTGATTTTTTTGATCTAAAACCGTTGAAGGTATAAAATATAAAATAAAATAAATAGATTATCCCATGAAAATCAATAGTCAATTTATCACTTTTCATTTGATTTTTTGTTTTACACAATAGAGTAACATCAAGGTATTGATGACTCGTATTCTCAACACTTCAAATAGTTACCACAATAAAACCTATATCAGTTCCTACTCTTTTATTCTTGTAAAATCTAATCATCTTATAGTTAACAGTTGATAAATCAAAACCCATAGTGGCTTTACACATTGTGGAAACTACTGATTCATCCACCTCCAATTGAAGGACTTGTTTAGTGGACGAGTTTCTTATGCGATACTTAACGGTTTATCGATTTTGCTCCAGCACTAAGCCATTGCAGCTAAAGAGTAATTTATCTTTCGTTTGAATATACTCGGTTGATAATTATACCTATTTCCGAAACAAATCATTTTTTAAGTATCTCCACAACTGCATAAAACAACCACACAACAGTGAATTTCATTAACTCTTCACCAACAAATAACTTGAGAAGAAATATGGTAATATAATGTAAGCACAATTTAATGTGAATCTGGAAATTATCCCACATACCAACCCTTTCAATATAAATTTGGCAAAGTACATCCCTAATCAACTTGGGGTTACTATCTTTCAACTGCATTAGAAGGAAAAGCAAAAACAAATATGATAATTTAAACTTTATGAAATTGTATTCATATTGCAAGACTTGAAGACTGATGATGTAATGAATGCGTATATGAACGTGCACACACCACTCTTACTCCTGTAACCAACCACAAAAACTTGATCACAAAGAAACAATAAAAATATGCGAGATAAGAATAAAAAACAAAACCCATATTAAAAGGAAACAAACACCATAATTTGATTTTGCACAACAGTGAATATCCTAAATACTTGTTTAAGAAAAATTAATATAATAGAATCTAAGTCAATGCGTGATTAATCATTGAGGCAATTCAATCAACAAAGAGATTACTACACAACATTAAAGCATAATACTAAGAATAATATTATTAGATAAAAAGTGCAAATGATTAATTATAGGAATTTGAATCCTAGTCAAAAGATTATGGAGATGTCGACCTAGCATCTCAAAGTTTACCACATCACGTTAAAACAAAACATTAAATTGTATAAACAAGAGGGAAGCAATACTTGAGTCTTTGAGGCCTCGAGAACATTACAGATCGACTATGAAATCAAATAAAGAGTATGAAATAAAACAATCCTCACTTCAACTACTAATATACATCTATAATGCACTCATTTCAAAAGTAATGTCGAATTGACCACATGGAACATCTTCACAATTTGGATACCCCTTCTGTGTCGCAGACTCAATATATTAAATGTCACCTCTAACCCCCTAAAATATCAATATAAAATTAATAATAGAATTTGCATCAATACATTTCCATACAATTTGTCATTAAAAATTGTAACAAAAAATAATGTTTGTTAATCAATATTTAGACATTTAGATAATGGTGTCAAAAAAAATACAACTTATAACTAAATTCACCAAAACACTTAGTTTAGAGATGAATGTGAAGAACTTGATAAACACGCGACCCTCCTTCGGGGAACACATTGGAGAGCTTCCATGAAGTCAAAGGCTCTACAATTCCACAAAACCGAAGATAACCCATTAAACATTAAAATAAAATAAAATAAAAAATGAATGAAATAACTTACTTAGGAGTGAATTAGGAGATTGTTTAGAATTTAACTTCTGAGAAGAATCTTAATCCACTTTTCATTATAGCATTAGTTCATGTGTTATAAGACCATCTCAAGAAGTTGCGTCAAATGGATATTTACAGCAAAACAATATATAAAATGTAGTATATCACCAAATTTCTCACTCCTTGTATACACTTTTTACGGTGTATCACTTATCATACGGTAAAAAGGCTTCTAACGGTCATAAAATAGCCAATGTAGGATTTGTAAAAACATAATAAACAACATGACTATAATTATAATTTTTTACCTTAATTTGTGTCTTAGCCAAGCCGGGTAGATGATGGTGGAGAATGGTCCCCGAGTGGCGCATGTTTTTCTTGTGCAGGAGAGTGGCTTCCAACTGTCATAAAATTGGCCATTGTAGGATTTGTATAAAAAATATAATAAACAACGCGACTGTAATTATACTTAAATCAGACTGAAAATTTGTAAACCTAGATTAGGTTAAAATAATTCAATTCTTTAAAGTTTAAAGGATAAAAAAATGGTCCCCGAGTGGCGGCGGTTTTCTTGTGCAAGAGAGCGGCTTCCAACTTTCATAAAATTAGCCATTGTAGGATCTTATAAAAATATAATAACAACGTGACTGTAATTATATTTAAATCAGACTGAAAAATTGTAAATCTAGATTAAATTAAAAATAATTCAATTCTGTAAAGTTTGGATAAAAAATAATTTTGTATTACCTTAATTTGAATTTTGAGCGCATCACTTATCATATGGTGAAAGGTTTCCATCGTCATAAAATTTGTCATTGTAGAATTTGTATAAGAATATAATAAACAATACAACTATAAAAGTTTCAATGATAAAAAATAATATACCTTAATTTGTGTTCTCAATGCATCACTTATTATATAGTGAAAGGCTTCCAACGTCATAAAATTGATCATGGTAGGATTTGTATAAGAATTAATAAACAATATCATGTAAAAATTTAGATGATAAAAAACAATATATTTAATTTATGTTCTCAGCATCACTTATCATATGGTGAAAGGCTTCCAACATCATAAAATTGGCCATTGTAGGGTTTGTATAAGAATATAATAAACCGACTATAAAATTAAATGAAAAAAAATATTTACCTTAATTTGTGTTCCTCGTCAAGTCGGGATGGTGAAGAATGGTTCCCGAGTGGTGTTTGTTTTCTTGTGCAGGAGAGCGGCTTGGTGGGAAGGTAAATGTGAAGAGATTTCTTTTATCGTTTTTGTTCCAATTAATCTGAATGTGAAGAGATAGTTTTAGAGTGATTTTAGGAACTAATTGAATTACAAAAAAATTAATGTCATAGCTGACTTGGCTGCAAAATGCATAAAAAAAGGCGAAGATCTATCCTCATGGTCATCAACGGACGTTTTCAATAGCATAGATTATCTTAATCTTGTTTTGAAACAATGTATAAAATAATAATTATTTTCTTTCTTTTCTTGACAAAAAAAATTACCAATAAATTTAATTAAATATATATATATATATATATATGAGATAGGTTTTTGGATCCAAATATTTAATCTAAATTAAATTAAAAATATATTAAAAATAAATCTGATGGTTGAAAAATATATAGATAAATCAAGACATTTTAGGTCTTTGATCTAATTTAAACAATCTGAACGATTAATTAAAATTTATCTAAAGGCCGAAAATCATATAAAATAAATTTAACGGCTAACAAACGTGGAGGAAAATAGAAGACCTTTTTTACCGTTGACCCTTCTCCCATATTATATAGACGAAAGTCTTCTAACGTTATAAAATTGGCCATCATAGCACTTGTATAAGAATTAATAAACAATACAACTGTAAAAGTTTAATTGATAAAAAATAATGTATTTAATTTGTGTTCTCAACATCACTTATCATATGGTGAAAGACTTCCAATGTCATAAAATTGACTATTGTAGGAATTGTATAAGAACATAATAAAACGACTGTGAAAGATTAGATGATAAAAAATAAGTTTTTTTACCTTAATTTGTGTTCCTCGCCAAGCGGGGTTGATGAAAGTGATGAATAGTTCCAGAGTGGCGACTGTTTTCTTGTGCAGGAGAGCGGCTTGGTGGGAAGGTGAATGTGAAGAGATTTCTTTTATCGTTTTTGTTCCAATTAGTCTGAATATGAAGAGATAGTTTTAGAGTGATTTTAGGAACTACTTGAATTACAAAAAAAAAATCACACTAAATAAATAATTAAACCCAATATCTAAAGATAATAATTAATTAATTCAAGACCCAAAATAGGAAAGTGTACTAAATCATGAGGAATTCGACCTATAAACTAATAAATACGCCTAAAATGATGTCTCGGAAATAGATTTTATTATCACAAATGAGGAGACATCAGTAAGGGTACAATATTTGAGTCCTACTTAACACCATACCTGTGAATATCAATGCATATATATTTGTGTATAATTTTGAATCTTTAGAGGTGTAACATGGTTTATTTAGACTTTATATTGTCTAATATTTTAAAAGTTCAGAGGCACTCAGATTAATCCCCTATTGCAATATTGACAGTTTTATCAAATGTCAAAGATGTGTAGAGTCCAAGATGTTAAAACCCTTTTAACCTGTGACCACTTGAAATAACAAAATATAAAACCTAATCCATTTGGGATTAGCTTAAATACACTTCTTGTAGAGGAAGTGAGACAAAAAATATAACATTTTAGAGTTGACCACTCTAGATTCACTATATTCTACCTTTGAGGCCTAATGATAAATAGAGACAAATTAGGTGTTTCTAAGGCTAAATAAACTTTGGAGTGGCATCTAGGAACTTAGGTCCAAACAGGGTAGTAAAACAGTTCACATCTCCTTGAAACAATTTTTTAAAATTGATGGACTAAATCATGAAATTAGTGCCTATTTTTAAACCCCAACAATTGGCTTAATCATAAAATCCTTACCGAAAAGATGAATGCTTATTAATTAATGTAGACTTACCTAAACCATTGTGGGGCAAGTTGTGTTTCCAGTTTGGTACGTTTTGAGGTACTCGTGGGAACCAAGAAAAGACCCCATTTGATTCATGGGAAAAGGTTTTCCTCATAACCAGGGATAATTAAAAATGTGGGAGGGTTTTTATCCATGATACGGCTACCTGACTTATTGGAAGTCAAGTCTGGACCCAAGACCTTAGATTTAGTTTCATAGGTAATATGAAGATGCATGTAGCATATAAATTCAGATTTCCAGATGATAATGCAATGTGTGAATTTAGATGTGCTAAATTATTATTCCCTAAGAAAATTGAATGATGTAACCCTCTTTTCCTGTTAAGCAATTATTTGTTAAAATATTGATGTGTCTAGAAATCCCCCTCTATCCCCCTTTCTTTATTGCATTGCCTCACAATTACTAAATATATTGGTTAAGGAAAAAATCAATAATGGGAAACTTGAAGGATTTAAAATTTGTAAATCATGCCCTAATATAACTCATCTTCTCTTTGTAGATGATGGTATATTTTTCCTTAAAGCTAATTACTAAGATATAGAAGCTTTTAACTCAATAATGCTTGATTGTAGTAAAGCTACTGGTCTTTACCTTGATAAAGATAAATGTGGGATATTGTTCAGTAATATTACTCCTGGATACATTAAATACATCATGGCGAATAGATTTCAAAAGAAATTTGTTGACTCCTTAGGTTCCTATTTAGGTCTGCCCACAGATTGGAGTAGAAACAAATTCAAATATTTGGAATGGTTAATTCTTAGAATCCTTAATAAAATTGAAAATTGAAAACCATTTCTTTATCTGATAATGGGAAGAAGATTTTAATCAAATTTGTGCTTCAAAGTCTTCCTAGCTATCCGATGTCAACTTTTTCACTTCCTAAAAACATTTGTAACACTATTAATAGTATTATAGCTAAATTTTGGTGGGGTAAAAAGAATTTTAAAAAAAGTATTCATTACACTAAATGGGATTCCTTATGCTTCTCGAAATTTAGTAGAGGACTAGGTTTCAGAGAAACCAATTTAATGAAGGGTGAATGAGACATAGGGTCTTAGAGACAGATTTTATTCTCTATAAGGAGGAAAATAAATCTTCATTCTTTCAAGGGACCTCAAGGATGACCAAATACTAAAATACCCTTACTAACACTAAAATACAAAAAGAGTGTTATCATTGTTCATCTCTCTCCACTACCCACCTACCCCCGACCTCCGACACGGACCACCGACCACCTGTCACCGGCCACCGAAAAAACATAGAGTATCAGAAAAATTTGATGAGTACTCCGATAAATATAATGAGTACTCCGATAAATATGATGAGTACTCCAATAAATTGATGAGTACTCCGATAAAATTTGATGAGTACTCTGATAAAATTTGTTGAGTGGGTATTAATAAATAAAACAGAGTGTTATTAAAAATTAATAGAATTTTTTATAAAAAAGAGAGTATTACATCATTTTTCTAACAACTAACTAAGACTAACAAAACTAACATATTAATACACCTAACAAAATATTACACGTAATAAAGGTTGACCTACCAAAATACTATTGACCAGATCTGAAAAAGAATGTATCAAAATTATTCTCATCGTAACGAGTCTTCTGCAACTCCTAAGCTTCTCCAACTCTAACCATGGCTCCAACACTATCTCAAGGCAGAAGCTTCCCATCTTCAGCCATGGCTCCAACTAATCTTCGACTACTACTTCCATTGACGAGCAGATCTGCTGCCATGGATCTTCACTACGAAAGGAGAATGAACTCCAACCGAACACCAACACCACCTAGATCTTTGTTGACATTGCTACGAAGACCGAGCACCACCATAAATTGCGAGAAAGTTGTTTGAAGCTTCACTACCTCTAACCCCGTGCGCTTGAGAAAGCTGCTATCGTGAACACCATGGCGGATTGGAGGTCAAGCCTCATCATGTCGGCGGATCTGGAACTCTTCGAACGGAGCTAATGGCGGATCTTCATGGCCTGCTTTTAGCCTGAGTTTTTACGACGAAAAAGCAACAGATCGGCGAGGCTTCTCTCCGAAAAAGGTATGGAGCTCTCATGCTTTGATTTTGTAATGGGTAATCCTCCATGATATTGTAATGGTTGCACAGATCTGGCAACCATGTAAGACGCGGTGGCTTGGCTTCGCAAAGAAGACGATCTCGCCGGAGTGCTCGAACAGAAGACGGAGTTTCTTTGCTTCGAGAAGACGATGGTGAAGAGCTCGCCGGAATTTTTGTTGTTGCAGTTATGGTGGTAACAATAGATAGAGGAGAGAAAAGAGACGTGTATAGGTATGAGAGGAGAGATTGTTTACGTGTGAGGAGAGAGATTAATAAGAAATTCTGATAAGAAATAGTATATATAGGAATAAGAAAGCAAAAAGGGGTAAAATTGTAATTGGTTTTTTAGATTTTAGTGTAAGATTTTATTTGATGTCTTTAGTAAGAAGGGAAGGAAAGTAGGGTTGGGATTGGAAAGAGGGGGGGTGTCTTCAAGACCCCTTGTGTCATAATCTCTTTAATGAACTTAATATTTCTGGGCGAACAAGCTTGGAATCTACTTCAAAATCCCAAATCTCTATTAGCCCAACTCTTAAAAGAGAAATATTATCCCTAACGATGATTGTGTAAATGCAAAAATTGGTTCTTACCTATCTATTGGATTGGATGGATGAGTATCAATGAAGGAAGGAAAGTGTTCATCAATAATATCTCCTGGAAAATTGGTAATGATAGATCTATTAATATTCAAAATACAAAATGGATAAACAACAAAAATGAAGTTGTTAAACCAAGGGACTCTTTTGTGCACATGGGTAATGGGTTATTTAATCACAGAAGTCTAACATATTCTAATTATAACCAAAATTTTGCAAAAATTATATGTCTCATGCTACTTGCTTTAGTTGAGTGTCATGATTTTTGCATTTGGGACAAATATAAAGATGGAATTTATTCGGTTAAAGTGTATTATGAAATTCTTAGAAAAGAACAAGAGGATACTACTGTATTTATTGCCTCTAAGGCCCTTTCTTCTTCTATTTCATTGGACCCTTGTATTTGGAATATAATATGGAATATGAAATTTAATCCTAAGATGAGAAACTTCATGTGGAAATGCATTAAGGATAATCTCCCCACTGAAGTTGACTTATATATTAGGAAATATAAAAAGGTTAAAACTTGTAAACTCTGCAATTGTGAAGATGAAACCATTGAAAACCTTCTTTTTGCCTGCCCCTGGGCTAAGAAAGTTTGGCTTTCATCTACTCTTACTCTGAGAACGAAAAACCAAAGTACTTTCAGGATTGGAGAATGGTTCATGACTACCATTTCCTCCATGAAAGAATTGGATACTACGAATGAATATCCAGCTGAGCTGATTAGCAATATTGCTTGGCAGATATGGAAAGGAAAAAATTCCTTTATTTTTAACAACACTACACCTAATCCCATCTATACAATGCAAAAAGCCATTTCCAATTGGAATGAATACAAAAATATAATTGAAAATCCTACTGATGTCAACTACACTGAACTGGAGGATTTAAGCCCCAAAGAACATGATTTTGTGAGAGGGTTGGTAAGTAATATTGGGAGTAAGAATAGTAAGAGACCCCTTTGGTCAACCCCTCCTTGTAATAAATTAAAAATTAATACTCATGTATCTTTTAACAATCTGGGTTGTGCTATTGCTTTTGACGCCAGGGATCAAAATGGACAAGTGATTAATGGTGGATCAGAACTTATTGAGGTTCAGAATTTTTCCGTAGCTGAAGCCTAAATTATTTTATGGGGTTGTTAAGTGGCTCAACATTACCCAAACAATTCTATCATTATTGAAAATGATTGTGAGGGCATTATTTATTCACTTCACACTCAAACTCTGGATTTTCTATTTTGATTGTAATAATGTTGTTAGTTCTATTTACTTTCTCTCTGAAACTTGTTATTCTGAATTTTTCTTTGTTTATCACAAAAGTAATATCGTGGTTGATTGGGTCGCTTAACACACGTTATCAAGCACGTTGTTTAGTGATTGGAGCTGTATCTTCCTATCCAGTTAACACATCTTTTGCTCCATGTTGTCGCGCGTAAAAGCATTGGGTGATTGTGGTTTGTAACAATTACTATCTTTCATCTTTTTATATAGAGCAAATTCTATTTTTAGGCCATTACCTATAGCCTAAAAACATTTTTAGCCTAAATATTTTATAAGTCACATTTTTAGGCCAAACAAAATGCCCATTTTACTAATTTCTTGAGATAATTCATTGATTCTAAACACAATTTAGGCCTTTCAAATAAACTAAATGTTTATTTAGCCGCATCACAGACTAATAAAAGTGTCTAAATTATTCTTAGAATCTATAAAATATCTCAAAAAAATTACTGAAATGATCTAAGATAAGCATTTTGAATAAACGTGACTTTTAAAACTTTTTGCCTAATGGGATTTTCTCAAGGGAAAATGCCCAATTAAATCATGGATCACATTGTCTATGCCCAAATGTTGACAGGTGATTAATTCTTCCCAAATAAATTAGGTTGTTTCCCATTTAAATCAAATTCCTATTGTACAATTACATTGGTACCCTTCTAGTCAAAGTCTTCATTTAGTTGTCAAAGTCAGCATTTTTTTTATTTCTCTCGGCCGCCGGCCATAAATACCATTTTCCTTCATTAAGTCTAAACCCATTTCCTTCATTAATTCTAAACCCATTTTCTTACAATGAAGATTTTTCACATTAATATACTTTCTTTCATCAATTCATAATTAGTGACTCCATTAATTTCCAATTGAAGTAGATATTATTTCCAATTGAAGAAGATTCACTCCATTAATACGATAATTCTGCAATTTTGTTCGTCGTCTTCGTCATCTTGTCGCAGAGGATAATTCTTCTTCAATTTTTCATTTTTTTATCCTGCAATTTGGTTCGCTATCTTCAATTCTCCAGGTTTGTTCTTCTCTATTCTCAGTTTTTCTGTTTCTTCAATGTTTCTGCAATTCATGAATTTGACGAATTGTTAGGGCCCTGTGTTAGGTGTTGATAGTTTTTGCATATTTTAATATATTTAGGTGTTTGATTGGACATTTTATGTGTTTTTTGCTTTATTCATGTTTGATTCTTAGCTGCGCTGCAATTTTTTGATCATGATTGTTTATTCATGGTCTGCGCTGCAATTTTTTTTTTGATTTTTTGATTCTTATCTAAGTTTCTAGAGTTAGTTGTGAGTTCCTTTTCTAGGTTTAGTGTTACTTAGCTTCAATCCTTCAATGTTTCTTCAGTTTATAGATGGAACGAATTGGTGTTTGGTTTTTGTAGTTTTTGGTGTGGTTTATTCATAGATGGGATTATTCATGTTCTGTGTTTTTTGTTTTCAGGCTTTGTATTATGGCATCAAATCCTATTGTTGAATTCAAATATGGTGATCAACTTGCTCTGTATCCCTTTGACTTTTTCGATTCATTCCAGTAAATCAAGGATTATGTTATTGGTCGGTGGATAGATTTGAGAGTTTGCTTGTTAGAATACAGGTACACTTTTGGCAATCAAAAGTCTTGTTTAATGCTTGGTGAAGCTGATTTTGCTACTATTGTATGATTATTTCATCTTAATTTGTCAACTTCATTGAATAACCTTCTTATTGAGATTAGTGTTATGATGATTTTAAAAAAAATTAACCCTTTTCAAACGATCAATTTGTTGTTGTGAAGAAACTATTCATACTGATTGAAAATAGAGATGGGACAAATCAGATATGGGACAAATCTCATCTTAATTTTTTACGTCGCGAAACAACACATCACCATCTCTAACACATTATATCTTCAATTAGTTTTACAATAGAGATGGGACAAATCCCATCTTAGTTATACAATAGAGATGGGACAAATCCCATCTCAATATTAGAATGAAGATGAGACAAAATCATCCTAATCTTAAAATTAGAGATGGGACAAAATCCCATTAAAAAAAAACGAAAAAAAAAATTAAAATTAAAAAAAATCAAGGACGTAGATATTGTTTTGTCTCATCTAAAAATATATTTTTTTAATTTTTTTAGAATTAGTTATGATGATTTTAAAAAAAAATCCCGGACGTGTGCGTACGATAAATTAGTAGTAGGTGGATTTTCACATCTACGATAATGTTTGATTTAAATGGGAATATATATTTGGTTAAAGACAACAACTAGAATAAGGGTATTATTGTAATCTTTTCATCTAAATTAAGGTGTAATCTAAATGGGAAGTTGGTTTTTTTCCGTTCTAAATAGATTTCATTAATACTAATAATAATAGTTTTAGCCAATGCCCGAGGGTATCGCTTCTTCATACAAAATTAAGGCTAATTCACTAGGAATATTATCTAGGCTAAGGCTAAACATGTTGCCATTAAGCTTACATTTAGCTAACCAATCCGCAGCTCTATTACACTCTCGCTTACACCATCTAAAAGAAGGTTTACAAAATTCCAAGATATAATAGATGCTATTAACTACATTACTAATAGAGGGACAAGAAAATTGCAAAGTCTTCTCAAGAGTCTTCATCACTAGAAGGCTATCACTTTCAATGATAACTCGAGCTTCTTCTTCTCGCGCCAAAAGACAAGCTTTTAACACTCCCAATGCCTCAGCTTCTAGAGGTGATTCTGCAGCAATGTCCCAAGCATTATAATTCCTAGTGTTTCCAAGATGATCCCTGGTAATACAAGAGATAGTATCCATATTATTAGAAAATGCTGCATCACTATTAATTTTTAATATGTCAATGGGTGGGGGTTCCCATTTTAATTTCTTACTTCCTTCATTTATGGTTTCATTCATTTCTACTTCCTGATTTTCAACTGAACTTTCATAGGTAGGGATTATGTATCCCTTCAGTACAATATTGTCATCCTTAGGGATATTCACATTTTTATATTCCAACCAGTAATTCATAGCTTTTTCAACAGTTAATATAGGGTCAAGCTTTGAGTTTTTATATTTAAACTCATTTCTATCTTTCCAGCATTGCCAAGTAATATAACAAAATTTCTCTATTGATTCTTTCGCAACTTTACTATTTACTTTCAGGCTTGTTTCAAATATGTTAGCCATCCAAGTATCTAACTTAATAGAGTACTGGTTGCTAGCATATAAGTTAAGAGGTGAAGCATACCAAACAGCTCTAACCCAATCACAATCCATCAATAAGTGTTCTACAGATTCTGTGGTTTTATCACATATATCACATTTAGCCGAATTAAGTACCTTTTTTTTCCATAGATTCTCATTGGTTGGCAGTATATTTTTAAAAGCTCTCCAAATAAAATTTTTAACTTTAGGAGAAATATTGAGGTTCCATATCAGTTTCCAGATTTTTGGGTCTATATAATGAGATGAGGACCCCTTATTCTTACATTTAATATCCTCTTTTAATTCAGCTTTCTTTTTTAGGATTTGGTATCCTATTTTAACCTCATAGTTTCTAGTTTTACTATTATTCCAAATGGGTGTATCTGTACCTTCAAAGAGAGGTATGAAGGTTTTTAGTATAAGATTAGTGGTCCCTTTACTATAGTTCTTTTTTATTATATCTATATTCCAACCTCTTTTATCTTTCATCATGAGGTCAGATACAGTAAGTATATTTTTATCAGTAGGGGGAATGATTTTTTTACAATTTGTGATCCAGTTTTGAGAATGAAGGCAAATATCCTTACCATTCCCTATTCTCCATTTAATATCATCACTAATCGCTTCTTTACCTAACATTAGACTTCTCCATCCCCATGAGGGAGAGTTTCCAATTTTAGCATTGTAGAAAGAAGAGTTTGGATAATATTTACCTTTCAATGTTTTATATAAAAGAGAGTTGGTATTGTTTAATAAATTCCAGGCTTGTTTACTAAGTAATGAAATGTTCATAAGGTGTAGGTCTCTAAAACCGAGTCCTCCACAATATTTGCTCTTTGTAAGAGAGTCCCAGGAGCCCCAATGTATTCTCTTATTTCCCCTACTACCCCACCAAAATTTTGTGATTTGTGATGAAATCAAATCACAAATCTTTTTTGGTAGGATAAACGAGGACATGTAGTAATTTGGGATACTAGATAGGACAGCTTTAATAAGTATATCTTTACCAGCATTAGAAAGATACAAGTTTTTCCAATTATCAATTTTATTCATGGTTTTTTCTACAAGGTTATTTAATTCCTTAACTTTAGACCTACCCCATTCAGTGGGAAGTCCTAAATAAATGCCTAAGTCTTCCATTATATTCATATTCAGTTTCTTAGCATACATGTATTGTATAAATTCAGGAGTATTGGGACTAAACTTAATCCCACACTTATTGTAATTAAATTTCATACCTGTAGCATGACCATATTTGTTTATTACATCTTAAAAACTGTTAATTTCAATGCCATTTGCTTTCATAAAAAAGATACTATCATCGGCAAACAATAAATGAGTGATATTAGGTGATTGTTTTGCTATTTTAATACCCTCCATCAAATTATTCTTGACTTTTTCTTTAATTAAAACCGATAGTAGTTGTGTTACAAGGGTGAAAAGGAAAGGTGATAATGGATCACCTTGCCTTAAGCCTCTTGTAGGTTTCATTAATGAATAAGGTCTACCATTTATAAGTACAGAATATGAGACAGTAGTGACGCATTCCATAATTTTATTAACCCATTTTTTGCTAAAACCTAATTTTAAGAGAATAATTTTCAAGCAATCCCATTCCACATTTTCATATGCCTTTTGTATATCAGTTTTTATAGCCACATAGGAGGTTTTAGTGTATCTATTCCCTTTAATGTAGTTTATAACTTCATGAGCTATATAAGTGTTGTCTTGAATGTGCCTTCCAGCTATGAAAGCCGATTGGTTTTCATCAATCAAGCAATTCATAAATGGTTGCATCCTATTAACCATTATTTTAGCTATAATTTTATATATAAAATTAGAGCAACTAATGGGTCGAAATTGTTTAATATTTCTCGGATTTTTGATTTTTGGTATAAGAGATATGAAAGTGTTGTTAAGTTCTTTTAGTGAATCTCCATTATACCAAAAATTATTAATGGTTCTAATTACATCAAGTTTAATCAGATCCCAATATTTTTTGTAAAAGATTCCTGGGTAACCATCAGGTCCAGGTGCCTTAAGGGCACCTAACTCATCAATAGATTTTTTAATTTCCTCAATTGTTAATGCTTCATCTAGATTTTCATTCATATTGTTATTCACTTTTTTTTCTATAAGATCAGTGATGGGGGTATAAAATCTATCACCCACAGTAGTAAATATGTTATTAAAGTAGTTACATATCTCATTTTTAATATCTTCTTCTTTTTCCATCCAAATCCCACTTTCATTTTCTAGGCGCATAATTTTATTAATACATCTTCTTTCTTTAGTATAGGCATGGAAATATGAGGTATTTTTATCACCTCTTTTCAACCAGGTTACTCTCGACCTAGAGGCCCAATAATCCTCCTCATTTTTCCATGCTTTCTCAATTTTACTAATAAGGATATTATACTCTGTCCAATCCTTAGTGTTTGGGTTATCATAGATCATCTCAATTTCCTTCGTATAGTTATCTATTCTTTTCTTATTATTATTGTATTTCTCTTTACTCCAGTTACTAAGTAGAATACTACAATTTCTAAGCTTCAAATTCATTTTATTGCGAATATAAGGTAAATTATTTTTCCTATCTTCCCACACTTTCTTAATAATTTCATAGCATTCCTTTTCCTCTATCCAATTATTTTCAAAGTAAAATCTTCTTTTCCTACTTTTCTTGTTATCTTTCAGAGTAAGTATTTGGGGTGAGTGATCAGATCCTATAGCTGGTAAAAGTGCTACCCAAGCATTTGGGAATTTGTTTTTCCACACATTATTTTCAAAGGCTCTATCAATAAAGGATTTGATCATCTCATCTCCCTCTCTTTTATTAGTCCAAGAGAATTTAACTCCCTTGGTTTCAATTTCAGTTAATTTATTATGTTTAATGAAACCATTAAATTGTTTCATTTGTTTCTTACATCTTTCATCTCCTCCTTTTTTTTCATGTAGTGTTCTTATATTGTTAAAATCTCCAATTAGATTCCAAGCCTTATTATTACCCGGGTTACATTTACTAAGCATTTCCAGACATTTTTCTTTATTTTTGTCTAAAGGAGCTCCATAGACAAATGTAGTATAAAATTTTTCATTTTCATAGTTTAATTCGCAGTGTATATAGTTAATACTTTTATGCAATACTTTAATATCAGTACCATCTTTAATAAAAAGGGTCAGTCCTCCACTTAACCCTATAGGTTCAACAGTATCTACAAGGGTCATATTCAGAATCTTCTCCAATTTTTTCACATTTTTATATGGATTTTTAGTTTCAGATAAGAATAGTACCTTAGTCTGGTATTTAGTAACCATACCATAGAGGGTCTGGACTGTCAGAGGTGTGCCAATCCCCTGACAGTTCCAGGCGGTTTGTATCATTGACTCGCTTGGGGTTGATTTGGGTCAACCCCGGAAACCTCTTCAGCAGCTCGGCCTTCTTGTTCTTCACCATCAATTTGAGTTTCTTCTTGTCGAATTGTATCCATTTTCATTCTAGCCGTCCATAAAGTCTTCTGTCGCTTAGTATTAGTAGCTTCATAAGAACTTTTCTTTACTGATTTCCTTTTAATCTTGATAGGGTGCCTTCCTTCCTGTATGATCATACCTTTCCCTTTTTGATCCTTTTTAATACCACTGCTTGTACCCTCTTCTTTGTTTTTACTACCCTCGAAGATGTTAGGTAACTCAAGTTCAGCTTTCTTTTTTGATCTTGTAAACGGTGTGCTAAATTCATTTTCAGTTGCTTCTTTAGTAACGTTGTTGTTGTTCAAGAGATGGTTGTTTGAGAGTGGTGTGTGGTGTTTAGGGTTAGAATGGATTGGGGATTTTTGTTGTGGTGGAGAGATTTGGGGAGACGAAGAGGTTGGGTTATTTTCAGAGTATGGTTTATTTCGTGTTTGGTTGATATTTGAAGTGTTTGGGCTTGGTGTGGTGAGTATGGTAACATTGGGGCTTTTAATTTTTGGGCTGGTTTCATTAAAAGACCCAAAAAGAAGGTTATCAGATTGGGCTAGGTTGGTAGTAAGTTTTAATGACATTTCATGGGCCACTTGGGCTAAACCTTTTTCCTTTTCCATTAAAATTTTAGTACGTAAAGCCTTTTCTCTCTCTTCCTCAAACCCGTACTCCTTTTTTTTGTTTTTTCCTCTCTCAGTACTGGAGCTCGTACTGTACGCCCTACCACTACCGCCATTGTTGCCACTACCTTGATTCGTACCAAATTCAAACACTCCGTTAGGGTTTTTAACGGAGTCTAATTTGCTGTCTTCTTTTCCGTTAGTGGTGGGTTTGCTATTGAGTTGACTCATCTTCAATCCATGGTAACTCGTTTCTTCTCCATAGTATCTCTTCTCCTTGTTAATAATTAATTTCTTCTTAGTATTAACAACTTCACGAAGAGTATAGATTTGGGCTGGACCCCTAGTAGAGATTTTGATCCAGCTCCCTAATCTAGGGTTCAATTTAGGATTTGTGCACCCTTTCTCCGGATGTCCAAAAATCCCACAGCCATAGCACACTTGGCCTATGTTTTCATAACAAAATTTGATCCACGCAGGTTTATTTTCATTTTCCCAGAAGTTGATTCCCGGAATAAGCGGCATAGTTAAATCCCAGTCTACTTGGACTCGGGTAATTGTTTTTTCATCAATTTCAAGTGTATTTGGTAAGATAATTTGATGAACCTCCCCAAAATAGGTAAGTAATTCACCTAAGCACTTAGTAGAGAGAAGGTTTACTGGTATACCTGATAATTGTATCCATAGAGTAGTGTTCTTCACCATGTTCTTTTCTGTTGCTTTATATTGATTTATTGCAAAGTGTTTCCCTTGTAATGTCCAAGGCCGTTGTTCCCACACTTTGTTTTTGTCCTCTTCGGCTTCAAAGCGAATGACAAAAGTATTTCTTCCAGTTTTTTCAACTTCAACTGATTTCTTAAGTGCCCAGTACTTGTTAATATGATTCTTTATAAAAGTATGGTTGATTTGTTCTTTTACTAACAATCTCGCTGTGAGTTTGTGTTCATTTGCTAGTTTGTATTGAGTATTAGCAACAGGTGTGATAACCAAGTTGCTGTTCTTTGCTAGAGGATGTGAGGAAGCGAAGAAATCCATTGTAGTCAGATCGAGAAAATGGATTGAGCAGCTTAAAAAATGTGAAGATGAAGAGAAAGGTTAAGAAAAGGAAGGGGTATGAGAAGATTTGTGAGAAGATTTGAAGATGAGGCAAAAAGAGAAAAGGAGATCAAAGTGTTTAGTTTGAATTTGTTAAGACAAAAACACTTTGTAAAGAAAATCACACACCAAAAAATTGAAGTTTTTGGATATGATTTGGTTGTAAAGATAAAATAGTAGTGTTTAGGCTAAGTATATGATGATGAATATGAAGCCTTTGATTTCGGTGATCTATAATTACTATTGGAGTAAATAACACTTTTGCCCCCTGTGTTTATACCCGATTGACAGGTTGCCCCCTAACTCTTAAAATGCGCCTAGATACCCCCTAGGATTTGTTTTTGTGACCCGTTACCCCCTACTGCGTGTTCCGTCCATTTTTCACCGTTAAAAGTGACGTGGCAATTCCACGTCACATTTTTTTTTTTTTTTTAAATCCAGGTGTTAATTGCGTTTTTAATTAACTTAACCCTTATTTTAACAAGGGCAAGATGGGGAATTCACTAAAGGCTATCCTATATATACCCCAAAAACACTTTAACAACTTAAATTAAACAAAAACGAAAATCAAAAGGAAGAAAACGCGTTCGGTTTGGGGAAGAACTCGAAGAACACCAAAACCCTAGCTTTCTACAGTAATTCGCGTCGAATCCTCCCAATCCCTTCAACCTTGATGCCGATGTCGCCCCTTAAAGCCGATAGCGCTGGTTCTTCTTCGCACTACACTTCTCAAGTCCCCTATTGCAGATGCAAGAAATTAGCAAGGCTTCACACCTCTTGGACAGATACGAATCCTTGCAGGAGGTTTTACAGGTGCATGTATTGGGGGTGTTCAATGGATTGCAAGTTCTTCATGTGGTTGGATGAGCCATTGCCGGAGGCTACTAGTTCGATAATTCGAGGGCTTCTATTTAAAGATTCCAATCACTGTCTTGAGAAAGATGCAATGGAGACGAAGATGAACTTGTTGGTCTCTGATTACGGAGATATGATGCTGTTAGAGAAAAAAGCTTTTGCAGATTGGAAGCTTGAACATGAGAAAGTGAATGAACTGAACACACAGTTGGTTGAATTGCAAGAAAAAGAACAAGTTGCCTCAAAAGATTTGAAATTTGAGCGTGTGAAAGTAACTGTCTTGGAGAATGAGGTGCAACGTCTTAACATATCGATGGACACTATATCTCGGGAAAACAAGTTTCTGAAATGGACCTGCTTCATGATTATATTCCTCTTCCTCTCCATTTTGTCTTGTATTAGTGTGTCAAAGAATTAGTATGTTGTTGGAGGTGTATTTTGGTGTAGACAGAGTGATGGAGCAGGTGGTTGCAACTGATGGTGTTTTGTGTTTGATTGATCAGTTTGTTGAAGTTTGCAGCTGTTGATGTTTTGTGTTTGTTTTATCAGTTTGCTTTATCTGGTGTAATGTGTTAGTTTTCAGCTTTGTTTGTAATTGACTGTTTAACAAAAGTTTTTGGTTTTAGTTGAAATGGATTATGAAGTTATTGCGGTTTGTTTAAGTTGTGTTTTACTGTGCAATGAATATAGTATGTTAAAGAAACAGTTAATGGACAATAGAATCTAATGCAATCTAAAAAAAGTAGATAAAGATAACAATAAAGTGCTGGCATTACATAGACCATAGCAAAAAAAATATTCAAAGCATCCACTAGTGCACTAGCATACAAAACACCACAGACCTGCAATAAAGGCCTTACCAACAAAAAAACAGTATTTAAATACCACCTACACCTCATACTAGAAACCCTTAAAAACCACATCCTTGCTGCGTGAAGATCTACTTTTACACAAAATAAAAGTCACAAAACACAGAAATATAAAACACTCAAATCTGCAGAATTCTTCAATCTTTAGCTTCTTTCCTAGTTTTTACTGAAGAACTGGTGGCTGCCTTCCTCAAACGTAGTGCTTCAGCAACAGTTACATACTTTGGATCACCCTCTCGCATTACCACCCCCTGTGTATGCTGGATTACGCGCCGCTTTTTCTCTGGTATTCTTGTGTCTCCTTCCTGGTAGAATGATAAAGAAGAAGTTAAGCATTCTATAGTATGTAATGGTGTAAAAAAAAATCAACACATGGCTAACCTCAGGTAAACTCCTTTTTGAACCTGATTCTGCTGGTGGTTTATCATGTTTGAACCTCACCTACATGGTAAACAAATAAAAGCATTCAATAAAGGTATCTGCAGAAGGTCTTTTTTGCACAATTTTGTAGATCCAGGGGGCATTTAGTCACTGAAATAAAAGTCTAAGGGGTAGTTAGTCAAATGATTATATACTTACCCCTGGGATGTTCCTTAATGAAATCTTCTTTTTTTGCTTAGGGGGGGCTTTCTCCTTTGTTTTGTCTATGCTTATTTGCTCACTTTCTTTCTCATTCTCATTTGTTTGTGCATCCCCATCATTTTTATGCTTTGCTTTTTCCAATAGTTCTGTTAACTTCTCCATCTTTACCTTCTGCATACACAAAGTAAGTTATAGGGGGTAAGTAGTCAAGACATAAACAATTATAGGGGGTAAGTTGACAAAACATAATAATGTATAGGGGGTAATTAGTCATAAACCATAACTTTAAAGAGGGTATTAGTACAAACCTTTAAAATTGATTTAGGAGGATTATTTGTAGTCTTCTGTTTTTGTTTCCCAGATTCATCAACCTGTAATCATTATTCACATAATACAATGTCTTATAAACAATACCTAATGCAAAAAATAGTTTCTATTTCAATAATAATGACCTCTAATGGTGATGTAGGAGCAACAGAAGTATTTCCCTTTTGTGTCCCTGGTTCATCTTCCTCTAAAGATATAGGCATTGTGCTTGAACCTCCTGAAACTGTCTTCAATCCTTGATCCTTAATTCTACTGCTTTGGCGTATTGGTTTTTCCACTGCTTTGTCTGGTATGCGCATCTTTGGTCTGGACTTAGGTGGACTATCAACTACTGGCTCAACTGATCTGTGTACTGGAAAGCGCATCTTTGGTCTGGATCTGTGTGGTGATTTATCACCTGCCTCCTGTGATGTTTGTCCTGGTAAGCGCATCCTTGGTCTGGATCTAGGGGGTGAGTTAACTCCTGAATCCTTTTCCTGAGGTAAGCGCATCTTTGGTTTTGATCCTCTGGTTGCCTTAGCAATTGTTTTTTTCTCTTTGTCTTTCTCACCAATTGTATCTGTTTTTGTCACATTTAAATTTTCAGGCTCAGATGGAGTAGACTGTGGGTTAGAAGGAGCAGAGGGTTGGACTTCTAACTCATCAAACATTTTGTTAATCGTCTCATCTGGGGTCTCATCCACATCTGCATTAACACCAACACCCCTACCATCAGCTACACCATCTTCCATAACTTCATTGTCACCAACACCCCTACCATCAGCTGCACCATCTTCCATAACTTCATTGTCACCAACACCCCTACCATCAGCTGCACCATCTCCCATAACTTCATTATCACCTTGAATATCCTCCAATCCTACTGTTTCCTGTTCTGTAGTACTTAATTTTGCCTTACATGACCTTTTGTTATGGCCTTCTCCCTTGCAAATTGCACATTTATGTGAAGTACCTTTCATTAACATCTTTTGAACACCTTCAGATGTTCTTTCTTTCCTCCACTTTTTAACCTGGTCCTCATCTGCCTCCTTAGTTCTTGCCCTTTTGGGTCTGCCAACCAACTTAAAAGCTACTGGAGGTTCTACACTTACAGGCCTTGTACTAGGCCACATCTTTGGTCCATTTATAGGGTATATCATTGGTGTATAAGCCTTCATATACGTCACCTTTGAGTAGCATTCGTGGACATAGTTTTCTGGGTCTTTACCTATGTATTGAATACTCGCTATCGCATGAAAGCAAGGTATCCCAGATAGCTCCCACCTCCTGCAGGGACAGCTATTTGTATCTAAATCTACAGCATACGAATCTGTTCCAAGGTTCCTTACTTCAAATTTCATTTCACCGCAAAACACTGCATGCCACTTTCCACTGTTTGTTTTACCTTTATTCACCAACTTCCTAACCTTAGGACATAGATCACCTTCGTATGTTGTCATCCATGCCCTTTTAGACTGAAGCCTTTTCAAACTATACATCCTCAGACCCTCTAGTATGAGGATGATAGACTTGTCCCTGAGAAAAAAAAAACCTTTACTGTCAGTTGTGTAGGGTTTATAGGGGGTAAGTGGTCATTAAATAAAACTTTATAGGGGGTAAATAGTCATTATGTAAAACTAAGTAGGGGGTAAGTAGTCATTAAATAAAACTTTATAGGGGGTAAGTAGTCACCAAATAAAACTTTATAGGGGGTACGTAGTCACTAAAAAAAACTTTATAGGGGGTACGTAGTCATAAATTAGCACTTTATAGGGGGTAATACCTGACTTTTTTTATGGCATTGTTATAGCTTTCACAGATGTTGTTAAGTAGAAGATCACATTTTGTAACAGTACTAAAGTGAGACCTTGTCCATGTCTTAGGATCTAAACTAGATAGCCAATTGAATGCCTCCTCATTCATGTTTTTAATCTCAGCCATGACCTCATTAAATATGTATTCTGTGGGGGCCCTAGCAGCTTCCCAAACTTTGTCTTTTAAGGCCATTCCAGGATGTTTGATTTTGAAATTATTGTAGAGATGCCTTACACAATGTCTATGTTCAATATCTGGAAGCATGTCACTCATCACTTGAAGCAAACCCTATACACACATACATTTAGATATAAATTCAATGTTCTAAAGAAAACATTTTAATTAAGCCAGTGAAGGATAACCAACCTTTTGTCTATCTGATATGAAAGTCCATTCTTCTTGATTAGTAATACCAAGATCTTGTATCAACAGATTAAAAAACCATCTCCAAGAATTGCTATCTTCTTTCTCAGCTACACAATACAAAATTGGGAATATACAATTGTTCCCATCAATACCAACTGCTGTCAAAATTACACCAGGATGTGGACCTTTCAAGTGACATCCATCAACCCCAACAACCTTTCTACAACCCTCTAAAAATCCCCTTCTGCAACCCTCTAAGCAAACATAAATTCTTTGAAATCTTTCTACTCCAGTTACCTCATCAGTAGTTGTTTCAATTGCTACAGTACTTCCAGGGTTACTTCTTCTTATTTCTGCTGCATAATCAAAAAGCTTTTTGTATTGATCCTTGTATTCAGCCTCAATCATGCTTTTTGCAGACTTATATGCCCTGTAGCATGTTCTGGTACTAACATTAACTGAATAATCCCGATGCACTAACTGTTGAAAGTCACTCACATTACTGTAGAGGTTCAATCTTATCATATCTTTAAAAGTATTTGCCAAGAACTTTGCAGTAACATGCTTATGGTTAAGGTTTTTACCACAACTATGTTTGTTACATAAACTCATTATCACCAGCCCACCAACCTTTTCTTTATACGATGCATATACAAACCACCCACATCCTGCTCCTTTGCAAACAACTCTAATCCGATTCCAATCGTTCTTCACAAACTTAATGTTGACCACCTTTCTTATGGCATGTGTTCTTACTGCTTGTCTAAGATCAGAGGCATTCGCAAACGTCAATCCTAAAACAAATCTAGGCTTCTTCATATCTATACTCGCCTTAAATAGGGGGTATTTCATCTTTTTCTTGCGCAACTTTTTATTTTTTCCATCTTCATCTGTACCAGAAGAAGAACTAGCTGTACTCAGATCTTCGGAATCATGTATATATTCATCCGAATCTGTCCCACCACCAACATCATCACTATCGCCTTCAGAAACATCTCCATCATCATTTTCCACATTCATTCTATCCACTTCCACATCCGAGTCAATGAATGTATTATAATCCTGGTCGTCATCACCCTCACTCAAATCGATGTCGCTATCTATTATATAATCGTCATCAGTTGTGGATTCTTCATCCACATCTTCATCAGGTTCAGACAACTTCTTTTTCGTTTGAGAACTATCTTTCCTAGAACCTTTATTGTAACTCTCTCGTTTGGTACCACTAGGGCCCACTCCATCTACTCTTGTTCTTTTTATACTAGCCCTAGTCCTTTTCTTGTTACCTACTGTTTCTGTTTTCTTTACTTGTGAACTGGTTTGTTTCTTCTGTTGTTGTATAACCAACTTCTTCTTCTTTATGACATTAGCAAGTAACTCGTTATCACTGAACTCCTCATCCACATCTTCTTCACCATCAGCTTTGTTAATGACATTATCCGAGTCATCTGTTAGGTCTTCATCTATAAGCCGGAAAGGCCTCAATGGAGATTTATGTTTGGAACTCCTCGTAGTCACATTATCTTCAGTGTTCAAAGCTTTCAACACTTTATCCAACATATCATTAACAGACTTCTCCTTCTCTCCTATATCAGAGAGTTGTTCTTCCAAACTGTCATCCCCTTCCTTCTCCTTAATTTGTGTGCTTTGATCTTCAGAAACAACCTGAAACAAAGAATGAAATATTTAGGGGGTAATTTGTCAAGCAAACGAAATAGTAAGGGGTAAACTGTCACACAACCTTTGTCCCGTCTTTGCAATTCTGGACTTCTTCTTCAACAGTACTATCATCCACTTTATTATGGACTTCATCAGCAGTCTGAGATACTTCTTCACCATTAACTCCTTCCTCCTTTTCACCTTCATTGTTATCACAAGTCTGAGCTCCTTCTTCAGAAACAACCTGAAACAAAGAATGAAATATTTAGGGGGTAATTTGTCAAGCAAACGAAATAGTAAGGGGTAAACTGTCACACAACCTTTGTCCCGTCTTTGCAATTCTGGACTTCTTCTTCAACAGTACTATCATCCACTTTATTATGGACTTCATCAGCAGTCTGGGATACTTCTTCACCATTAACTCCTTCATCCTTTTCACCTTCATTGTTATCACAAGTCTGAGCTCCTTCTTCAGAAACAACCTGAAACAAAGAATGAAATATTTAGGGGGTAATTTGTCAAGCAAACGAAATAGTAAGGGGTAAACTGTCACAAAACCTTTGTCCCGTCTTTGCAATTCTGGACTTCTTCTTCAACAGTACTATCATCCACTTTATTATGGACTTCATCAGCAGTCTGAGATACTTCCTCACCATTAACTCCTTCCTCCTTTTCACCTTCATTGTTATCACAAGTCTGAGCTCCTTCTTCAGAAACAACCTGAAACAAAGAATGAAATATAAGTTAAAAAACTGAAAGGGGTAAACTGTCAAATGAGTTTCTACCTTTAATCCTTCTTGTACAACTTTGTTTTCCTCTAAGATTTTCGCATCATTACATTCTTGAACTAATTCTTGATCATCTACTTCTACTTCATTAACATTAACTTCTTCTCGCTGCTTAACTGTTTCTTCATCCTTGTTCCACGTTAGTAGCAAAGGCATGTAGATGGGAGATTGAAGAACTTGGGCATCAGGGCCTATGGGGTTATTAACAACATAAAGGTCCACAATTACGTTGTTGTCTACGATTCTACACATCTCCAAGCCTTTGTCCTCGCTATCTAAACATACTAAACCATCAGGTAGATTCTCTCCCACTTTCAAATAATAAACATCAGAGTAACAAATTACACCCAATTTCGAAAGAATTTTCCTAAGAACTGGTATACTAAACTTGTCATAATGACAACCATCTACATACTCAATGCTCACTTCATGATAGTAACTCTTATCTTCATTAAAGAACCCACCAAAGTGAATCTTTAGTGCGAATTTCTCTGTTAAACAAGCAAAATTGAATAAATTAGTTACCAATTACATTAAGAATCACAATATGGAAAAACAATTAAGACACTACGGCTATGGTAACCGAATCCCGTAAAATCTGCAATTATTACTTAGAAAATCCCTCAATCCACGCGTGATATCTATGTATTTAATAAATTTAGTACAAAACCCTATATTTTCGGGTTATAGGATCTTAGCCAACGAGCAAGGATTTAGGGTTAATAAATAAACCCACTTACTCCATTGATTTGCCTGCGCCATTGATCTTCTTCAAAGCACATGAACTTTGCTTTTCTGGGTTTGGATTTGGTGTTCGTCGAGTGTCTTCAAAAAGCCCGCGCTCCTTGAGTTTTCTTCCTTTTGATTTTCGTTTTTGTTTAATTTAAGTTGTTAAAGTGTTTTTGGGGTATATATAGGATAGCCTTTAGTGAATTCCCCATCTTGCCCTTGTTAAAATAAGGGTTAAGTTAATTAAAAACGCAATTAACACCTGGATTTAAAAAAAAAAAAAAAAATGTGACGTGGAATTGCCACGTCACTTTTAACGGTGATAAATGGACGGAACACGCAGTAGGGGGTAACGGGTCACAAAAACAAATCCTAGGGGGTATCTAGGCGCATTTTAAGAGTTAGGGGGCAACCTGTCAATCGGGTATAAACACAGGGGGCAAAAGTGTCATTTACTCTTACTATTGACTAAAAATGGAAGTTGGTTTGTTGTTTTGATTTAAGAATTAACCCTCTTCTCTTTTATATGTTGGTTGACAAAAAAAAACACTTAAACCAAAGCATATTCCTTTTCCCTCTCTCTTTCCCTTTCATCACCATATCAAGGTGAGATTCAATTTCTTTCAGAATTCTTTCCGGTAAATTTTTAACATATCCCGTAATAAGCTAAATATTTCCTTTCCTTTTCACCATGGATCTCTGGTCCGTACACGTTAAGAACACAACCAATATACTTCAACTGAAGAATTTTTCAATTCTCGACAAACCAATTTCGTCATGGAACATCGTAAAATCAATATCTCCATCTGGGTCATCGAGTTTGAAAAGATCTAGATCATTTGTAATAACAGCTAAGGGCAAAAAGAATTATTCAGGTAAAGATCAATTTTTTTTTTCCATTTTTGAAGTTTTCATTTCTGGTCTTGTTTAAGTATAGTTAACATCAATTTTATAAGATAATTAATCATATGACGTGAATAACAATGCTGTAGCAGGAGATGTCAAGTGGTGATGTAGTTGACTTTTTTTTTTTAGGATTTTGCAAATAATTAATCACATTTACTTTTTTGTATATGTGGCTGTAATATCAAGTGTCTTTAAGATTATTAAGATGACCTGTAATAGAGAATTATAACTCCTTTTTTTTATTTGTCGTTCATACTTGTTGTAATGTGATAATGAGTGGCTGGTTTTGGTTTAAATTAGTAACTTAATTAATCATAAGCCACTTGATTTGAGCTTAAATTCTTAAGCTTATGACATGATACTTGCAGAATATTGAAAAATACTAACATAAAAAAGTTAGACATTACTACCAGAAAAGGTTATCTATGTCTCAGTAAGCATTGTGGATTATAAAGATTTAGCTATAGTAGAGGGCCTGATATTATTACAATTCTTGACTAAAACAAGGGTTCATTGCACCATTGGTCCCTACATTGTGCAAAATAGCCAAAAATAACCCTGTGCTATTCCAAAACGTTACACCATAAGTCCTGCAGATGGGCAGCTTTGCAACCTTATTTCTTTTTTTTCTTTTTTTTTTTTTTTGCAACCTTATTGTATAACCAATAGTATTATATATATGTATCAAAACCCGGGTATATTTAGCTATTTCACATAACACACGGACCAATAGTGCAATTTTTATAAACAGGTATTATTGACGTTTTTTCAGTTTACATGATTCACTCAGTCTAACGTTGAACTTTAGCAAGAATGTAGCTTTCCATCTTTAACATTACATAATGAATTATTTTAGACTTTTAGTCTGCCTCATAAAGTAAAAGATAAAACAAAATAATGATTTATCTATTATCATATTTTTGCGATTTCAGACAATGGTGATATATCAGTTCCTGAAGGTGAAGGCCCAAGAGAAAAAAATCTTAAACCTTTAGACTGGAGAGAGTTTAGAGCGCTTCTTTATATTAATGAACAGGTACTAATTTAATTTGTTGTGGAATCTATAAATAAGATAGTAGAGGCTAATTAATAGCTAATGCATAACTATTTTCTCCAGGCTAAAAAAGCTCACGATCAAGAAAATACATCACGTATCTCTAAATCTCTCCCTATAAAGTGGGCCCACCCTATTTCATCCCTGGAAAATGGGTGTCTCCTAGTTTCTTCAGAAAAGCTAGATGGAGTACGTAATTTCGAGAGAACTGTAATCCTTCTTCTAAGTTCCGGAACAAGACAACCACAAAAAGGTCCATTTGGGATAGTAATAAATCATCCAATACCCAAGAAAGTCAAACATATGAAACCCAATAATCTTCATTTAGCAACCACTTTTACTGATTGTTCTTTACATTTCGGAGGACCACTTGAGGCAAGTTTGTTTTTATTAGGAGGTACCGAAAATTCAAATTCAGATCTTTCTGCATTTGAAGAAGTGATTCCGGGAGTATTTTATGGTTCTCGAAATAATTTAGATGAAGCGGGTAGATTAATCGAGAATGGGATTCTTAAACCCCATGATTTTAGGTTTTTTTTCGGGTATGCGGGTTGGAAATTAGATCAGTTAAAAGAGGAGATAGAATTAGGGTTTTGGCACCTTTCTGCATGTAGTTCAAATTTGGTATTTGCTACTTCACAATATTCTTCTTCATCACAAGGTTTATGGGAAGAGATTCTTCAACTAATGGGTGGTCAATACTCAGAATTAAGTCGTAAACCTAAGCAAGATTTGTAATTTATATCAATGGAATTAACCATTTAAATTATCGATATAGTATTTAGTGTAGTTTGATGCCGATCTTTGAGTTAATATGTACAGTATGTTTAGATTTTGTAAGAAACTAATATGCTTTGTCATTAGAGTATTAAATAGCAATTTTATTGTTTGTACTACGGTTTAAGTTAGCTACGATATGACATGGAATTACGAAGAAAGGGGAAAGGCAAAAAACAAAACATATCAACTTACTAAATTTGTATATATAAGGCTTCAATTATCCTACAAAAAGAATTAAGGCAATAAAAAAGAAAGGAAGAACTATTCAAGAAGTAAAATTACATGTACGATGTATGCATGTGAATTACTATACAAGGCAAATTTAATTGCCAACCAACTTGGGTTAAGAAAGGCTATATCAATCAATCATTCTTGCAAGTTTCTTTGCTTTTCATATAATTCTATCTTGCATTGTTCCTTCCTCGTGCTTTACGTACAGCCTCTTGGATTTGTCTCTCGTGTTCCTTTAGCATATCATCCATGTTCCCTCCTGGAGGCATTAATGGTCCTGAGCAATGGATCCTGTTTCTTTTTGGTACATAAACCTGAAATAAAACATCAAAAATACAAAATTAGTTTCTATAAAATAGAATTCTTGGTTTTGGGGGTTATGTGTATTATGATATTAGAACATACCACGGGATCGTGTACAGATCTTCCATCATCTCTAGGTAGATTAACGCTTGATGAGTGATCGGTTGTACCATGGGGTCTTTGAGAACTATTCCGAGAAGAGCCACCATATCCTCTAGCTGGGACTGATTGACCTGGATCGACTTTTCCTTTTGTGGCTCGTGAATATCCCGCTGCGCTTGGATGTAGTACTGAAGCGGAGTGGGTTAATCCATTCCTTGAATGACCTGGAGGTTCGAGAGGGAAGCCGGACCCACTTTCTTCTAGAGGGTTGTATTTCACACTTACACTTTTATTCGACGATGGTCCCTGTACCCAAGCATCATCATGATTATTATTCAAAACAAAAAAGAATTAGTAAATTTGTTTAAAGCTTGAAATTGAAATAGAACCTGTCCTTGACCACTCGATTCTTGCCGTTGACCCCCTATCGATATTCTAGAAGACTTTCCAGTTGAATCCTCGCCACGTCCTTTCACGCTCTCGGCCTTTCGCCTGAAAAATAACATATCGTGAGAACGTGTACTTGAAACTAATCAAATCAACATATGAGATGAGGCATATATATGTATATATATACCTTCTTGCTTCCTCATCTCGGACTTTGGCATCAAGTTCTTTGCTTGGAGGGTATTTAGGTAAATTAGATGGAGCACAAGGAAGAGGCCTTGTGGTGAAAAACTCGCTATTGAGTGCAGAAGTAGCAGTTCCTCGTGCTTCGGGTTCCATGGAAAGGAGGACATCCATAAGAGCCAAAGCTGACGAAGGAAAGTCCTTGAACGTATCATGAATATTACGTTTGTAAGGGTGAGATGGTTTGAAACTAGTAGCATGTGGTAATTTTGATTTTCTCCAATAATCTTCAGATGGTGAACCACATAGCTTGAAAATCTTGTGCATTTGTTCAACTTCAGTTCTTCCAGGCATTATAGGCTTTCCGGCAAAGAGTTCCGCAAGAATACAACCGGCACTCCACATATCAATAGCGACACCATACTCGGTGGCACCAAGCAAAAGCTCGGGAGCTCTGTACCATAGGGTAACCACACGGCTAGTCAATGGCTCAGTTTGGTTGGGTTGATAAGAGGTCGCTAAACCAAAATCTCCAATTTTCAAAACCCCATTGTCGTCAACTAAAAGATTTGAACCCTTTATGTCCCGGTGAAGTATTCCACGGCTATGACAATGTTCAAGTCCATGAAACAATTGTTTCATGTAACATTTAATCTGTAATAATAATGATATATCAATTTCGATAAAATAATTAGAAGAAGAAGACTTGTGTATGTACCTGTGGTTCGGTGAACTTTCTCCGAGGCGATGCTAGTAATCCGGCAAGATCATGTTCCATATATTCAAATACAAGATACAAACTTCCGGACATCCTTGATGTTACCAAACCCTCGAGTTTCATGACATTTGGGTGGTCTAGCTTACGCAAAATATTGATTTCCCTAGCCATGAACCGAACACTCTCCGGGTCCATATTTACGAATCTAACCTTCTTCATCGCTACAATTTTATTAGTTGATAGATCACGTGCGCGATAAACACTACTATAAGTTCCTTGGCCAATCTACAATTACAAAATAACATTTAATAGTATGAAATTGATCAAACAAATCCAAGAGAGCGAAAAGAAGAAGAGATAGAACTAACCTTGTTTAACTTTTCGAATGATTCAGCACTTCGAGGGACCCAACCTTGAATGGCTTCACCGGCAACTGAACTTAGCCATGATGGCCATCCAGCAGCACTTTGTTCACCTCGAACACCATGAGGCATACTTGTAATCCTAGACACGGTTTGCCCATTTTCACCCAAATCTATTGTTGTTGAACGCTTATGTTGGTGTCCATTTTGAGGCCTTTCGATAATTCTTGTTTTCCCATTATCTTCAACTTTTGCTACCGCATTTCCATCTGCGCCATGCCTTGATTTTGATTTTACGGAATTTACTGAATGTACGGAACCATCACTTCTTTGTTTACCTACTTCTACTCCAATATCCTCTCTTCTCGAGGGAGCTATTACCTGTACAGAAGACTTGCTATCGTTTTTAGGCTTTTCGTTTTGCACAACATGTTCATCTTCGTTCGATCCTTTCGAGCAAATGCAGCCCATTCTTTTCCACGAAATATACGCTTACCCCAAATTTAATCCAATCCCAGACCTCTTATTCCTTGAATGTCTGGGATCAAACAACAAAACGGAGCCAAACCTTTAAAACCCTTTGAAAATTTCTACGCAAATTTGGAATTTTTGTTTAAAACCTCAATATACAAAAGCTAATCCTTTAAACTTATAACAAAAACAGACACAACCCAAATGATTTGGAATTAACTTGATCAACCTCAATAATAGATACAAATGATATAGATATTCACAGGATAATAAAAAAATAATGATTACGTATTACTTTGTAAGATAGAGAAATTTAAGACCAGAAATCCAGCTTTATAAATCAATATTATATTATATAAATGCAGCATATTATGCCTTTTGGATTCCTGGTCTAAGGAATTGAAAGGTAACTAATGGAAAAATAAAACTATCTACAATATATTTTTTTTCTTTTTATATTTATGACTATTTTTGTTAGTTGTTACTAACCCAAAATAAATAAATAAAACCACTTTTTATTAATGTAAAACATGTTGAATTGTGACCAAGAATGAGAAAAAAAAGGGAAAGAAAAATCAAGATTAGCTACAATTTGAAAGTATTTGTTTATTTTCAAGATTGTTTGATCAAGAGAAGAGAGAAAGAGAGAAGATTACGGGTCCTTAATACAACCTTAAAATGCGAATAACCATTGGTTTTTATGCACTTAGACTGATACTTTTTTTCCGTATCAAAAAAATATATTACATCTCTTATGTGTAAACTGTAAATATCTAACCACTCTCTGTGTAGTTCAGCCGTCTTCATTTATCTCTATATGTTAACTAAGCTCATCTGTCGCATTTAATGTTGACATATAGTTGATAGTATTTTCTAAGATTACAACAATGTTAAAACAACATTTGCGTACCTTTAATTTGTTATATTGGTAGCTTTTTATATAGATACATGCATATCCAAATGTGATTCGCACCATTGTCTCCATACGTTTGGAACTCAAACCTTAATCACGATGAACCTGGTACAGATTCAAAAAACATATACAACCTTAGTCTTGAACTCAAATTTCAATCGCCTTGAGTTGTTAGAGATTCATGTGCAACCTTAATTTTGAACTCAAACTTTAATTTGTTAAACATAGGAAAGTATTCTTTGCCTAAAATGTTGGAGAGGGAGATAGATAGATGATGAAGGTGGAAAAGTATGTGATTGGATCATTGGATGTATTTTTGGTAGTTGAAAACTAAGCTAACTGAACATGTCAGTAGTTTGTTGTTGAAGACGTGCATTGCAGTAACTAGTAAGAGGGAAGACCATTTGTGTTCCTTCTGCCACGTGGAAGCATTCACTAATAATCGGAAGGAGATTTCTCCTTATATAGTACTAGGACTTGGTAAAACTAAACAAATTATCTATAAGAAAATTTCTCTAGCATCTTGAACTCTTATTTCATGCATAATTTTATTTTTTTTGAGTAGTACATAAAATAAAAACTACTAAGTCAGGATAGCATAAGCTTATTGACCTTGAGATTAAAAACAAGCACAAACATCGATACAAGGAGAACTAAATAGGGATTTACCAAACATTATTTGGTGATTAAATGTAAGAGATAATTACACCTAGGGTCTTGAAGACACACCCCTCTTCGAGTTAGCACCCCTTCTAGGAGTCCCTTTTTACTAAAGACCTCAACAAGAATTTAACACATGAACCTAAAAACCCCATTTACAATACTACCCCCTTTTGTTTTATTTCTGCTATATATACTAAATATTTTATTACAAATCTTAAAAAATCATTCCCTCACCTCACAGCTTCTTTTTCCTCTCTCCTCTCTCCTCTCAACCACCACCGACACCACCTAAATGGCCACCACCACCGCCTAAATGGCCACCACCACCACCGCTTGAAGATCCGGCGAGATCTCCTTCACCAAAGCACTCCACGAATCTCGCCGGTTTTACATTAATACATCGGAAAACAGCCTCCATGCTTGAGAGGAGAGCTCGCCGCCATGCTTTCTCCGTCGAGCTCGATGGAGGTGTTGCTGGTTCGAGCTCGCCGCCATGCTTCCTCGTTCGAGCTCGCCATTACAGATCTGTGAAGAGAGCTCCATTCGCGCAGCCATGGATGCTCTGAAGAAGATGAAGCTGCTGCCGCCGATTTCTGCTGCCTAGGGTTCCGCCATGGCTGCTAGGGTTCGGAATCTGTTCGAAGCTTCACCACCGTAGCTTGCTGCATCTTCAGTCGCCGGAAAATGAGAGACCACCGAAGCTTGCTGCATCTTCAGTTGCTGGCGAGATCCAACACAGCAGGAGCAAGGCGGCGAAGAAGAATAAGTTGTAGCCATGGATTCTTCAGATCTGTTCGCGAAGAAGAATCCAAGCTCCTGCCTCGCGATCCGAGCACCACCATATCGAAGTAGCACCACCGTTTCACCATCGGAGGAAAGAAGAGCTCGCTGGATTTTTTTTTTATTACTCGCGTACTGTGTACGCTTTAGCTTTATTTATTTTATTTTATTTTTCTTTCAGATCTGGTTTGACCAGATCTGGTCAACGTGTAGTTTACTTGTTTTTTTTTAATTTATTGTAAATTGTTTTAATTTTGAATAGAAAAGTTTATTAAATGTTTATTTTGAATAGAGTATTTATGTAATTTCAAAGAGTACTCTCTATTTTTCATAGAGTACTCTCTATATTTTATAGAGTACTCCGTCTTTTTTAATAGAGTATTCGTTTAAATTGACAGAGTATTTTTTTAATTCTCGGAGTACTCTATCTTTTTCATAGAGTATCGGAAAAAATTGAGAGTACTCTGCCTTTTTCATAGAGTACTCTCAGTTTTTTCCGATACTCTATGTTTTTTCCGTTCACTGGTGGCCGGAGGTCCGTGGTCGGAGATCGGTGGTCGGAGGTCGGTGGTCAGTGGTCGGAGGTCGGTGGTAGATGGTCGGAGGTCGGAGATGGGTGGTAGGTGGTAGGTGGGTAGTGATAGAGGAGAGAGAAACAGTGACATCATACTATTTTGTCTTTTAGTGTTAGTAAGGGTAGGAAAGACTATTGTCAAAAATGAGGTCCCTAAGAATAACAACTTTCAAGACACTACTCTATAGAGAAAAAATAGTGCTCCTAAGTCCCTATAGATAATTCACCCTAAATGTAATGACTAAAGTTAGAGTCTTTGGAAAATTTGTAATGGTGCAATCACAACCCAGAGAAATCTAAAAATAAAAAAATGCATTAAAAATGACACTTACTAATGGTGTGAGTTTAGAAAGAAAGACATTAAACATTTTTTTCTTAAATGTCCCCTTAGCATGGCGGTTTGAACGAACTCAAAAATGCAACTACGTATTGAAAAAGATACCAATTATGTGTTAGGAAACTGGCTTAAGGATACTAGCAACAGATTCGCTGATAGTGGATGGAACCGAAATAAAGTAATCACTTATATTCTCTTGACCGTTTGGAATATTTGGAAGGCAAGAATAAAAGGTTTTCATGAAAACTCTCTATTGGTTGTCAAGGATATTTTATTTAAGGTCCACTCAGCTATGAAAGATTTATTTGAACCTAAAAATGGAGAGTTGGATAGTGAAAAGAAAAAGAGAGAATATTAAAGATATAGATAGTGATCAACTGGATAATCCTCTCTTTTGTGATGAGTCAGATATGGTATTTATGAGTGATGCCTTTTTTACAAAAGAATGGGAGCCTCCTGGCATTGCTTCCATTGCAATTAATAAAGATGGTAACATTGTTCATAGGTTGGTTTAAAGATGTATGGAGAAAAGTTCACTGGATGGAGAATGATGGGCGGTGCTTTCCGCGAAGAGAAAGGCTGCCTTATGCTATGTTGTAGATCTCCCCGCTTAGGCGTCGCCTAGGTGTTAACTCCTCCCTCTGCCTCTTACGGCTAGTTAAAATTTTAGGCATTTTTGCCTAGCGCCTTTGTCGCAGTGGAATAGGCGCCTAGCCCATCTAGACACCGATTAATGGAAAAAAAATGGTCGCCTAGGCGCTGATTAATGGAAAAACATGCCCGCATAGACCTTTTTGTTATTTTTCGTATTCTCGACAATTCTATAGTTTATATTATAACTCAACTTTTAGTATTTTTATATTTATTATAGTGTTATTAGATGAATTTTATGACTTAAATAGTTAAAATTGCTATAATTACTACATATATATTACTAAATATACAAAATTGCACACCAGGATTTAAAACCACATAATTCCTCCTAGGCCCCGTGTAATCCCGCCTAGGTGCTAGGCCCCGGTCGACCGCCTAGCGCCCATAACCGAAATCTACAGCATTGGCCTTATGTAATCTCTCGAGTGTCTCTTTTTACTCCGATAACCTTGAGTTAGTTCAAGGAATCTCTAGGCGTATAGGTCTTCGATGGAAAATTTACCCTTTTATTGCCGAAATGAGGAGTTGGCTTCAAAAAATTCCTTTATGGAAGGTTTTTTTGTCAATCGGAAGTTGAACGGTGTTGCAGATCTTCTTGCAAAATGCACGCGGCTTAATTTTAATTTATCAACTTGGACGGAGTGTTCGGTGCTTTAATCTTATAGTTACTTAAAATCGATGTGTAAGTAATTGTCCCTCTTGTTATTTTGATAAAAAACACAAAACCGAAAACAAAAGCAAGATTAGCTTATGCTTGTCTTCCGTAACTTATTCATGATATCAAAGAAACTATCGCTCCTTTGTGGGTGGTTGGCTCCGTGTCTAGCTTCTTTTGCAAATTTGTCCATATGATCATTGAACTTCTTGGGAATATACCTGAAAGTAATAGGTCCAAAATTAACAACCAGATAATTGATCAATTATGTATATTTCCTGCATTAGTTTGTTTAGTAGATAAAATAATGTTATCTCCGTCTATGATGCAATTTTCATTAATATCTTCTATTTTTGCTTTATTCAATAAATTAATCATTAAATAGTCACATACTCTTTTTTCCTCTCATCGTTCCTCAGAATAAGATTTTATAATTTCTAAGAACCAACCCCTTATAATTGATATTCCTTCCTCAGAGTAAGGTTTTCTTGATTTTCTTGGTATCATAGTTTCCTCGAGGTTATTTGTGGGCGCTCTACTTTGAGCGGTTGCTTGACTTGTGCGGCTACTTTGAGAGTTCATTGGGGTGTATATTTACTCATACGAGGTTGGTGGTATGTTTCCTCTATCAAACACCCCTTTAAATCCTAAGACTATTGTTAAGAGAGGTTAGGATTTACCAACTGTAGTATTTCCTAGTTTTTAAATTTTGTTGCCTCGAGTGTGTCTATTTTTTATTTACTTTGATAAGATTGACATCAAATATGTAGATTGTAGATGTGGTTACCTAAAATATCGGCATTTTTTTCAAAATTGTGTGAATTAGTTATCTATTACTTAAAACTTTTGGAAAGACTAAGGTGTCGTTTGTTTTTTAAGTAATAAGTGCTGAATGCTGAATGAACATCTGAATAGAATTTATTCTGTTAAGAGGCAGTGTCTGAATGATTCAGACTTAGTTTGAAATCTTAATGAAACAGACCCATTAAGAGGCATTCAGATCTAAATTGGACAGGAAAAACAAATAGTCTTATTGATCCAGTGTCTTAATGAACCAGATTAAGACCTCATTAAGTGCAAACAAACACCCCCTAAGAAAAAGCTAGAGAAAAATGACTTTTGCATTCAGATGCATTTTAAGCTATTTAATATAAATAAGCTTATTGATAAATGTCTTTCTATTCGGGGGAAAAATTGATTTTGTGAGAAAAATCCCAATAAATGTCCAAGAAAAAATGAGAGGAGAGCTAAATTGTCTTGTATCATGTAAAGTATTACATGTGTAAGTTTATTGTCAATGATTCATTGTATGTGCATGCACCTACTAAGAAAAAGGTATGCCTGCCTAGCTATATAAAGGTTATTAGATTAACACTGAATTGATATCCACAACTAAAACTTAGTCATCGTTCGTCACACTGTTTGTCTTTCAACTCCAAAGTAACTAGTGTTGCCTCACAATTTGGTACCTAGATAAAACTACCGCCTCTCATTTGTAGTTATCAATAAATTTTATATATTGTGTATAATATATTCAATAAAATAAATATTATATTTATCTTTTTCAATATGCTATTTAATAATTAATTGACAAGAACGATAAGAATTTTCCTTTTACAAACATGTTTTTGCATTGATCATCGTTGTTTATCGTGCAACACAAAATGTTAAAAACATAACAAAATAAAACCAAACCATGCCTCTTTCTTTCTTATCTATTTTCTTCTTCTTCTTCTATATCTTCCTATTCTCTTCTTTCTTTCTCCATCTTCTAATTATCTGCAATACAAGAACTTGCACTTAAGAATATTCCAGTGCTAGCCACATAGTATTTACTTATTTTTACTTAATTTATTATATGATGGATCATTTCAAAAATTTCTTTTATACGGTGATGTTAGCTTTTGCATGGCCAACTTTAACATTCATCAACACATGTGAATGGTTGTATACAACTTTTTTCATGATTGAAGATTTTGAAAACAAAGTTGGTGTCATCAGTGGAGCTTCTTCTGGGATTGAAGAGGTAATTCCCTTTTTTTAATTCTTTAGCGGGACTAGTTTTTCTTCGTATATGATTTTAATGGATGATACTGACTCGGTAATTATAAACTCTTAAAATTAGGTAATAATATGTTATGATTTTCCAAGTGTTTAGCGGTTTTAGTACATCTAAGAAATTAGCTAATACCACTTGTTTTGTTAATGTAATAGTAGTAGTTATTAGTTGGTGTAAGTATATATGTATTGAACTTCTCTATCCCTTATAATAGGCCATTTAACAAAATAATGGCTAAAGAATCTCGTAGCAGAGGTGATTTGTTTATTTTGTTTTTAGCATATCCTTATTTTTCTTTCTAAGAGTCGTATTGAAAGTAATTTAAGGACCAAGTGTATAATAAGAATGGAAACTGGAAAGAATTGGGGTATATATGATGATGGAGCTATAATTTTTGATTGGTAGGGGTAATGGAGAGCACGAGTCGGTTTTACCCAGTTTTGTGGTTAGGGTAAACCAAAGATTACATATTTCGCTTTAAGAAATTGTTAGGGTAACCCAATGGTAGGGTAAGAAAAAGTTTACGCTCAGGTTAATTCGGATTACCCTTCGGTTACCTTCGATTACCTTCAGTTTACCCCCGTTAGTCAACATTAGTCAAACTTTTTTAACGCATGAAAAAATTAAATAAGTGACAAAATTTGAAAAAACGGATATCATTATACTTCTTAAGATCAAAGCTACAATTTTGACATTACAAACCAAGAAGTCGTGAATCGAATACTTCAAAATAAATTATGCATGTTTGGAATATCTGAAAAGCCAAATGAAATGACTACTCTGATATGCATGTTTTGTATTTTTTTTATTACACGGTTTTTAGGTTTGGGTGACCCCAACCCAATAGCTTGGGTAATATATAGGTAAAGCATATGGACCCGGAAAATCATAAGGTAATCCGATGGGTAAGGTTGGCCCAAGTAAAATTAACATATGTTTCAGGCCGACTTGGTTAAATTGACACGGTTTTTTGGTTTCATTAAAATGTTGCTCTGCCCTAGGTAGGGGTGGGCAAGGGTGGTTGGAAAATTGACTGGTGGCCTAAAAAATCAACCTTACTCGAGGGTGAACGCGGTGCTCATAGACTAGCACCTTGACTTATTTTCAAAAAATACTCGATCATCCGGGATGGCGAGTTTGGATCATGGACGATAAGTTTGGGGGTAAACCGAGAAATAAAATAAATTAATAAAAACTAATTATTCACACACAAAGATCTAACCAATAAAAATAGGATATAATACAAATATAGACAGATTCAACAAAGAACCAACCCAACAAATATGGACTAGGACTCTTATATGGGTGAGTCTGTTCAAGACACATGAATTCTAGAGGTTAAAGTGTATTTTTATAGAAGACACTTGGGAAAAAATCCCATAGAAAGTCCATAAATCCAATAAAATTCGACCTTTGCACGTGAAGTGTGCGAGACGTGCGCACATTATGTGTGAGTTATGCTCGTGATAAACAAAATTTGTGCGCAAAACTGATGGTTGTTGCATGCTAAATTGATGGTTATCGTGGATGATGTATACCGTGTGCGTGAAATGTAAGAATTTTACTCATATTTTGGTCCTACATCGCTACTCGATGAATAAAAATAGTCTTACAAATGGAATATAGGTTGGCGGTAGGTATTATGAGTTGGGCATGCTTATAAACTTGGTCTGACATTGGAACAAAAAAAACTTGGTCTGACCTGATAATTAAATTTGTTAGTTTTTGGGTTTTAGTCCGACCCATTGTTGGGCCTATAACAATAATATTGTTCCTTTTGGCTCGCGAATTGGACGAGTAGAGTGGGATGGTTGGTTGCTGAATGAGTTTGCTCATACATACCGATGCTAGAGTCTAGGGGCAAACCGAATCTTTTGTTTGGAAGGGGGGCAACAATCCCGTATTTTTTTTGGATTAATTGCACTATATACAATTTTTTAATATTTTTGAGTTAAATTATATAAGAATTTTCTTATATAACCATTTGTTAATATTTTTGAGTTATATTATATAAGAATTTTATTATATAACCATTTGTTAATGTTTTTGAGTTAATTGTTATATAGGTTCTTATTTTATACAAAATAACATATATGCTATCATAAATATTTTATATGATATAAAATATAATAAACTTCACGAAGATAATTTAGAAAAGGTAAATAATAGGTTAAAACATTGATGATTTGAGGGAGGTCTTAAGGTAATTATAGTGTTATTGTTTAAAAAAATTACAAATCTGACAAAAAGTTAAAGTATAGTTGGTATTTTTTTTCGGTTGTCTGTCTTTTCACACTTGGCCGCCTTATAAAAAAAGAAGTGAGTGAAATTTTAAATAGACACCCATGTATAAATCAAATTTATATTGAAAATAATAGCATATCCCTGGAAATTAAGAAATATTACATTTAATTGAGGTTTTGTATGAAAAATATAAAAATATTAAATAGATTATCTAGAAAATCAAATTTACATGGATTGATATTCAAAGAAAGTTTTTAATTTTATCATAATTTATATGTTCACTTACATAGGAAATGAAAACAACTTCTAATGAAAAATGATACCCTATTCTTATTTCAAATATAATATAACAAATATTTGTTTTAATTCAAAATGTAATAAAATTTTACATAGACATAAAATAATATTGTAAATTTTATGATATTTTTGCGTTATATTATTCTTTAAATCAATATCTATATAATAAAGCAGAATGAAAACTAATTTACCCTATTTATCCTCAAACTTCCCCGTTAGTCTCATAATCCCCCCATTCGTCTCATAATTCCCCCATTCTTCTCATTCTTTCATTTATTATATACACATACGCATGAAAATATTGCATATATATATATATAATCCATTTAACCTTCATATAAATAAAATTATAAGAATTCAGATTAACTTTCATATAAATAAAATTTATTCCTTTTTATTAAAATTTACAAAGTATTAAAAAATTTAAGAAATTTTTCAAAATTTATTATAAAAAAAGTTCAATTTAAAAAAAAATCACTTTACATTACAATAATTAAATAATTTTTTATTTCTTTTATTTGCTTTGTCAAAACATGTATAATTTTGAAAGAAATCATTTCAACTTTATAAAAATAAACTTTTCAAGACAAGATATAAAATATATATATGTCTATCATATAAAAAATTACAATTAATAAACACTTAAAGAATAATTAATAATTAAAATAATCTGATAATTGACCATTAACATTCATTATTCATTATATCTCTCTCTATATATATATATATATATATATATATATATATATATATATATATATATATATATATATATATATATATATATATAATAAAATACATTTTTAAACGGGTTGGACCCTCTACAAAAAAGACGAGCATGATCGTCTTTGGTCCATTAATTTTTTTTCTACGAAATTGTCCCTTATCACACTCCATTAGACATCTAAAAGTTCCGTATTTGATCCACGCTGACCGCAAACCTCTAAACTTAACCCAAATTCTTAACAGTAACCTAAACCTTAACTTTAACCTTAACCTCAAACTCAACCTCAACCTTTGAATTAAACTTAACATCAACCTTTAACTTAAATTTAACCTTAATTTTAAACTCAACCTCAACCTCAACCTTTGAATTAAACTTAACATCAACCTCTAACTCAAACTTAACCTTAACATTAACCTTAAACTTGACCTTAACCTAGCCCTGACCCAAGCACTCGACCTAGACTTAGCCTTAGCGTTAGCCTTAGTCTTAGTCTTAGCCTTAACCTTGGACTTACCCTTAGCCTTAGCCTTAGCCTTAGTCTTAGTCGTAGCCCTAGCCTTAGCCTTATCCTTATACTTAGCCTTAGCCTTAGCCTTAGCCTTAGCCTTAGCCTTGGCATTAAACTTATCCCTAGCCTTAGTCGTAGCCTTAGTCTTAGCCTTAGCCTTAACCATAACCATAAACTTAACATTAACCTTAAACTTAACCATTAACCCTTGAACCCCTTAACCTTAACCTTAACCTCAACCTCAACTTTTTAACTAATAACCTTAACCATATCCTTAACCCTAACCTAGCATTAACCTTAACCTTAACCTTAACCTTAACCTTAAACTTAAACTTTAACATAAACTTCAATTTGCACATAAACTTAAACTTAAACTTAACCTTATTGTTAACGTTAACCTTACCCTCAACCTTACCCTTAACCTTAATAATAATATTAACCTCAACTTTAACCTTAGACTTAACCATAACCTTAGATATTACACCTTAAACCTAAACCTTAAACTTTAAACCATAAACCTTAATCTTCACCATCACCTTAACCTCAACCTTAACTTTAAACTTAAAGCTCAAAAATTCATCTTAAAATTAACCTTAACCTTAAACCTTAAACCTTGAACCTCAAACCTTAACCTTAAACCTTAAACCTTAAACCTTAAACCTTAAACCTTAAACCTTAAACCTTAAATTTAACTTTCACCTTCACCTTCATCTTTACTTTTTTAACCTTTATCTTAACCTTAAAGTTAAAACTTAACTTTAACCTTAATTATAAAATTAATCTTAACTTGACCATGAACTTTAAAGCTTAAGCTTAAACCTTAAACCTTAAACCTTAAACCTTAAACCTTAAACCTTAAACTTTAACCATAACTTTAACCATAAACTTAACCTTAATATTTAACATTAAACCTTAAACCTTAAATCTTAAAAATTAAACCTTAGTCTGTAAGGAATAAAGGGTATTAAAGTGAAGAGATCTACTTATATTTTTGAATTACGTGAAGATTCTCCTAATCCATTCAAGTCTGTAAGGGTTATATTTTTCTTTTGTATTGTGATGGATCATGGATGATATATTTTGTTATTTGTTTTTAACAGCTTGACGATTGTAAAAAAATGGTAAATCTGCGAAGAACGTATTATTTAAACTTAGGTAGTTACATTTTAAGGTTGTTAGTATTAGAAAGGTTTATTTTTTGAGTGATGTTAAAGAAAGAATCTTTTAATGGTTACAAGTGAAAATTATGATGAAAAGGATAGTTGAAGATCTTTTCAGTTTTTTGTAAAAACTTCATATGTTTTTGTAACCAAGGATATATGAAATAAGGACATCGATCGATCTTTTTTATTATTGCGTAATTTTTTTTAATCAGCGAAGTGCCTTAAGGCACGGGTAATACCTAGTATATGTATAAAGTACATGAAAATATAAATATGCATATAATTTATATATATAAGAAAGAAGGATTATCATCACAATATATATTCACTAGTGTTGAATTAATAATACCTATAATTTATATGAAAACATGATACTTATAAAAATGTGTAATAACTCAATAGAGAAAAATTATTTATTTAAATTTTAATATTTTTTAAAATTATTCTTTTAAAGTAAAATAATTTATTTTTAAACTAAATACATTATATCGTGAGATATATGTTGTAAAACATATTTATCCTTGATTTAACGTAATAATTCAATTTACACTCTTTGGAGTAATCAAATGATGTTATTCATTCTTGATTATACATATTTTAATAGGTATTGCTAATGAGGTTGTTTTATTTATCTTAATTACTTAGTCATTGATCAAAGTAAAAAAATTACAAGTGAAAGAAAAAAAAAATTCTTAATGGTTCCAATTTTAAATAGTGTTTTCGCAAGAAAATAAACACATGTATTAACATATATTTTCTTAGATGTTAAAAACCTATTGTGACCCTAACCGGCTTAACTAAACTATCAGCCACTCTATAACTTGTTAAATGTGACAAAAAAGTATATTTACCTGGATCAATATAACGAGATTTAACCACTTGGTATGTGATATTCCACCTAACATTAAGAGAATCATTGATGTCCAGAACAATTCCTAGATAATCTAACTCTATTATTGTAAAGTCGATATAGGCTTCATTAGCCCAAACACACGCACTAAAATACATTAACATTGCCTCAGAGGACAATTTGCGCTAAATTTCTAATTGTTGAGTTCAAAATTTCTTTATTATTATAATGACATGTTATCATAATACATGTTTATTCAATTGGATAAAGGAATGTGAGCCACATTGGATAACTAGGGTCTTCTAACTCGAGTTGGGTACATTTCCATTACCATTGAAGATATGAAGACCATCAACCTAAGGGACCACATCCTCTTTGGATATCTTCTTAAGGTTGTACTGGTAAGAATATCAATTCCTTCCTCGTTCCATCATGCATTATCAAACATATATTTCATCCGGGTTTTCTAAATATTCCAACAAGTTATCATAAGGAAGGAAATGTGGTGTGTTCAGGACAACCACTATTCTAACAATCATCCAGGTATATTTCAAACCAAACAAACATATTGATTAAGATTTACATGATGAAATGGTTTAAGTATTTTGGTTAAAATGGAAAGACAATAGAGAAAATGCATGGTTGTTAGCATATAACGAGTATCTTTTTGTGTTTGAACAACCATATGTAAAAATATTTACCAACCAGGCGATGGAATTAGTCAAAAAATTTCAAATAAAAGACATCACCTTGGTTGGGACCTTACTATGCCAAAGAATTTATAAACAATTTATGGAACGCCAAAATTTTGGTACATAACTAGAATAATAAACCATGTTCTCTTTTATGGAGAAAAGAAAGAAATATATTGGCTTCGTGGAATCTTTTCTGAATTTGGTGAAAGGCCACACATAGAGATCATCATGATCAATATTAGGTAAGGGGATTTCAAGATAAAGAGGAAACTCTTGGATCAAACAATATATTGATCTCATCATTGCCCCATCCCGACTGATTTTCATTAAAAATATCGCAAATGATTGTAAAGGTTGAGTCTTACGGGGTTATTTCCAATTAGGAAATCCAGGAGTCAGCTGCTTTAATCCCCTTTTTGGTACATCTTTGAACCATATTTCTCCAAGGTGATGGGAAATAACTCTTTTTCCCATCAATGAAAAATCCTCATGTAGAAGGTAAATACATTTGATAACCTTAGTGACAAGGCTATCCAAAATTTAAAAAATTATAAAAGCTTCAACAGTAGCCAAGAGAGAAATATTGATTTTGTAAAACTCATAAAAACCATGCATCTGATTTCTTTCGGAACATATATAGACACTCAAATAGTACAATGGATGCAATTAGAAGTCTTTGATCCCTACCAAAATTTGTTCACCATACTCGAAAGATCCCAACAAGTCTTCATAGGGAGAAGGAGAGTAGACATTGCATAGTTTGGGATATATTGGAAGAAATTTAATGAGAACCTTATGCCCACCCTCAGCGAGTACTTCATCCTTCCATTCCCTAGTTGCATTGATAGATTAGTCAGGGATATATTTAGAAGCAACCACATTTGACCGTTGCCTATTTGTAGTGATTCATATGTACTTTCCAATATAATGGGCCCATTTTACATTAAAAATTCCCATGGTATCATCCACTTCTTGCAATAGGGTTCCTTTACTAGAACACCCCCTATATTTTTGGAAGCTAATTTGTTAGCCCAATCTGAAATACTATAAACATAGGTTTTCCTTGAGTGAAAATAATTCTTTGTGATTGATATAAAAAAGTATCATAAATCATTCGCAAGAATAAGGTGGGAAAGAGATGGGGCATTCTTTGCGTTAATTCCTATAATATTTTGCTTTCTTATATGATTATTGATAGGCGACCTCAGGACTTTTGTGGTTGATAGAATCTTGAAATACTAGATATGTTGGTGCTCCTTGCATGATATATGGACTTTGTATTTAATTGCGAACCATTACTTCTTTGAGTTTGAGGGGAGATCGATCTTGTTTTAAAGGGTTGATTATTGATAAGAGTATTCCATCTCCAAATACCACCTACCTGGAAACATGGATTGGTCTCCAACAAAAGGAGCTCCTCCCGGTGGTCCTCTGATGATCAAGGTAGTTCCGAGTGAAATTCTATTCAAAGCATATTACTCAAATAATTAGTGCACATTTCCACTTTGGCAGCAAGGAGTGTCTATATGAATTTTGGTCGTATTTGGGAATTCGCCAAAAGCTTTACCGTTGTTCCTTCATAAGGGATGTCAAACAGTAGTTCATAATAGTTTATGTCATAAATATGAGTTGGGCCATAAAATTGCGAGTGGTGTATTATTCACATGGATTCTTTGCCCAGGCTTATAAGACCTTCCGCCTGAGGACCATCAATGGATGGGAACATTTATCCCTTTGAAAATGAATAACTTGCCTCAGCTTTCTGGGAGATACTCTATATTGTATTAGGGTAACTTAGGAATTCACTTTGAAGTCGATTATTGCATGCGATCATGGGATAAAATACACTGACACCCGTGGGTTGATTGTATTGAAGTGTCACACGCTTATTCTCAACAAATGTATCATCATTTAAGATGTTGAAAATTGAATGTTTGTTTTGTAAGTGGACACCAGTTTTTTACTTAATTTATTAGGAAGGTGAAAAGTCACAAATGTTCATATATATGGGCTTATCCTTCATTTTAGAATTAATCCACACCATCTCCTTTATGGACCTACCATAGACGCACCTTCGTCGCATTCAGCATATCTACTTCAATAACTCGAACGACTCTCCAAAGTTATCTGACATTATGCCTCATTTTTTCTAGGTGGTGAGCCTGTGGAGCAACCCCACAAAAAATATTTGAGCCTAAATACATATAGTCGGATCCCTAAGGTGAGTGAAGTTCCATCAGAAATATTTTTACTCTCTTCGAATCTCCAGACCCATCTGGTTAACTAACTATTTCTGAAGTAAAAATGGATAATTTCATTCCTGAACTTAGTGATATTACTTTGAAAATGATGTCGCATACGAGTGGGGCAATACTCCCCATGTTGCTAGCACACTAGAGGAATTAACCCTATCAAAATACCGGCCTAAACCAATAAAAAGTGTTTATAGCTAATTCCCGTCTTGTAACAGATGTTGATTCCTAGGACCATTCACCACACATACCCTCAAATTTGGTCTCCTCTAGTTCTCAAATAGATGAATCTACCCCCTTAAATATTCATTTCGTTTTCTCCCACAACGGGAGGCAAGTTTTCGGTGGATTCACCATTTCTATGCTCCCACCAAAATACCATCCCGTTGTCCCAAGGGATTATTTATCAGGATATATTGCTCTCCAAAAATACTTAATCTATCACAAGATTAGGGTTGATAACGGAGTTTATACTCTGTCGGGCTTTACTTCTTTAACACGAGCCTATATTTTCTTTTTCTGCTGAGCTCCCTTTATTGTTTAAGGACTTACCCATTTTTGTTTTATTCTTAGGGCGAAGTTTTCAAGGAATTTGTGTCGGAAGTTAACTCCTCCTCCTCCAAAATCAAGCTAGGGGATTTAAGCCGCTCCCATGAGGAGCTTCAAGCCAAATTACACGCAACACTCAAGATGTCTAGTGAGGCTCTTCTGTTTGAGAGGGCTGAGTCAGCCAGGTTACGCGCTGAGCTGAGGAGTCTACATGACAGGTTGGTGGAGGCTCTGAAAGACAAGTACCAACAGATGCCCGATGCCATATCTAATAATTGGAGGAACTTTTTAGCTGAGCCGAGGGTCCAGAGAATGATGGATAACATTATCCAGACATCCTTCAACCAAGGCATGCAAGATGGCTATGTGATGGGCCTTAGGGGAGTCCAGGAGGCGTTCCCCGAAATTGTCCAAGGAGCAGGATTTGGGACTTCAATCGCCCCTTATTCTATCCTAAACGCTCCCGACAACACTGGTGAGCAATGAGTTGAGGGTGGCTTATATAATCAAATAAAGCATTTCAAAGATTAAATAAAGAATATATATATAGTTAAATAATTGTTAATTTCTATTTAGATACTCAGTTTCTTTTTCCTTTTAAACAAAATACGATGTGACAAGAAAAAGATTTAAAAATACAATCATATACTCATAACAAAAAAATATAAATAAGACTATATTAGTTTAACTTTTTTTGTACATAGAAGATGTGACAAGAAAAAAATTTAAAAATACAATCATATATTCATAACAAGAAATATAAATAAGACTATATTAATTTAATATTATTATTATTTTTTATATGGAAGAACCATTTTTGAACTCGCTATTACTGACACGGTTTGAACTTGTATCGTCTAAAAAAATTACTAAAATTTTGACCAATTGAATTAATGTCAACGGGTTATTTAACATTCTTTTTCTAACACTAGAAAAGAAAAATATGGAAAAAATATACAATCTCAACACTAGAATTCTTTTTGATAATTACTCAAATTTTTAAGCTAGACTGAGATGGGCGATAGTAGATACTAGATGACCTTACAATTTGCTGGAAGCAACTAATAGTCAAGGCTTTCTAAATATCATGAGATAAATTTTAGTGATATTGGAATTGATAGAATAATAATATATCCAACCTACCAATTTTTTTTTGGTCACTAGAAAGCAGTAAAAGAGTCGGATAGGACCCGGTATTTCAACCGATTCCCATCCTATTCAAACGTTCCGTGAATCGTATCGCTTCTTCTTGAGAGAATTTGGCCCCGTGTTAATTTTGCAAGATGGTCCGCCTGACTATTGCACCTTCTGGGGATGAACCTGAAGGACACTGGTCCGGCTTCTTCCGACAACTTACCATTATACCACCTTAAATCATACTCCAGTTAAATAACTCATATCATGTTATGGGTGGTATAAATCATTATTCGAATTTAATATACTCTCTAAATATGTAATTGAGAAATATATCATTTCTAATTAAACTATAAATGAACTAACAGAAAGATAATTTCATATAATTTCATATAAATGAACTATAAATTCTAGTATCACTGTAGCAACAGGCGTCATCCTTTTTACATGAAAAATATCCTGTTTATGATTTAAAAGGTGATAAGGTGATCAATATACTCTAGGAAAGATCATTCTGCAAATCTTCATATAAGGGACTGAAGAAACACCCGCCCCACTTATTGGTCAAGGATCGCTTTTAATGTCTCTCGTACGGGTCATACAACAAAAGCCCAATTTGGTATACTGGACTTTGCTACCTATAAATACGCGTGTTATGCACCTAAGACAGTATCACTTATATGATTACACTGTTCATCCTCAAAACTAGACTTAGTTCCATGTATATTCCCATCGGTCCTCTATATCAGTCTTCAATTGACTATTAGAGTGCCATCGGAAGGAACCTCTCAATCGTCCTAATCTTTGTCTGTTTTTGGGTCGTTGCACTTGACCAAAAAAAGATTCAGGTCAAACGTCATCCTCAATAGACATCAAAGTCTTATTTTTCGTAAATCTGTATTTGTGAGCATTTCATACTTTATTAGTTGGATGTGTTTGTGGGAAAAAAGTTCCAAGCCCATTGAGAAACCCACTTTTAAAACCCAAGTTCAACTTAGATTTGCAGAGACAAGAAGAGATGGAGATACCACAACCATCATCACCGAACACCAAAATGGAGTTACTCTAAGTAGCTAAGAATGAAGTTTCCTAAGGATATAATCCCAAACCTCTTCCCCATGTCGAGCATTATCCCTATCCACAAGGGGAATCGCTGGTATTAACCAACTGTTTGATAATTGAGGCTGAGGCATTCCGTCTAAGGTTAACGCAACGCCTCCAATGATTACTATAGCAGTCCTTGGATCAGTGTCGACTCCCATATATGTAGCCGTCCTGAAATCCTATTTTCAATAGCATAAATGACAACCCTCTCTAACAAGTAAAAGTGACTATACTAAAGCGCCTCGAATAGCCGAGAGATTTTCCTATGAAAGTCGATAAAGAGAGAGGTACATGCACCAAGGTGAGCATCGACTAAGAAAGATGCAGAGCAAACCACAAGAGATACTCTAAGATAATTGAGTACTCATCATCAACATGACAAGTCTTTTTTCTTAGGAAATTATCGACGAAGTCATGCCACGTAAGTTTAAGTTTTTAACACGTATATCAACACCTTTCAAAGAGGTCGGACAATTCATATTATCGGGATTTCCCATCAACCCTATCAGTTGAGACTCAAATATGGTATTCAAAGTTAGAGTCTCATTCCATCAAAAATTTCACTCAACTTGCCGATAAACCGTGAGCTCGATTCTTGAACAAGATATTGGTCATACAAATTCCTCCTTACTCAACCTTATAATAGGGAAAATTAAAACAATATAGTGTTTATCAATATTTCACTCGAGGATTTCTTGGACACGAGTTTCAACTCCATTTGGCTTCACAACCTCGACAATCCTTTCTAATATAATCACAGATTTGAGTTTTTTTTTTTTGAAAACTAAAGAAATTCAAAAGAGATTCTATGAGAGGACTCTAGAGAGAAAAGGAACATCCTGAGAATATCAAACTTGAAGAAATTAAGAAAACGATCAACTTGAAGGACCGAAAACCCTCTTCAGGAACGATAAACCTAATAGAAAAGATAAACTACCCACCTCGCAGTGTCCCGCCTCCCCCTGAGTGATCGGTGCGGCGGTTAGGCATCCTTAGACGAAAGAGTGGTCTTTCAGGGGATCTTAGAGTCTGTACATGTTGGATTTATAGTCGAGATCGACCAACCACCCTATGACAAATCAAAAGGATCTCAGGTAGAAAATTGTCGGATACACATGCCAATTCTAGAAGAAGGATTGATCGTACGATTCAATCAGAAGAAGATCAAAGAAGGGGAAAATATCGATACCGAGCTACAAGACGTTGATCATCACCAGGACACCAAGGAGAAATGGTCAACCTCGCGATAAACCAGTCAAGCAATATTTGGATCCCAAAACTCGAAAGTTAGATTTTGAGATAAACATCATAGCGAGTGGACCCGAAAGCAAAAAACCGATAGGAAAAAAGCAAAATAGGACTCGACAATATTCAGAATCAGGCGCCAATCGGAGGTCCTTCTGAAAACGATGGCATTTGTTTCACTTAACTATATGCAGGGATGCTCTAATTTCCTTGTGATGATATATTGGTAATAACTTCTATGATAAGTAAAGGACTGATGTGTCGAGCGTTATTCGACATGGGAACTTCAATAGATTTGATTTATATGAACACCAGTGAACAACTAGAAATATCTATAACTCCATCAAGCTCTATCAAGACCCGGTCAGAGGTTATTTCTGTAAGAGTTTTTAACCTTCTGGGTGTATTGAGTTACTACTAAATATAGGAGAAAGAGACTAGTCAAAATCGTGCTTGTGTAGTTTGTTATAACATACTACGAGCCAACATATGATGCCATCCTTGGCATGTCTACTCTCAACAATATCCAGACCATGGTATCGACTTATCAACTCACTATGAGTTTCCAACACCAAGAGGAATCACTATTGTTAGAGGAAATCAGCTACGTGCTCGAAAGTTCTATTTAAATTCACCAAAAGGGACTGGTGTCTTCAAGATAGATTCACTTGAAGAGGAACCCATAAATTGAGGTCGACACAGAGATTTAAACAGATAAAACAACAAATTTCATGAATTTAGGAGTCTTTGAGGGTACCGGAGCGATTGGAAAGCAATTTTGAGTCAAGGGGAGAATTTTTTTATGCATTGCGATGGTTTTTGGGGGTTTTATGACGAAAATGAGAGAATTTGGAGTTGTAAGTTAGAAGAAAGTCTACAAAGTCATAGGCGCCCCTCTAGAATTCCTTGAAAATGACTCCGACCACAAGATCTTTTGAGGCGCACCTACAGATACAGCGGTGCGCCAACAACAAGTAAGAGTCACTCTTACGCCATCGTCGATATCATAGGCGCACCTACAAGTTTTAGAGGCACGCCACGAACAAAATACACTTGCATATTACATAGGGTTTAGATGCGCACCTACTGAGCCAGAGTCAGAGTCGTACCCACAAAGAGCTAGAGTCACACCTAAGGTTGTATTGGAAAAAATTTGAAAAACCATTTTTGTTTCTTCCTTCATATAACTGTCTGATTTCTTCAATACCCAATTTTTAATTTTCCTAACTACCCAAACTCCATTAAATCTCCTCCAAACCTATGATTACTTAACCCAAATCATTACCCAATACCAAAACTACAATACCTTTTTTTTATTCTTTGCTCCAAAATCAAAACAGCACATAATATACCAAAAGCCCCACAAGTTCATCCAAAAATCTTCCAAAACCCAACTCAGACAAAGTGAAGTTTTGAATATTTCAAGGGTCTCAAAGGAAAAAATAGGCTTTCAACACTCGATTATGACAAATTACAACCAAATTCACAGGGTAAATTAGCTTGAATTCAAACATATAAATTGTGATTTTTGGAAAAAATTGAAGAATTCATAGTTGAGTGTTGAAGATTTCTATTCCATTGGCTCTCGTGTTTAAGTTGAGTTTTTAGTTGAGGTATTAAATTTTCAAGCGAAGCTTTGTCTATTTTTTCTAGAAGTTGCGAGTTAGTTTTCCATATTTCAAATGATGTCTATATAGAAGAAGATTGCTTTGAAGGGTAAGTAGCGTAGAGTTGAATCTAATGAACGAGAGGGTCCAAGTGAGGAGGATGTAAGGCTGAGTATTATGAGGTCATCAAGGGGCACAACCTAAACCACTGACACCCTACTAGTCACCGAGCTCAAGCAACTCACTGATATTACACTAATTAGTTAGGAACGCGCATTCAAGGAGGGTATGGAGAAAGTAAATAAAGTTTCCAATTTCTTCGACTTAGGTGAGAGGACAGGTTGGAGTGGGATAATGCAACACATAGTTGTATATGAGCCGATGGTCAAGGAAATATATCTCTACCTTCATTGGATGGAAAACAGAAAGGTGTTTGTTCAAGAAGTCAAGCTTCTGTTTTTTCCGCAGGTGATTAGAGAAGAGTATGGGATCACTACACTTGAGTGTCCATATCCTTGTGAGATAGCGATATCGCACTTGGAGAATTATAATTGGTAATATTTTTTTAGGATGTGTTAAAGCCTAATCTGATGAGGAATATTTAAGGTTATGGAGCGGTGAGGTTCGATAAGAAACATCTAAAGGCAGAATTCAAAGTTTGATACATTTCATTTCTAATAAAATATTTGAGGTTGCTCGTACTCGCGACTTCCCCAATGAGTGGACTATTTTGTGGAGTTTGTGCGACAAGGTGAAGGTGGAAACTGCACACAACATTTATGAGCAAACGATGTAATTCACAATTTCCCCAAAGTAAGGTTACAACCTCAAGTTACCAGTCAATATCACACAACTATACCTCCAAGTTGGGTGAATCTGAACATTGACCTACTTTAACTCAAGGGTAAAGGACAAGCTAATTATTTCATGAACTTGTCCATCGAGATGATTTTGAGCGGGAATAATAATAATGAGTTGGTAGATACTGGATTGGGGTCAAGTGGAGCCGCGAGAGGAGAAGAAGTGGTTGAGAAAGAGATCGATGATGATGGATTTACGAGGTTAGAGAAATGGATACATAGTCTATGTAGTGATCTAGACTTTGCTCGAGAGGATCAAAAGATGTTCATAACCGATGTGTACTAAATGCTAAAGATACAGATGCAACACATGGTCTTGGAATTTACATTACGACCGCTACACCGACACGGCCAGATGAGAGGCCTAGTGCCTCGTGAGACATATCTTATCTTAACAGTTTTTGTTTTTTTATTTCTTAGTGTATATTGATTGCTAGCTTTACTTGCTTTTATTTTGTAATTTTTAGTCATTTTCGAGTTGTGGGGACAGGATTCAAATTTGAGTGGGTGATAGAGCATAAAAATTCACGCTCATCATCACACTCAAACCTAGAACATAGTCTAAGACAAAAAACACAATAGTGGAGATGTGCATATATAGGCGAAAAAAATAGAAGAGGTCAGAGTAGGTAATTGAACAATAAGGGGTGTTAATAATCTCGTAACTTACCCTTTATCATTATCGATGAGCTTTATCTTCACTTGCCCTAGGATTTGATGGTGAGCTAGCTTGAGAACTTTTGCTCGAGACCTGCTTGCTTCTTAGAGCCCACCTGAAACCAGTTACTAAGCTAAGTCAGGAACATAGGGAGGTATGCTCACGACTGTACTCCGACGCTCAACATTAGTATTATTGCTAACAAATATTACTTAACCCAAGGAGTTATGGAGACTTAAGCCAATTGTATAATAATGATAACCAATTTTAGAGAGAGAAAGAGAGAGAGTTTATGAAGTACTTGGAGTGTGTCGATTTTGTTGTGAAGATGGGTATTTTATAGTTATCGAGTGGGCTTTGTGGGGCGCATTATAGCTTAGAGATGGATGTGTAGGATAAGCTAGAAGGAAAGTCTATCTTTATATGTTGTGATGCGTCTATCCTCAGGTACTTAGAGTACCTACCCTGGAAAGAGATTGATATTCTTCTTCCTTGGGCAACCATGATATACCTTCGTATTACAGTGTTGTATCCTCGACTTGGATCGGGCTAGGCCAAGTATTAGTGTTGTTTATTGATTTATCAATACCCCTTTAAATTCGTGAGATCCATATCTTTTGCTCGGATTTGATCAAAAGGGATTCATTACTTTCAGATTCTTTACGTTGATACGAGATTGAGGTTTAGGATCGTCTAATTAGCTAGATGCTTAGTCTAGAGAATGAGACAAGTAATCAAACATTTATCATGCACAATATGTAGTAACCACTTGTCAACAATGAAAGAGACATATACTCAACCATTTATCACGCAAGATCTAATTTATAAGATAACTACAAGCAATAGATCAAAAACTAAGCATGCATTATAGTAAATAGTAATGAAATAAAAGTAATACACATGATTTAAAGTGCTTCGCCTCCCGTAGGCTTAGTCCATTACCTAAGATCTATTTAACCCTTAGGATTTTGCAAGATCCCCCACTATAACATTTGTATCTCTTCAACGAGATGAGAATACAAAACCTTTACAACCACTTTGAAAAACTCCTCATAGTGAAATCTTAAGATATCGCATTACAAGAAACTGAGTATACTCCCATATACTCACAACACGAATACTGAAACTCGTGAAGCCTTCTCTATGTATACACGCCACGAGAATTTGAGCATCCTACCAATACTCACAAAACACTCCACACACTTGTGAACTTTTCTCTCGTGTCTACACCTACACGAGGATGCACGAATCTCTCTTTCCTAATCTATTGAAGATCACACATCTCACTTAGATAGCAAAATCTCCAATAGATAAGTCCACGTGACACCAAAATATTGGTTGAATATTCTAGAATCAGAGGTCTGGTCTTGCAATGGCTAGTCTCTATCTTTTCTATTCAGCTTTGAGGGTCTGGTTCTGCTACCTCGGAAGTCTATTATATTGCCTTCATTTTTGGTGAATTCTTCATATGGATTTTGGCGATCCGCTACTCTGTAATATCAAAGATTCTAACTTATGATCTTCTCCAGGGATTTTGTTCAGATGTTTATCGGAGATTTGGGCTTCTTGTTTTCCCAAAGGACTGGTCTTCTGATCTTTTCATACGGTTTTTATTAGATGTTTTGCGGTATTTCGGAGGTCCGATCTTGAAAATATGCATCTCATGAGTTCCTGTTTTGGCTCAGCATCCCATATCGTATACCGCCTAAAAAATTATACACTTTCTCAAAACACAGTGAATCACTCAAAGCAATATATACGCAAGATAATATAGGTTTTGTCGAGTATAACATCACTCAGGAAATGACATTAGGCCAACAAAAACTATTAGCTACATATTAATCTACTTGAATCAACAAAAATCTAATTTTCTGATTTACTAATAAGAACATGTTTATATTGTATAATATGTGTTACATTCTCATTATTATTGATATCTAGTCTGAATGTAATTTGAAATTTACCATTATAATATATGGTGGGCATATATAATAAAATAAATACGTTCCACAAATATATAAATAAAGTAAAATTCTTTTATAGTCAAATAATAATTCATCGTAAATGAATAATTAATGGTGTTCAATCTATTATGATGATCAGACATGATCTCAGAAATAATTATAACGAGGAATCTACAAATTAGAGCCTCACATTCAAAGAACCTACTTCTTAAAGCCCAACTAGAAAACAAATTCAACTTAAGTCCTAATCTAATTTTTTTTTTGATTTTGGGTTTTACTATTATACCCTTTTTTATTTTTTATTATTTTGATATTTAATTAACCCTAATGGGTACGTACCTACATTTTTTGTTGGGTATGTACCTTTATTTTCTAGGGGGATACATACCTATTCTGTGTTTTAAAAGTTATTTAATGATTTTTTTATAATTTCATTATAAGTCTTAATAACATTTTGGTATAAACCTAATCGGTTTTTGTCCATGTCAAAGTCTAGGATAGGTGGTGGTCCTTTGTGTGTTGTAAAATAAATGCAATAAGGATAAGAGAACCACAACCGCAAGTGTACGGTTGTCCCAAGTAATATAAGTGATAAAACAGATTCATTCTCAGGGACGGAATGGTTGACTATAATGCTTATCAGATAATGAATAATTTCACTTTGAAAGTAACTAAATGATTGAATAATGTTTGTTTGGTTTTCTAGATTCTAAAATATTAAAGACTAGTATTAAAATGCAAATAAATAATTAAACGCAATAAATAAATAGCTAGACGCAAGGATGAGAAGGCAATACTTGAGAGACGCAAGGATTCCACCTAATTATCATTCATTCCATGCTTTGTTTAAGGGACAAATTGGTAAATATGTAATGGTCGGGATTCGGAATTCTCCTTACCCCCGTCAGGGTGGACTAAGGAGCTACCTTCAGATGCTACAAACCCCGTCAGGGTGATTATAGTCCACCTTCAAGTGATTAAACCTAAACTACCCAATTGGCCATAGGATTAATTAGGCTCGTCAGAGTCAAATAATTTATATCCTACATTCATTAATTATGTCCGTATTTAACCCCCCGTCAAGGTGATCCATACGCCACTATATGGAATAGCCTAAATACTACGTCCTATTTAATGATTCATGACTTCATAAATAGTAATTGAATACAAATTAACAAAAATTACACTTTACCCAATTTGATTTAAATAATAATTATCCCAAATCCAAACACATGAAACGAAATCAAATTGGGATTAACCCATTATGCGTTCTCAAGCACTTAATGAAATTAGTTCATGCTAATGCGGAAAACTAAATTAAAAGAAATAAAAATACTCATATTGTTTTACAGAAAGAAATAAAAGAAAAACCTAATTTCGGAATTAGATTAGCTGTGATTTGGAGATATAGACAGTCTCCAGCTCTGTAGCTTTCTCTGCTTCCTTGCCTTGACTTCTCTCTGATGCTCTGACTTGTAAAAAGTGAATTGTGTGAAAAATAGAAGTCAAAACCCTTATCTATACTCTAAAAATCGGACTTGGACCTTAGGCTAATGTTTAAATGAAATAATAAAGGCTCGAGTCCATTATCTTAGCCCAAAATCCTGTAACTGCTGCACCACCTCCACTAAATCAGCTTTAGTCAGTTCGTTTCAACTCAGATTGACTCCATTCCACTTGCTAAATCATCGTTACACAATAGGGAACACAATCTCTTCAAAGGTCAGTGGCTAAATCTATTCTTAGATGGCTCGAAATCAGCAATCTTTATCAGTTTTCCAGATTTGCAGCTTTAAAATATCAATTCTTTCAGGATTTGACTTCATGCTTTGAATCCATATCACGATCTTTGACTTTATTCTCGGATTCCTCTCCTAGCTAGTATTCAAAACCTACAAACTTTTCACTAAAATACACAATATTACGCGTAAAAGTTTAATAAATTAAAAATACTAGAAATTAAATAGGAAAAATCGGATTATTGCATATTTAGTCCAAAAGTCTATCAAAATGGTCGAATAAACACAAAAAATGATGTCTCCCAAGGGCATAAAATTAGAACATTTAGGGAGACATCAATAGGTCAGTACCGGATTTTGGCAATGTCAAAGCCCAGGGAAAAACTATGCTACAGCAATTGAGCCAAGGTCCAATGGTTGTACCCAAGTGGGTGTACCTTACACTCGCATAGGAACAATCTAACATGATAAAACCTCACACTCGCATAGGAACAATCTTACATGATAAAACCTCACACTCGCATAGGAACAAAAAAAAAAATCTCTTCACACTCACACTCGCATACTCAAAGGGTTGTGCCTAAAGGGCAGAGCCTTATAAAAAAGTAAATGTTGAAAAACAAAAAGCAAAAAGCAAAAAGAATCCCTTCAAACTCAAAATCGCATAGGAACAAATAAACAAATAGTAAATTACCCAGGCCTAGTGGGTTGTACCCAAGTCCGCCGCCTTAAGTGGCACACTTGCATAGGAACGAAAAACAAAAAAGATCTCTTCACCTTCACTCTCAAAGCCGGGCCCAATTAGTCGAACTCAATGTGTTGTACCTAAGTCGTCGTACCAGTTAGATACTCATCTCCGACAACGGATTTTTACTACTAAACATTGAAAAACAATGAAAAATAAATCCACACTCTCGGTGGAACAAAAAAAATTGAAAGTTGAACCTGAACAACATATCTGAACAGATCTGGGCGGCAGAGGTTTTAGGAGAGTGGCTTCGTGCGTTGGTGTAATATGGTCCACTAGTATCGTCGGTGTTCTTGTGCAGAAGAGCTTGTTCGTGGGAAGGTGAGATTTAGGTGTGAAGAGAGATCTGGGTCCTCCACTAATGGCGTTGATTTTTTTCAGTAGGAGAGCGGCGGCGTTGAAGTGATAGTGGTGGAAGATGGTATGAACGACGACGGTTGTCTTTGACAGTGGAGAAAGCCATCAGGAAGGTGAGCCCTAATGGAAAATAGGCTACAAACGGCGTTGGTTTTTCTTGTGCATTAGAGCTTGGTGGTGGGAAGGTGAACTTTGGGTGTAACTAGTCCACACGGCGGCGCTTTTATTTTGGTTCATGAAAGAGGGACGACAAAGTCGATGGAGAGAGAGAGGAGAGAGAATAGAGAAAGTATGTGATTTGGTTTTTAAACTTTAATATGATTTTTATTCAGCATTTTAGTAAAGGGTGATTTCCTTATAGAGTCCACAAATAATCAGTGATTACCCATCAGTTCCAGCCCACCGCAAATGACAGACTTGCCCCTAGTTACCCATTAATTGGAGATTTGTTACCAAAACTAAAACACTAAAATCATGCAATCAGTTAAAAATTAAAACAAAGAAATTAAAACAAACAAAAATCACTAAAATCATGCAATCAATCAAATCAATAACCCAGAAAAATTACAATCAGTAACTAATAAAATTCAAATGCAGCAACTGATGAAAAACTTGAAACTTTTGTTCAAATGGACGATGGTGGGTTGTCCACTAAACTCGATGGGTAATGCTTTGTAATATCGATGGTGTGAATGTTGAAGTCGTTGGGTTAGCAAAAACTGGTGCAGACTATGAAGGTGGGAATGAAGATGATGGGTAATGCTTTGTAATATCGATGGTGTGAATGTTGAGTTTGGTGGGTTAGCCTTTAGTGCTGTTGTCTATTGGTAGTGGGTTATGTGTATGATATTGACGGGTTGCATTTTAAAACTAATGGGTTACGGTGGGTCGGATGTCAGGCGCTGATGGTCGGAGTTTGGATCAAGAGGGGCGGCGTGAATGGAGTTTGGTGGTGGTCGGTGTTGAAGGAAGAACGATGATGCATGGGTCGGCTTCAATGGAGGAGAACGGGAGGTTGGGTGCTGCTTGTTGTTGTCGTTGTGTATCTTCTCGGCGGTGGCTGATGGTCGGAGTTTGGATCAAGAGGGGCGGCGTGAATGGAGTTTGGTGGTGGTCGGCGTGAATGGAGTTTCTAACTTACCTTGCATAAACATCTGATGAATATCGTGGTGTGTATTGCTGGATGTGTGCTGTATATTGTGTATGAGAATAAGTTTGTTAAATCATTAAAAGATGTTTACCGTAATAAGAAGTAATATTTAAGGGATTTAAATCAGTTAGCTAATAATAAGGAGATGGTTACATGCGAGAATCAAGGAAGTCTTTGATATGATCTGATCATGTTCAGGGGTATCGATGGTATATTAAAGTATTATCTGGACCTATATGGGTAGAATTGAGGGGTTGAATCTGTTAGAGGTGTATAAATGGGTTGGTGGACTTAATTGGCTAAAAACTCTTTAGTGTATAACAATGATAAAGGAGAGGTTTTTTTAGTATAATAAAAAATACTAGGACTTGGGACGATGAAATACTAGATAACTTATTTCCAGAACCAATTATACCAATTATCAAAAGGATAAGATTATATGATACGGAAATCAAAGATAAGTTCATATGGCCTTTTTCCAAAGAGGGCACCTATGATACTAAAACAGGTTATAAAAGATTGGTAGAGGATCATTTAGAGAAAAATCCGACAAATTCAGCAGAAATCCAGAATCATACTTCACCCATATGGAAGCTTATTTGGAATTCGAACATACCAAAAAAAATAAAATTGTTTAGTTGGAGGGCAATCAAAAACGCTTTACCTACGAAGAAGAATCTCTACAACAGACAATGTGCACCTTCAACAAACTGCGTTTGGTGTAATGAAGAAGGAGAGACAGTGGAACACTTACTCCTTAGATGCAACATGTGTAAGGATATATGGGCAGGAACAATGGCACAAATAAGAATCGAAGAAAACAACGAAGATTCAATAGAAGAATGGTTCATTAAAATAGTAAGCAGTTTCAAACAAGCAGGATGGGAAGAGCATATTATTAAAGACATGATCATGATTAATCTCTGGAACATTTGGAAAGCGAAAATGAAAGGTGTACATGAAAATACACCGGTAAATGGAACGGCCATAATAATGAGCACAAATAAACTAATGGCGGAGGTCCATGGAATAGAGTGGAACAAGATAAAAAACTCAAGGAACCTAACTCCAAATACAACAGAAGTAATCCCTACTATAGAGGACATCAACGAGTACGAGACTATATATTACTGTGATGCATCTTTCAACAACAAGAGTGAACCCACAGGAATAGCAGTAGTCGAGGAGAATCGACACAACCTCTCAACTAATAGGCATACCCTCAATATAGAATGTAACTCAGCGATCGAGGGCGAAGCCTTAGCGGTTCTCAAAGCAGTGGAATTGGGATCTACTAACCGGAATACCAAGAGATTGGTACTCTCGGATAACCTTGAAGTCATACAAGGTATTAAGCAAGTGTCAGCAGCACGTTGGTCTATCCAACCCATCCTTCGTAGGATTATTCTCATTTGTGGAGATAATGGGCCAAAATTTAAACATATTAAAAGAGATCTCAACAAAGTGGCGGATAAACTAGCGAAGGAAGCTAGACACAGGGCAGGGGAAGGAAATGACAGGAATTTTCAACCTTTCCTGTTGAATAATCTTTTCGGTAAATTAGGTATCGGATAGGTAGTGTTTGGTTTCTGCTGGGGATGCTAGCATCCCTTTATTGTTCAAAAAAAAAAAAAAAAGTATATTTCTTATTTCAATTGAGTTTCAAATAAATAGTTAGAGATAGGTTTTTGTTTATTAATTGAGATGGCCTGGTCCGTAAAAAGTCATTGATAACATACATGTTGTTTTGGGCCCATGCTTTTTCGTCAAATGACCTTAAACTTTTGTATAAAGGGATTAAATTAACAAACTTTTTAGAAGTCTTAATCTGTTTTTTCAATTTAGGTATTTGAATTTTTCTGGCGGACTACATACAACAAAAGTGCGTTCATTTGTAAACACCCTCGTTCTTAAGCTAGGCGAGGTGAGCTATAGTTGATGGCTTCAAGTTAAACACATTTACCTTTACAATTTGCTGGAAACAATTTGTAATCAAGGTTTTATTTATTTCAAGGATCGAATTTTACTCTAATCTAAACGACTTTCTAATAACATGGGAAATAATCCTTTATAATTTGAGCGATAATTAATCTAACATATATATTAATTTATTTTCAATTCGACTGATCTCTAAAAGGTGTGAGGATAATACCCGAGAATAAAAAAACAGATAAAATCTGAAGAATTGCAGAATGATCTTTCATAGACGAATATCGATGCACCTTATCACCTCTCAAATCTTAAATAGGAAAAAGAACTGATTTCATGTAATGAACGCCAAGCCAATAGCTTCAATATTTCTACCTCCTATTATGGCTAACGACTAAAAGAGCTCTTAAGCTATCAAGAAGCTCAGCTAAGATAGTCATCAATGGTGATATTTAAAGGCTGACCGTTGTCCAAGTTAAGCCAGCTTGTTTCTGTGTTTAAATTTACACCATCTTCGTTCAATTTCA